>JAGDQO010001065.1:0-320255 GCA_018342035.1 Solanum appendiculatum | reverse complement strand
CTAGGATCACAAGTACTTTGAGGATGCATTCAAGGTTTACGAAAGGGGTGTGAAGATCTTCAAGTACCCACATGTTAAGGATATATGGGTGACCTATCTTTCCAAATTTGTGAAGAGATATGGGAAGTCAAAGTTGGAACGAGCTAGAGAGTTATTTGAGCATGCTGTTGAAGAGGTATGTATATGACAGTATGTTTTATTTGTTCAGTCAACAAATATAACATTGGTTTTCTATGATATAACTCTGAACTGTAAAATCAATTCTTCTTTGCTCCAATATGGTGAATTCATCGATGATGATTTTTGGAATTCAATGATTCGTTGTTTTAATTGGAATGTTAGGTTCTCAACTGATGTTTAAAAATCTCATGAGTTTTCCCTTGTTTTTCTCCAACTCCCTTTAATGAATACGTGGAAATGTTGCCATCGCTCTGATATTGGCACATTTGCTTCTCATTAGCAATATCAAATCCTTATGCGTGTAGAACGTACGTAATGGCACCAGTCGCTTTCTTGACCGTCTGTACAGATCTGAATTCTTTAGAATTCCTTGGAATTGTGTACCCATTGTACAGCAGGAACATCCCCTTTTTTTGGTGCAATTTAGTGTCAGTCAATCAACTTATCCCAACACTTCTTCCTCTGGTGTAACTTAATATTGTAAGTAAAAAAGAAAATTGGCGGATCTACGATAGCAACAGGTTTAAACTGATGGGAGAAACCATTGGCTACCTAGATGTTGTGGGAGGCTCCTGTTTATGTTTAAGAAGTGTCTGGAAATCGATCTCCCTTCAGCCACCATATATCTTATTCTTCAGTTACTTTCCAAATTATGCTTTTGGTCTTTCATCATCCTCTACTTTTTATATGATACTATTCTACCTGGATAACGGCGTCAAAAGTGGTAGACAGGTCATTGAATCATTTTATGCATTGTGCTGCACATCTTAATTTTTTTGCCTTAGGGCTTAGTTTGAGGTCTTGTCATGTCTACCTCTGTGCATTTTATATTTATTTTGGACGCACTATGAATATACACGCAGTTTCACATACGTTGCCTTTAATTTGCTGATATCACATAAACCTGTTGTTTTAATCTAGAATCCTATATTGGCCATCTCTTGGGTGATAGTTGCACTTCTAAATTATGGGAGAAATTTTGTTTAATGCTGTTAGCAGAGGCTCTTATTTAATGTCTGACTACCTCTTGTCTGCATAGTTGCATCTTAAAGCACGTTCCATAAATTCTGTTTGTCAAAGTATGTTTGGATACTCATTTTATACTGTTTCCATACCCACCAGGCCCCTGCTGATGCTGTGAAGCCATTGTATCTTCAATATGCTAAATTAGAGGAAGACTATGGTCTTGCGAAGCGGGCTATGAGGGTTTATGATCAAGCTACAAAAGCTGTTCCAGCGAATGAGAAATTGAGCATGTATGAGATCTATATAGCTCGTGCAGCTGAGATATTTGGTGTTCCAAGAACACGGGAGATATATGAACAAGCAATTGAGTCTGGGCTTCCAGACAAGGACGTGAAAGTTATGTGCTTAAAGTATGCTGAACTTGAGAAGAGCCTAGGAGAGATTGATCGTGCTCGTGCACTATACAAGCACTCATCACAATTCGCAGACCCTAGATCTGACCCTGATTTCTGGAACAAGTGGCATGAGTTTGAGGTGCAGCATGGTAATGAGGATACTTTCCGCGAGATGCTCCGTGTGAAGAGGAGTGTATCTGCAAGCTACAGCCAGGTAAAAAATGCTCAACTAATCATTAAGTTAGTCATCTTGGATGCCCTTGAGATCAGTAAATTAAGGAGCTCAATAGTATTCTCACAAAGAATTAGGACCAAAGAGTACCTGTGGCATAGTTTATCCAAAAAAGTATAAAAGAGTATCTGCGGTATAAAAGAAGGTGGAGGAGGGAAATGTTTTGGTAATTGATGGCTTCTACTAGGAAGGATTGTGTAAGAAGAGTATTTTTTGGTAAAGTAATTAAATGATATTAGAAAGCATCAAGAAGATGCAAAGTTACCAAGCACAATGTGCAAGAAAACTGCTCCAAACAGAAATATATGGAGCTAGCTTGGCAAAAACTTGTGAAACAGTCAAAAGCTTGATAATTACTTTACGATGTGTATCATCCAACATGGCATATAGTTAACTTTGGAAGATGACGGCCTAGCTTCTGGTTAGACTGGGTCACTGGGAAACCTATTGTATTAGAGCTACTTATGTTTTATGCCAGGAAATTTCTTGATAATAGGAAGGGCTCATAATGTAGTAACTACCATTTTTAACTAGGTGTATGAACTATCATGGACTTGGTATATTATATCAATCAAATCAGTCAACTATACTTAATCTCAAACTAGTGTAGGAATCCTCTATATACACATTCCATTATATTCTGGTCCATGCAGTCCAATATTTAAAAATAAAATTACTTAGTCTTTTAAGGCGAATGCAGGGTTCTCTAAATCTCACAATATCCCTTCAGTGATATGAAAGTCTTTAACCCAAACCAAGAGGACTTCTGGCAGATATTAGATCTAATGCAAGTTTTCTAACAATTACAAAGCCTTACCCCAACAAGTTGGTGTCACCTATAGTGGAGTCCGGTGCCAAAAGGGCAATAAAATTGAGTTAAAATTCCAAAAGGGCAACAAAAAAAAAGGTTGAAACTAAGGGCAACTTTTGGACGGAAGGGGAGACGGAGTTAAAATTAGGGATTGAAAGGCAAGGCACAGGGGGGAAAAAAAATGTATGGTGCAAGGGGACAAAAACTTACAAGTCACAGCCGCCGCTGCGCCTTACAAGGCGCATCAGGTTCTGCGCTTTCTGCCTATATAAAAAAATAAAATTTAATCTCTACAATTTTTTTTGCTTAACCGCTTAATTTTATCTATAATATTAATGCCCTGCACGCTTTTCTGCCCTTATCCTCTCTCAATTTTTAATTTCATTTTTTTTGTTAATGCATTTTGTAATTTATTTTTAATTAATTTAGTTTAATTAAATACATTAATTAATAATTGTGAGAAATGAAATTTCTTCTCAAAATTAATCTTTACTATCTACCTTGTTTATGTGTAAATGTTTCCTTTGTTACTTCTTGTTTATCAATTTGCTTATTTGCTAAGGTGAAAAATATGTAAACTTAACACTTTGTTCATAGGTTGGATGTCGAGTCGAGATCGAGTTCAATTGAGTTATAAGTAATAATATTGAGTTGAGCTGAATTCGATCGAGTTGGTTATACTATTAAGTTGAGTTTATAAAGCTTTGTTAGACTATAATTGAGCTTGAATTGAGTTGTGCAAGTTTGAGTAGACTCTTTAATATTGAATTTTTACATAGTCTAACAAAGCTTTATATTTTAAGTACAATTATAGTCTAACAAAGCAGCTAGATTAGATAGATTTCTAATCTCAGAAGAACTGGACAATTGCTTCAAGAATGTCAAACAGACAATCTTAGAGAGGGTTACATAGATCACTCCCCTATCATGCTACAGTGGTGAATGGAAGGCTTCCAATTCTTACTTCAAATTTGAGAATTGGTGGCTTCAAACAGAAGGATTCAAGGAGAAGATCAAGACATGGTGGGAGTCTTTCCCTAGCACTGGTAGCCCTGACTTTGTTCTGGTATCCAAGTCGAGGGCATTGAAGACTAAACTAAAGGAGTGGAGTAAATCAACTCAAGGGAATCTGGGAATTCAGAAGTAGCTTGTGCTGGCACAATTGGCAGATCTGGAGGGAATTCAGGAGCATAGAATATTGCAAGAAGTAGTATCCAGAATGACACTCATAAATGAATTTGAAGAAATTGCAAAGAAAGAGGAGATAGCTTGGAGACAAAGGTCCAGGGGAACATGGCTTAAGGAAGGGGACAGAACCACCAATTTTTTTCACAAAACTGCAAATGCACACAGAAGAGCAAATACAATAGACAGGCTAAAAGTAGGGGAGGTGATGAAGGAGGATCCAGAGGAGATCAAAAAGGAAATAGTGGACTTCTATGAGAACTTGTATGCAGAAATAGAGAGGTGGAGACCCCAATTAGAAATGGTGAACTGCCCCAAAATTAATGCGGAGAACAGGACCATGTTAGAGGCTCTTTTTGAACCACAAGAGATCCTAGAAAGCATTAAGGCGTGTGCTAGGGATAAAGCTCTTGGCCCAGATGGTTATTCAATGGAATTTTTTAAGCAATGTTGAGATGTCATCAACTCAGATCTGGTTGGAGCTATTCAAAACTTTCATGAGAAATGTTTCTTTGAAAAGAGCTTGAATGCAACATTTGTAGCCTTGATCCCAAAGAAGGTGGATGTTGAGGAACTAAAAGACTTCAGGCCCATTAGTCTTATTGGGGTATACAAGATCATTGCAAAGCTTCTAGCAGAGAGACTCAAGAGGGTGATACATAGCCTGGTGACATCAGATGGCTTTTATCAAGGGCAGACAAATTATGGATGCCGTTTTGATAGCCAATGAATGCATAGAGACTAGACAGAGGAGCAATAAGCCAGGAATTGTATGCAAGCTAGACATACCAAAAGCTTATGACTTCTTAAACTGGGACTTTCTCATCCAAATGCTGGAAAGAATGGGTTTTGGGGCCAGGTGGATAAGATGGATAAAACATTGTATTGGCACTGTCAGGTTATCTATACTTGTGAATAGAGTACCCATTGGTTTTTTCTCTTCTGAGCGAGGCCTGAGACAGAGGGATCCTCTTTCTCCATTTTTATTCATCTTAGCTATGGAAGGAATGAGTAACCTTATTAATACAGCAAAGGGAAAGGGCTGGATAAAGGGGTTCCAAGCAGGAGAACTTTCTAGTTTGGAGATAACTCATCTACAATATGCAGATGACACATTGGTATTTTGTGAAGCAGAGACAAAACAGATTATGATTTTGAGGGTTATTTTTGTCATTTTTGAAGCTGTTTCTGGTCTCCACATAAAATGGGGGAAAAGCTTCATCTATCCTATCAACAGTGTGCTTAATATAGAAGTTTTGGTCAGAACACTAGGAGGCAAGGTTGGGGAGCTTCCAACTACTTACCTAGGTATGCCTTTGGGAGCTAAAAGCAAGTCCAAAGGCATATGGAATGGGGTCCTGGAGAAATGTGAAAAGAGACTCGCCAACTAGAAGAGTCAGTACTTGTCCTTTGGAGGAAGATTGACTTTAATTAACAGTGTGATGGATGCATATTACCCTCTTATATGATGTCTGTCTTTCTTATGCCTGCCAATGTATCTAATAGCATTGATGCTCTTAGAAGGAATTTCTTATGGCAAGGCAGTGAAGAGAAGAAGAAGTTTCATCTTGTTAAATGGAAGGAACTGATTGTGAGTAAAAACACAAGAGGCCTAGGCATAAGAAACCTGAGGAAACAAAACCAGAGTCTAATGATGAAGTGGTTGTGGAAGTTTGCAAATGAAGATAACATGCTCTGGAAAGAGGTCATCATAGCAAAATATGGCATGGAAGATAAGTGGATGACTAAAATGATAAGCACTCCATATAAATGCACTATTTGGAGGGCAATCAGAAATCTATGGCCAGTGCTATATCACAAAACCAAGATAGAAGTGGGAGATGGTTCAAAGACATCCTTTTGGGAGGATAAGTGGAATGGGTCTGTCCCTATGAAACAGTTGCATCCTGAATTGTTCATTTTATGCCAACATCAATAGGCCACTGTGGCTACAATATGGACTGGGCAAGGATGGAATTTGTTCCTAAGGAGGAACCTTCATGATTGGGAGATAGACAAAGCGGCAGAATTTCAAGATTCAGTAGGCTCTTTTAGCAACCTCACTGAAAAGGATTTATTGGTTTGGCAGAATGATACCAAAGGTCAATTCTCAGTAAATTCAATCTATAAGGAACTCAACAAAAATGCTGGACAGGAGACAGAATGGCCATGGAAGATTATCTGGAAACCAAAAGTACCCTACAAAGTAAACTGCTTCATGTGGTTATTGACAAAAGAAGCAGTTTTGACTCATGAAAATATAAAGAAAAGAGGCTATCAGTTGGCTTCTAGATGTACTTAATGTGGAGAACAAGCTGAGACAATTAACCATCTTTTTTTGCATTGTACATGGACAGAACAATTATGGAGAATGTTCATCTGTCTAAAGGGGATAAGATGGGTAAAACCATTAAAGGAGTCCTGAGCAGCTGGAATAGTGATGGCAATGCTTCTTATAAGGAGAAGAGATGGAAATTTGTCCCAACATGTATTTGGTGGACAATTTGGAAAGAGCGAAACAACAGGAATTTTGAAAATGGGCAAAATAGCTTACAACTTAGCTCTTTTCTACTTTTGGTGTAAACAAGATATATTAACTAGGACAGAAGACATCTTTGATGTGCTAGATTGTTTATAGGCAGCAGTTTAGACTAAGACTGTTTTATTCTATAAGTTGTAGCACTTTTGAAGGGGAACTACACTTTTGTTGTAGTATACCTGTGGATATATAGACTAAAGTTACCAGTTTAAAAAAAAAAAGCTTTATATTTTAAGTACAAATGTCTAAAAAAAACAGTTTTACTTACTCATCTAATGTTTTTATAAAAACTATTATAAACTACATAATATATTGTGAATTGTTCGAGATAACTTGACCAATAATTTCATTCTTTTTTTTTGGAAAAAACTAATTAAAAATCTAGCTAAAGTCTAGCAATTAGCATCAATCACTATTTATTCAAAGGGGGTAATGGGTAATTTTTGTTTTAAAGTAACAAATGATGGTGTTGGTGTGTTATGGCGGGGCCTCAACCCACCAGGGGAATTAAAAATGCTCTATTAAAACTTAATTATGGTAATCCTTGTTTTTTACCCTTTCTTTTTTTAAGTTGAGTTTATAAAGTTTTGTAGACTATAATTGCACAACTCAATTCAAGCTCAATTATAGTCTAGCAAAGCTTTATAAACTCAAATTAATAGTATAACCATCTCGATCGAATTCAGCTCAACTCAATATTATTACTTATAACTCAATTGAACTCGATCTCGACTCGACATCCAACCTATGAACAAAGTGATAAGTTTACATATTTTTCACCTTAGCAAATAAGCAAATTGATAAACAAGAAATAACAAAGGAAGCATTTACACATACACAAGGTAGATAGTAAAGATTAATTTTGAGAAGAAATTTCATTTCTCACAATTATTAATTAATGTATTTAATTAAACTAAATAAATTACAAAATGCATTGACAAAAAAAAATGAAATTAAAAATTGAGAGAGGATAAGGGCAGAAAAGCGTGCAGGGCATTAATATTATAGTCATAAAATTAAGAGGTTAAGCAAAAAAAATTGTAGAGATTAATTTTTTTTTTTTTTATATAGGCAGAACCCGATGCGCCTTGTAAGGCGCAGCGGCGGCTGTGACTTGTAAGTTTTTGTCCCCCTGCGCCTTACCTGTTTTTGTCCCCTCCGCGCCTTGCCTTTCAATCCCTAATTTTAATTCCGTCTCCCCTTCCGTCCAAAAGTTGCCCTTTTGGTTTCAACCTTTTTTTTTGTTGCCCTTTTGGCTCCGGACTCACCTATAGTGTTCATTGTGTTCTTTTTTCTGACCTAATTGTACATTTATGAGAGATTTTAGATCTCTTGAGACAACTTCTTTGTGATTTTAGATCCACCTCCTTCTCTTTTAGCACTTTAAATTGTCAAGTCACACTACCGGTTCAGTGAATTTGGAGGTGTACGTAAAATATGGCTGAACCATCTTAGATGTTCACCTTATAATTTATCCTCTTATATCCCTGCTGATGTCCTAGTTTGATTTGACCATTTCTAGTTATTTTCTGGTAAGATCACATATTTTTTTAACATTCATATTTGTGAAACACTGATAAGAATATATTAGGCTGTTGAGAGCAACCATTCGTTGCAACATTGCTGCATCTCTCAGAATTGTTCTGTAGAAGAACTCATATGGTGCCCATTTGAATTATCCTATTTTAGTCCTTTATGCTAAACTTTCATCCATCATTGCATCTTTTTGGGGAAGATTTGAATTATTGAACCTATCAAAAAGAATATTTGAGTTGTTTGTAATAGTTACCACAAACCTATCCAATCTCACTTGATATTTGTTCTTTTTTTGAAAAACTTGAAGTTCCTCTGTTCTGTCTTACTTCAACTAACCCTTACTCTCTAGAGTGCTAGCTTCTCTATAGTTCTAGTTTTTGGTTAACATCCTTACTAGTTTTCTCAATGACACAATCATATGCAAATAGCATGCTCCATGAGAGTTCTCAAATGATCTGCTATCGGTTAATTCATCTAAAAGTAAGGGAATAAGTATGGGTTTAAGGCACAGTTTTGTCTCAAAAAGAAAAGGTATGGGTTTAAGGCAGATCTGTGGTGTAAACCCATAGTTTAGGGAACTCCACTCGATCTCCTTCCGTTGGTCTCACCTTTTTGAGCTTTCCTTCGTGCACATCCTTTTAAATAGTTTTGCATATCAACACTTATGGACCTGGTATTATATTTTCACATTTTTGCATTTCTTGAACTTTGTTGATTGACCATACTGACATGCTTCTTATACCTGCAGACACATTTTATCCTACCGGAGTATCTCATGCAGAAGGATCAGATGCAGACCCTTGAGGAAGCAAAGGATGTGTTGAAAAAAGCTGGTGTTGCTGATGATGAGATGGCAGCTCTTGAGAGGCAGTTAGCGCCCCCTGAAAATGATACAAGGAGCAGAGAACAGAGTCGGGTAGTTGGATTTGTAAGTGCAGGAGTAGTCGAGTCAAATGGACAGAAAGTCACCTCAAACAATGAGGATATTGAGCTACCTGAGGAAAGTGATTCTGAAGAGGATGATAAGGTTGAAATTGCACTGAAAGAAGTCCCTGATGCAGTGTTTGGAGGTCTAATCCGTAAGAGGGAAGAGGGTGATGATGCAGAAGACGACTCTACTGCCAAGAATAAAGATAGTGATGGCCCTCTTGGCGCGCTAGAAAGAATAAAACGAAGGAAACAACAAGCATCTTAGAATTGTTCGTATTTTTCTGCTGCATTAGTTGGTTTGAAATTTTTGACCTAATTCCTAATCCTGTAAATCGAAGTTAGATTGTTGTATAACTTAAATTTCCCCATAGAGGTGTACATCATACACTCGTGTTTATTCCTCTACCCTGAAAAATGTTGAGGCGGTTATAGTGATTTCACTGCTACAATGCTTCCATTTAGTGTTTAGAATTGTATTTTGCTAAGTATTATTTTCTTTTTATAAAAGTTTTTTTTGGTTTTCCGGTCCACATTGGAGCTCCGACTAAATCAAGTCGTAGTAGTATTAGTTTTTAGAAAATAGATTGCCTGATTTCTTTCAGTGGATTTATTGCGTGATGTAGAAGCTTGTGGCATATAGTTTCTCCTCTCATCAATGTCTTAGCAATTTACTTTTTCCAAATGTGTTATCCTTTTTTTTTAGGCATATATAATTGTAACAATCTGGCTGGTGACACATGATGTAACTAAAGTAGTCACTTTTTTCCCTGGAGATGAGATTGTATTCGTTTTTTTTTTCCTTCACTACTTGACCAAACACCATATCGTCTCATTAATTTCATTTCTTAATTTTTGGTGATAGAACATTCAGAATGTTCAATATCTTGTCAGTACATTCAGAATTTCATCTTCTGTACAAATAAATGCTGCTCCGAAAAAAAAAAAAAAATTGCTCGAAGAAAAAGGAAAAATGGGGAAGAAATTACAAATTACGAAAAATTGAATCCTCAGGTAGCCAATCAACTAAGCTAATAAAGTTTTCTTGATTATTAACCTCAAGTTCTCAAATAGGATGATTCTTTTTTATGTTTCAACGATGATCAGGCTTTACAAAATCACTTCCTCCCTTTCAATAGTTGTCAATTATCACGTCCCACTTTTCAAGAGTAAATTAAGATAAATTCAATTTTATTTTAAACTTTAATTAATTTCAAATATTTAAAAGCTATACACAAAATACTACAAGCATTTATACAAGAAGGAAAAGTAAGAAGACAATACATAATACTCCATAAGTAACTAGTGGTAACATAAAAATGAAGTACAAATAGCAAGCCGCCATTAGACCAAAATCATAACTGGTAATACCGAAGCACCATCATGAAAACCTCAACGCATATTAATAAGGAGATTGATTATACAAAAAGTAAAGAACATTCCGGCAGAGGTCGCCGGAGCAAAACCATCGCCGGTAGCCATCGCCGGCGAAGGTGCAATATTGTCCGATGCCAAGTCTTGAGCCATCGTATAATTCATCTTCAAACAAACTATCAAAACTAGTAGAACATAAATATAGAAAAACCTATGGCAAGCCATTCATATATAACAAAATATTTAATTTTTAATGATATAAAAAATTAATACTAAGAGAGACTTTAATTTTTTTTAGTAGAAATATTGGAGAAAAGGCATGATATTTATAGTGAAAGCAAAAGAGGTACAGATTCTGTTTATTGCATGTAGGCCATTTGGCTAGGGGAATTTTTGTTGGGAGAAATTGGTGTTGTTTTACTATAGGATAAACTTTGACACGTTTTGTTAAATTATCAAATTGAATTTATGCTCTTTTTTGGCTTTTCGTTGTTCTTTTCCCGTTTTCAATATTCGAATTTAACTAGGATATACTTCCTCTTTTAGGTTAGTTTTCGAGATTGAGTTATATTTTTTTTTTACATGATATTAGATAACGAAATCCATCTCAATTCTTAGTTAATTTTGTTTTGATATTAAATTTCTATATATTATTCATATTTTAAATGTTCATCCGCGAGTGTACAAAGTAATGTCAAATCTTATATGATCTTAAACAATGTTTCTTTTTGTGAATTATTTTTTAAGATTAAATTAAGCTTAAGATCTACTTCTTTAACAAAAACCAATGTAATTTCTATTTAATTCCATCCGTATACCATTTATTATACTTTATAAAAAGTATTTTTTGCCGTTAGTATAAGTTACTTTGTCTGTTCCTATTTAGTTGTCACCATTTTAGGTTTCACGCTAAATTAGATAACTTTATCATTTTACCCTTATTTAGTGTTTTCTTGAAGTCAAGTTTTTAATAAATGAACATGAATTAATTTATTTTCATTAATTAGTTTGACTAATGAACATGGATTGATTACTTGTTTTACTTATGTTAGTCAAATGTAAACTTTTAAGGCTAATAATAACTCCCGTGGGTAAAACAGAAAAAATAGTGTTATTTATGTATTGATTTTGTGAAATGACAAGTATTAAGAAACATCTATTTTTAGTAAGGACGACATGTAAATAGAAACGGAGAGAGTACTTGAAGAAAAATATTTTATTTATAAACTTGAAAGTTCTTGAATCTTACTTCAAGTTCTCTCTAAGATCTTTATTTTCAATGTATTGAAATAACTAGCAATATCCCTATTTATAAAGGTAAGAAATCAAATTAAACTAAGACTAGAAAACTTATTTCTATATGAACTACGACAAACAAATTCTAACTAGACATTAATTAAATAAATATCAAAAATAATAAATTCTAAACAACTTACGATTCCTACTCCAATTTTGAATTATCATTCCAACATTCTCCCGTAATTCAAAGTTGTATACTCTTGCCTTTTTCTTCTTGTCATTGTTGTTGTATTGGAAAAGACTTTTCTTCAATCTTCAATTTCATTCTTGTCATTGTTATTGTATTGAAGAACACTTTTCTTCGATCTTCAATTTAATTCTTGTCATTGTTGTTGTATTGGAGAACTTCTCTTCAATCTCCAATTATTGGAGTACTTCTCTTCAATCTCCAATTATTGGAGCACCTTCTCTCCAACTTCCAAATGTTGGAGCACTCTCTCTCGAACTCACAATATTTTTTCTCTTCGTTGTGTTGGAGCACTTCTCTCCTGCTTCCAAGTGTTGGAGCACTTTCTCTCGAACTCACAATGTTTTTTCTCTTGGTTGTGTTGGAGCACTTCTCTCCAACTTCCAAGTGTTGAAGCACTTTCTCTCCAACTCACGATATTTTATCTTTCGATTGTGTTAGAGCACTTCTCTCCAACTTTCAAGTTTGATACCCTTTCCACCAACTCCTTTTTTTGGTGTTGGAGCACTGCCCTTCCCACCAACTCCTTTTTTTTTGTGTGTGTGTTGGAGCACTTTCTCTCTAACTCTCGTTAATGTCCTTTCCATCAATTTTTTTTTTTACTTAATTTTATCTTGAATTTCTAAAATGACAAATAATTTGAAAAACGAAACTACACATATACTGTTAATGTAATGATCTCATTATTTTTCAAAATGCTTTGACATAACTTTTTGAATCTATTTGTGCATAAGTAAAGACAGTATGCTATACTAAACAGTGGACGTGTCATTGCAAGCTTCTCCAGAGAAAGTCAGACAACTTTGTAGTGGCAGCACGCCCTCGCTCCAAACAACGAATGTAGTCCTCAACTGACATTACACCGTATGCCATGGGCTCACCTCTCACTTTCAATGATTCTTCAGGAAGCACAAGTGATGTCGAATTCGGAAAAACTAGATGTACAAATGCCTTCATTCTTTGTTCTTCAATAGAATATCATGTCCACTCTCTGCTAGACAACAACATATTGCTACAGCAAGGTGCTTCAAAGGAATTCCAGCATCCACATGGGAAAAACACATAATGCATTTATAGCACAAGGAAGAAGACCTCCATCATCGTTAACAACCTGAATGATAATTGACGAGGTGGTATTTGGATGAACATTCACAGTCCTCTTCAAAATCATCTCATACTCCTTCTCCGCTTTACCAATCTATCCAGTTTTTGACTTCAAAACATGCCTTTTCTGGATTCTCACCCTTGTTTGTTCCAGCTTTTGGTCCATAAACAGCAACAAGAACTTTTGTCTCGCCTTGAGACCAACTGGAAGAACCATGAGCACGATTAAGAACATTACGAGTGCAAGTCAATGGTCTTAATTGATTCGTTGTTCGATCTTTTCTATCAATTTCCATAGCTCTCGGGTTTAATTTGAAGGAAAATATTTTATTTATAAACTTAAAAGTTCTTTCAATCTCACTTCAAGTTCTATGTACGATCTTTATTTTCTATGTATTGAAATAACTAACAACATCCCTATTTATAAAAATAGATAAAAAACCAAATTAAACTAAGACTAGAAAACCTATTTCTATATGAACTACGACAATCAAATTCTAACTAGGCATTAATTAAACAAATACCAAAAATAACAAATCCTAAACAATTAAGAATTCCTATTCCAACTTTGAATTATTATTCGAACAGTACTTTAGTATGCCATCGCATTAAAATGGTGATTTGTTTTTATAGGAGACAAGATAGTTTGTTTCCATTACCTCATCAAAAAGAAAACATGCATCTTACGTGAACATACGTTGGCCAAAGTAAACTTCTATTACCATTAATTATATTTAATTGAGCAGAGTACCAAAACAAAGATTTGTGATATTAAAATATATATATAATTATAAAAATATTTAAAGCTTCTGCGTTTAAATATGTTAGAAAATTTGTATAACTATAAATATTTGTTATCAAACTAAAAATAAAAAGTTTATGTTAAATTATTTTCAAATTTATCAAGAAGTCATTTTTTCAACAAATTAATTTTTTAAAAAAGAGGACCAAATCTTGAAGGCGCAACACCGCTCTGATTTTGGCATGAATCGTGAATTGAACACAAGCCACATGGTGTTTTTGTTATGAAAGAAAGAAACATAAATTGATTAGTAAGTTTTAAAATATTATATTTATAAAATTCACTTGTTTTTAAAAAAGTGCTTTTGCAAAAATAAAATAAAATCGAGAGCTTAATTTTTTTTAAAAAAGTGATTAGACAACAAGGCGATTTCAAAACAATTCCAAAATTTTCTTAAGAGAACTTTTTCTCTGATCATATTTTTTTCATAAAAAAATTTGTGTTTTTTGTTTTTGTGGATTATGATAATTCACCTTGATCTCATTGATAATTTTGAGATTGGTCGATATTTCTCAATCAATCTCATTGATAATTTTGAGATTGGTCGATAATTCTCAATCAATCTCAAATAAATGCAAAAATAATGAAATACAGTTAACCGGACATTTCATAAGAAACAACAATAATAAACCACAAAATAATCATTTTATTTTGTTGGTGATGATATATAGTACACAAAGATGAAGAATTATGGACCAATATATCTAAAATATCTTCCCCTTCCCCCTCCCCAAGACTTGTAATCTCCTTCAATTCTTCATCCTCTTCCTATTTTTTTCGAATTATAATCAAACCTCTTTATAACAATATCATTTCGTTTTTAAAAAAACTTAATTGTTGTTGATATTAAAAAAATAATTGTTATAAAAAGATCTAACGATATAATTCAATGCATGTAATATGCGAAGAAGGACAATAAAGTAGCTCCAGCCAAAGTTGCCACATGGGGCAATGACACGACAGTGGCGTCACTAGATGGGGCAGGGGCTGGGGCAGAGATTGGTGGCAATATTTGAGCCATAGCTGAACTAATTGAGGCAGCTGCTATGAGGGTAACACAAGCAATCTTCTTCATCTCCATACTTTTTTTTTATTTTTAAAATAAATTGTTTTTAAATTTTTTTTAAATTTGTGTGTGTGTGTGTTTTTTTTTTTTTGGGTTGCTTTGGTGAATTGAATGCGGTTGATTATTATATTTATATAGGTGTTCTAGGTATAATATGAACCACATTTGAATGTTTATGGCTAGAGTGATTTTAGGTAATTGTTAGAGAATCATCTGTTAGATTTTAAAGGTTCTCAATTTTCTTTTTCTTCTTCTAGAATTTAGCATTTTATTGTTGGTCTTGGTTTGTCGTGTATTTTTCAGGTCAGAAACAATTGCCATTCGGAAAATATTTTGACCATTTTTTATGCTTATGCTAAAAAGTGTTAGATTTTGAGGGTTGTGTTATTTCTTGTTCTTTTAAGATTTTAGTTTTTTTAAAAGTTCTATTTAGTTCTCTATGATATTTAGAACTGAAGTTTCAGTCCTTATTTATAAAAAAATTAATCTATTTAATTCCTGTTTTAATGAGTTGAATCACTTATATTTCAATTAAGTAAATATGAGTTTCAATCTATTTTTAATTCATAAAAATATGGATAACATATGAGTATCTATATACAAACTCACTTTTGTAAATAGGAGAATATTTTTTCTTTAAAATTTGAGGGAAAACATTTATGAGATCAATAAAAACACACCAATGCTCAACCCAATCCCTCGCACTATCAAACCACTTCCTACCTTCCTATCTCCACCTACCTTCTAAACTCGGGGTTTATTCCTGAGTCGGGGTCGGAGTCAGGATCGAGTCCTAGGTTAAGGTCGAATCACGAATCAGGTTAGGCCCCATATTGGGGTCTCGAGTCTAGATTGAGGTCATGGTTAGGGTCCTAGGGAGGATTGGGGATGAGATAAGTATTGGGTTAGAGTCAGGTCTCGAATCAAAATCAGAATTAGGGTCATGATCGAGGTCGGATCTAGGTCGAGTCCTGGATTGAGGTAGGGTTCCGGGTTGAGATCGGAGTCCGGGTCAGGATCAAAGTGGTCCTGGGTCGAGTCGTGTAGAACCATTTCACCAAATTCATAATTTACCCATTTGCAATTCATTAATCCATTTTCAATTCGCCCCAATCCTATTCAATCCCTCCATTTGCCATCACTTGTAATATTATTATATATGTTATCATTATTTATCATATTTATTTTAAAGATTGCTTCCTCGGTCAGGTAATAAAAGGATTCAATTTTTTTTTTCTGATTTAAGTGTAGACATGCTATGGTGGAAAAGAGTATTAGACATATTGTCATCACATATTTGGTTATTTATACATGAAACTGATTTTTTTCCATTTAATTTAAAGGAAAATGAAGGAGGTAAGGGGCAGTGAAAAATAGGTTTTTTTTTTGTTTTCCATTCAATATTCGATATCAGTATTGGAGCTTGACTATTCCAGATTTGCACGGTGTAAGACCTTATTCCCTTCCCTTCCCTTCCCAAAGACTTTTTTTTCTTTAAAAAGAGAGTTTAAATAGTAACTGTTAAGTGGTATTTTGTGATTTTGATAGTCACAAATAGGTTCAAAATCAAGTTGTTAGTGAGAAAGGACAATATTAGTCTAAGATTAGTCAACTCAGGGCAACCCTTTTTATTTATTTTTTTGAAATAATAAATTTGTTGTTTAGTTGGAATAGGGACAAATGTTTGTCAGTCTGTTAACCACATGGGTAAGATTGACCCAAACTTTAAATAAAGACCAAGGTTCAAATTTTCCCAAATCAGAAGGACAATTGTGGTTAGTTTTCCTTAAATGAATTCAAACCAAATTGAGAAAATATCCATGTCTTAATCCAAAACAATATTCAAAATTATTCACTTGTAAACGAATTTTTTCCGTCATAAAATATGTGTCATTTTGCAAAAGAAATTTATCCCAAAAAATAAGTGTTGCAGGTATTAAACACCAAATGATTAAAAAAAAAAAGCCTTACTAAACCTGGCTTTTCGTGAAGTTAATTAAAGAAAATTGCAGAATTAAATGCAACATGCCTTAAAATATATATCCACCTAAATAATTGCTCATAACTTATTACTCCACTAGTTATTAACTAAATTATCACATGATTAGCATTATGCATGATATTGTTTTTTACACAGAGTTGAGAGATCAAGACCATATAAAATATTCACAATTATTGTTTCCTGACTGTAGTATAGCCAATAGCAGTGACAGATTCAAAATTTTCAATTAGGGGTTCAAAAAATAAAGAATGTGATTTAGGGATTTGGGAATCAAAAAGTAGTTGTAGCATGCGCTCACAGCCAAAAACGAACCTGGATCACAAGGGTCACTAGCGAGGCCTAATACTGCTGGGCTATCTGTCATTTCTATTTGAGGAGGTTCAAAGATTATATATGTACATATATAATAGAAAATTTACTCTATATATACAGTGTAATTTTTCACCGAGTGGATTTGGGTGAACCCCCTGGCACCCTCCTAGGTCCGCCCCTGCCTATAGGGGTAGGCTGAAAGAGTATTGGGGATTAGATATGATATGACGCAACTTCATATTATTGAGGACATGACTTTAGATTGGAAAAAGTTGAGGTCGCATATTAGGATAAAAGACTAGTAAGGGTAGAGTGTTGTCTTGCCGTGTAGAGATATAGTGGCTGTCATAGGACTAGTCGTGCCCTTGTAGTTCTTGTCATATGTTGTTTATTACATTTTGATTATCAAATTATTTTGCTGCTGTTACTGTATTCTCTCTTATGCCTTTGCCTTTGTTTTCTTCGTTTCCCTGGGTTTAATACACTTGAGCCGAGAGCCTTTCGGAAACAGTTTGTCTACCTCCACGAGGTAGTGATAAGGTCTGCGTATACTCTACCCTTCTCAGACCCCACTTTATGGGATTTCACTAGGTATGTTGTTGTTGTAACTTGTATAGTATAGCCTAAAGCTTCAAAGCTAATAAATTTCAAATAAGTTCCATGGATATTCAATTAAGTGCCCATGAAGATTCGAGCCAACATGATGCTTCTTCAATAACAATTTATTTATCTATCACGAATCACATGGAAAAAAACTACTACTTAATAAATAAAAAGGGGTCCAGCTTGCTATGAAAAATGCAAATGCAAACCAATTTCATCCAATATATATATATATATATCTGTAAAAGTTGAATGAAATTCATAGAGTGGAAAAACATTGTGTATATAACAAATGGCAAAGTTCATGGCATTGCTTATGATTATGGCTTTATCCTATTTTACAGCTATAGCAAATTCACAGGTGAAGAACATCTTCTTACTAGCTGGACAGAGCAACATGTCCGGCCTAGGAGGTGTCGTGAATAACACATGGGATGGTATCGTTCCACCGGAGTGTAGCCCTAATCCGGCCATCCTTAAACTTGATGCCAATCTTCAATGGGTGGAGGCAACTGAACCTTTACATGCAGATATCGACGTGAATGTTACTTGTGGGATTGGCCCAGGTATGTAGAGGCGGATTTAAATAGATTAGACTCGCTCTGAACACACTAACTATAAATTCTAGATTCGTCTGTGCAGGTATGCCCTTCGCAAATTCTTTGTTGAATAAAACTTCATTTCTTGGGGAAGTAGGGTTGGTACCATGCGCGATGGCGGGGAACAGAATAAGTCAATGGCAAAAGGGGACTTTCCTTTACAATCAGATGGTGATGAGAGCCAAGGCTGTTGCAGTGCAAGAATGTGGGGTAACTAGAGCAATGCTTTGGTATCAAGGGGAGAGTGACACGACGTTACTGAGTAATGCAAATGCTTATAAAGGAAAAATGCAGCAATTTTTCACTGACTTGAGAGGTGATGTTGGGATACCAGATCTTTTGATTATCCAGGTAAACTTTAATTTGGTACTCCCTCCGTTTCAATTTGTTTGTCTAGTTTTGATTTGAGTCAAGATATGTGGAATGTACCAAAATGTCTTTTAATCTTGTGGTCTTAAATATGTTATTTGGAATTAAAGAGTTGCTAATAAAGGAAAGAGATTCTTTCTGTAACGGGCTAAAAAGGAAAGTAAGACTAACAAATTTAAACGGAAGGAGTAACTCTTACTGCAGGAGGTAGCTCTTAGGCTGCAGGTTCATCAAAATGCAGTATATTTTCAACACGGAGCATATATATGTGTGTGTGTGAAAATCTACTAAAATTTCAACAAATATTAGATTTTGAACTCATAATTTTAAGAATACGATAAATTCTCTTTCACAATATGAGTTCAGTCAGGCATCACTTGCATAGTTATTAGTTATCCTTACTTGTCTACACTTCTTTTGTTCAAACTTGTGTAGGTGGCTCTAGCTTCAGGAACAAATTACACAGAGATAGTAAGAGAAGCACAGTTAAATCCTGACCTTGCTAATGTAGTAACTGTTGATGCCAGGGGCTTGGAGTTGCATAAAGACAATTTACACCTTACTGCTTCTTCCCAAGTCCTCCTAGGACACATGATGGCTGATGCTTATCTTCAGACAATCTCAACCACATCCTAATCTATTCATAGTCAATAGTGAAAGAATATTTCAGTTATTTTCTCAACATGTGAAACCAGTATAAACATTCAAAAAGGAAAAATGTTTAGTACTCTATAATGTAATCATAAAACAGTGAAAGCTATCATTTTTTTAATGTTTCAATTGTTCAAGTAAAAAGAAGGGAAAGGTAGTTTTCTCCATCAAACGATCCAAGAGGGATGTCAATTTTCGATACATAAAAGTGCCAACCTCCTTGAACATAGAAATTACAAAAGGGAAGATGTTTTTAATAAATGTAGCATGAATTGTAGTTACGTTCCTCTGCAATATTAAGTCCTTTATCTTAGAAAGTTTAGAGCAAGCATATAATTGACAATGACACAGGAGCTGTTGGTGAGCTATCTAAGAAAAGGAGAAGTAAATTGCAACAACAAAAGAATCATCCAGCTAAAGCAGGAGTCTTTTGGTTGTTGGCTACGAGGGGAATTACTCATAGATCAAAACTAGCATAATACCATATTTGGTAAATTTTAGTTGCTTCGTATAAATTTCACCACACCAAGTATGGTGTTTGGTTATCATTTTTACAATCCCACATGTATAATTTATGAGTCAATTTATGTATTATTTTATGCAGGGTAGAAAATGGAATAACTAATGCATGAATAACGAATCCCTACATTACTACCTGCATAACTCTAACCAGCAACCAAAACAACCCCTATAGGTATTGGTGTTTCTGTCTAATTTTGTAGTACATAGTTTCATAAGGCACTTTGGCCCTTTTGCTTTCTCAGAGATCTCTAGTTTCAGTATATGTATAACAGCATACACAATTACTTTAGGGGATTATCAATCAAACCAGGTTCGTTACTTATCGATTAGTACCTGAGCTGGAGACAAATCCAAGAAATAAACAGTTGTACAAAGGAGATTAAAAAGACATGCTTGGAAATTTAAGATAAAAACACCAAGTGTAAGAAACAGGGCCTTTTCGCTCTTTAATTTGCAAGGCTACAAGAAGAATGATAAGCACATTCAAAAGTTAAAACATAAGAGAAAATGTACTTTCCAACCAAAAGCTAAAAGAAAAATTATATGAGAGAATCAAAAGTCAATGCTGGATCGTTTAGCATAGAAAACAAGGAAATAAAAAGTACCTTTCAGAATATTGCAAGTTTCTAGATTCATTTTCACCTGCCCATTCCAGATTCTCCTTTTCATCCATTGCTCCTCCATCCCTTCTTTGCTAAAAGTAAGAGAAGTTGGTATTAGTTTCTCACAAGAACTACTCTTGACTAGTTTTATCAGACTTTTTTCCAAACTAAAAGCAGTTGAAAATCTTTCAGGGAAGTGCATCTGGACAAACATCACACCAGGTGGCTGCTGCATTCTGTTCCTTTACCAAAATTTAGAACACAATCACTTAAAATCTTTGGGTATTAATCTCTGGATCATGTCGAGTAGAGTAGATTCAGCTGAAGGTAGATGTATCAGCAGCTGAAATGTATATGCATTAGGAGAGAAACCCTTATCAACCATTTCTTGCAGAAGTGGAAATACCTCATGTAACTTATCGCTTTTAAGAATTCCTTGCAAAATAAAATCACAAGCAAAATTTTCGGGTGAAAAACCATTTTGTTCCATCTTCCTCATCAAGTCTCTTGCTTCGTCTAGCAAACCCTCCCAGCATAGGCCATTTATCATTGTATTGTACAACCTCACGTTGACATGTAAGCCATCAGAACACAATTTGTTGAATATATCTTGAGCAATATTGAGCTTGCCTTTTTTGCACAATCCAGCAATAACATCATACATAAAACAGCTGAGGTCAACATTCTTTCTTTCCAGTTCTTGAAGAAACACCAGAGCTTCTTCAACATATCCATTCTTGCACAAACCATCTAGCATGATACAATAAGTGTGAGTATCAGGTTTGAATCCTAAAACACGCATCTCATCATACATCTTTTGTGCATGGGAGAATCTCCGTACTCGAAATAATCCCTGCAAAACAGTGGTGTATGTTACAGTTCCAGGTTTAAATTGTTTTAGAGACATTTCTCTCACAAGATCTATGGCTTTGTCTATTTCCGTTCTTTTGCAATAACCATTGATTAGAATGTTGTAGCTAGTAGTGTCAGGTTGAACACCCCTCTGCACCATAGAATCAAACACCTTTTTTGCTTCATGTAACTGACCTTGCAAACAGTACCCATCTATCAATGTGTTATATGTGACTACATTAGGATCAATGCCCTTTTGTATCGTACATTCAATGATAGCTTTGGCGTCTTCCGCCCTACGTTCCTTGCAAAACGCATCGATGACATTCGGATACACACCATGATGGATCATCTGATTTAGTAGCTTCTTAACTTATTCCCATCGGCCAAAATTACAAAAACCTTGAATAATTGAACTATATGTAATAATATCAGGATAAATTCCTTTCTCAATCATTCTAGTGAAAAGCTTGTGGAAGTCATCTACCATTCGATCTTTGCATAAGGTGTCAATTAAGGTGTTATAGGCTGCAATGTTAGGTGCAATTCCCAAAGCACAAATTTCTTTAAAGAGAATAAAAACAACCGAGTATTTCATTCAGTGAACACCTTAGCAGATGGCGAAGGTCGGATAACTATCATTCGAGGAATAAAGCAACAGATTCATCAATATTATTCATAGGTCTACACATAGAAACAAAATTTTGTGTTTCATTCTTAGGCGAAGTAGATGATTTAAAAGCAATTTTAGAGCAAGTGTGAAAAGAGAACTTACTGTCACTGCCACTGAAACCTAATGGATTTTCAATCGGAAATGCTTCCATATCGCAGATTTGGCTCTTCTTTGCAATTTTTGCTCTATTAATTGAGGCGAAACTCAATCACCACAAGTCAATCTTAATCAAATAACTCTTTGTTGTACATGTTCTTTCTCTTGTAAAGTCTAACTAGATCTTGGCATATCAGAATGTTCTTAATAATTGATCCTCCAGAAACAAACGCACTCTGATTATCCGAGATAATCTCTGGAAGCACCACTTTCAACCTTTGACACTATATTTTAGATGAGTGTTGCAACAAGAAATTATAGGTCTATAGTCACCCACATTTTCAGCATGCTTACTTTTTGGGATGAGAATAATGATTGTGGAGTTCACTGCTCTTAGCTTCTTATCAGTTCTAAAGAACTTCAAAACCCCATCTACTAGATTTTTCCCTACAATATAATTCTCCATGTATCCTTGAAGAATTTGGTGTCAAACCCATCCGGTCTAGGTGCTTTATCCCCTTCTATTGCCCACGGAGCTTTTTTGACATCCTTATCAGTGAACTCATGTACCAACATTTCCCTCATTTTTGCATTTATCATAGATACTTGTCGTATACAATTTCTATAAGCAACACAGTGTAGACTCCAGGAAAGCCTTTGTGATGCCTTCTAAGTCATTCCTCTCTTGCCGCTCAACATCCTTGATTGAGAACACTCTATTTGCATTCCTTCTTGCATGCTTTGAGAGAGCTATGGAAGAACTTGATTATTTATATCTCCCTCCTTGAGCCACTTTATCTTACACTTTTTCTTGAGGTTCCATTTGTGATGTAGTTTCGAGCTAACAGTTTTTCTTCATCTAAGGAGTAATAATAATCCTCGGGTTGGAGTTATTACGTAGTCATTGGATTATATATCCCACCACTTATACCATAGTTATCACATATACATGATGGGATAACTTATCTCAGATAATTAATCTTAAAATAACTAGTACCCAACTAAATAGTCTTAGATTCCTGGGATTCTGTTGGAGTTCACCAACCTTTCCCTTACCTGATCAGTTCTTAACTGGCTGACAATATTCTAGCCATCCATTAATTACATTCATACTTAGATAGTCATATGAAATAATATCCTCTTTGACTCAACCTTCTCCATAAAAATTTATTACACCAAAATATTTATATCAAACTAATAATATACCTGATGCATTTAAACATATACATAACTTGGTTCATTATGTATATTTTTATTTTGTTAAATTATTTAATTATGATATGTTGCATTGATTTAGACATTTAGTGTAAATAACAGTATGGGCCACAATATAATGGATAATAATATTTGACATTTAAAGAGAGAGAACTCCGGTGTTTGCTAAAATCGTTACGGCATATCCAAACTTGTAACCGTCAGCAATTCAATGAGCTTAAATAAAATCACCCGCGGATGTGGTGTAGTGAATGAAATTGTTTCTTCCTTAATTAGAGGTCTTGGTTTCGAGCTCTTGCTATGGAAAGATCTTGGGTAGGAAGCGCTACCCCCAAATGAGCCCTACCCGACCCAAATCCAAATTATTCGTACTCCAATACGAGTACCAAAAACCAATGAAAATAACAAACAAAAAAAATGAGCTTAAATAAAAGCCTTAAGAAAGCTGTCTTTTCCTGAAGTTAATTATATAGACAACGCAAACTTGCATTACTCATGGCACATAATATATTTAAATTAAATGCAACGTGCCGTCAAATATATATCCACCTAAATAATTGTTCATAACTTATTATCACAGGGTTGACATTATGCTTGAGAATGTTTTTACGTATAGTTGAGAGAACAAAATCATATAAAATATTCATTTTTATTGTTTCCAGACTGTATTTTATTTAACATAAATATATACCATAGTATAGCCTAAAGCTTCAAAGCTAATAAATTTCAACTGACTTTGATCGACATTTAATTAAGTACCCGTTAAAGAATATTCAAAGCTAACATGATGCTTCTTTATGTATCACAATTTTATTTATGCATCACGAATCACATGGAAAATAAAAAAATATTACGTAATAAATAAAAAAGGGTCCAGCAGCTTGCTTTGAACTTCAAAAGTCCTATACCTTAATTCTACACACACAAAAGCTAACCAATTTCATCCAATATATATATCTGAAAAAGTTGAATGGAGTTTATAGAGTGGAAAAACATTGTGTATATAACAAATAAATGGCAAAGTCCAAGGCATTGCTTATGATTATGGCTTTATCCTATTTTACAGCTATCGCAAATTCACAGGTGAAGAACATCTTCTTGCTAGCTGGACAAAGCAACATGTCCGGCCTAGGAGGTGTCGTAAAGAACATATGGGATGGTATCGTTCCGCCGGAGTGTAGCCCTAATCCGGCCATCCTTAAACTTGATTCCAATCTTCAATGGGTGGAGGCAACTGAACCTTTACAAGCAGATATCGACGTGAACGTTACTTGTGGGATTGGTCCAGGTATGTCAGCGCGGATTTATAAGGAGTTAAACTGAACTCAAAGTTTTCGGCTCGAATCATATGTAGTTATCAATAGGGCCCAGCCCAATCCATCCTGGCTTAGCCCATATGAGTTTTGGTATTTGGTGGAATATGCTGAGTTGACCCATTATTTTGATGAGTCAGAAAACATTAAGTCCAACCCATCATTATGGGCTAGTACACTTTATTTAAGAAAATATGTTTTAAATTTAATGTTAACATAAATATCTTCAAGACAATATTATATATGGTGTTTCTATTCAAATATCTTGAGTCAAATAACAAGTCCTAACCCAACAATATACCTCCCTTCATTTCTATTTTTCATTGTGAGAAAACAGAAGAAGAAAACACACTCATGTATTTATAAAAAAATTTAGCTCAAATTCCTCCAAATTTTGATAATTCTCAATCTCCATATTTTATTTTTAAAGTAGTGTATGTGTATAAATATATTAGACTAACTCTAAACTCACTGACTATAAATTCTAGGTTCGTCTATGAAGGTATGCCCTTCGCAAATTCTTTGTTGAATGAAACTTCGTGTCTTGGGATAATAGGGTTGGTACCATGCGCGATGGCAGGGAACAAAATAAATGAATGGCAAAAGGGGACTTTCCTTTACAATCAGCTGGTGATGAGAGCCAAGGCTTCTACAGTGCAAGAAAATGGGGTAATTAGAGCTATGCTATGGTATCAAGGGGAGAGTGACACAATGAGCTTGAGTGATGCAAATTCTTATAAAGGAAAAATGCAGCAATTTTTCACTGACTTGAGAAGTGATGTTGGGATACCAGAGTTTTTGATTATTCAGGTAAACTTAAATTTGGAACTTCCTCCGTTTCAATTTATTTGTTTGATTTGCAAATTTGGTACTTGTGTAGGTGGCTCTAGCTTCAGGAGGAAAGCATTACACAGAAATAGTAAGAGAAGCATAGTTAAATCCTGACCTTGCTAATGTAGTAACTGTTGATGGCAAGGGCTTGCAGTTGCAAAAAGACAATTTACACCTTACTGCTTCTTCCCAAGTCCTTCTAGGACACATGATGGTTGATGCTTTTCTTGAGACAATCTTAACTACATCCTCATCTATTAATTGTTAATAGTGAAACAATAATATTTCAATTAAGTGCTATTTAGGTCACAAACCATCTAGCATGATACAATAACTATTAAGTGCTATTTATAAGTCACATCACTATATTTATGTTTAGATTTAATACATAGATATATATATTAGTTTCTAAATACGTGTGTTTCATATTGTCAATTAGACATCTTAAAACAATACATATATGTGAAATGAGACTTTGAAAATCTAAAGGGAAAAGGTACAACTCAAATTGATGAACAATCAATCTATTCAAATGATTTATTCTTGAATGCAAAATTATTAACTATCATACCAACATGCAAAATTTAAAAACTAAATGATATTGTTTTAATTTGTTATTGTGTTGAGTAGATTTATAAAGTAAACAAAGAATATGAAAAAGCTATGCTGTCAATGGAAGCTTAAAAATAAAAATTGAGAAATTAAAGACTAATTACATTATAAGTAATAATTAGAGGTGTCAAAAATGAATCCAAACATAGGTAACCTGCCCAATCCGTCTATAATTTTAAGGGTTGGGCTCATGATAATTTGAGTTGGGTTCAATCTCAACCCATTCAAATCTTAACCCATTTTAAGAGAATTCTCAATTGAGCCCAATTCAATCTCCAATTTCAATCCGTTTTAAAACTCTTTATTTGTATTAATGTAATGTATGTTTTTATATTGAATGTACGAATTATTATCTATTTAATATCTTTTAGGATTCATCTATTCATTTGTAGTTTTTTTTTTAAAAAAAAATCTTGAGTTGAAATTCAAATTGTAGTTATAAAAGTTAAATATCAATATGTTAAAATTTTAACATTATGCGGGTCAAATTGGGTGGGTCAAGACTCAACCCGCTTTTTAGCCCATTTGAGCCCAAAGTAAATTTAGGCGGGTCAGGTCCCAACCCGATTTATATTTCAACTCATTTTAATATCTCTAATTTCAACCCAATCCACCCATTTGACACCCCAAGTAATAATTAATTTAAAAGCTTTATATAGCAACCCAAAAAATAAAGGAAAAATTATTAAAATACACACCTTTAAGTATATTATTTTCCACTTGTCCCTATATCTTTTTAAAATAACTAAAGTCTCTTATTTTAATAATGTATCCGTATTAATGTATTAATGTATCCGTGCTTGTATTAATGTATCCGCGCTTTCATTAATGTATCCGGATTGAGTTAATTTTTATAATAATGTATCCGTATTAATGTATCCGCGCTTTCATTAATGTATCCGGATTGAGTTAATTTTTATTTTAATAATGTATCCGTATTAATGTATCTGTGCTTGTATTAATGTATCCGCGCTTTCATTAATGTATCCAGATTGGGTTAATTTTAAGGAATTATTGTAATTAGAAAAAAAGTAGGAATAGATAGTAATTTCATCTTTACACTATGTGATTTATGTAACTTACCCAAAAATAAATACCGGCCGGTAGATGAAACTATTTTCTTCATTAGCTGTTTAATTAATGTTGCTGAAATTTTTCATTTAATAGAAGGCCTATATTGTGAAGGATAAAATGATCGTTCAATATTTAATGAGTACTTCTATAATTAATTTTAAGCTTTATGATATTATATTGTATACCCAAACATCTCTATAACAAAATTATTGGTTTCGAAATTTTTTAGCTACTATAAAGAATGAAGGATTTTTTAAAAAAAACCCCACTAATCTATATCCGGAATTCCAACTACACACTTTAATTTTACGGGAGTCCTATCACCCCCCTAAACTGTTTAAAACTGAAATAATTACACCCTTAAAAAGCCACAATCACATCTATGTTGACCTGTGAATTTCACGCGTTTGCCACGCGGAAATTTGATTAATTTATTATTTTTTTCAATTTTTTTTATAATTTCTTTCCCCTTTCTCCTATACTCTCCCAATTCCTTCAAATCCCTAAAGTTTTCTCCCAATTTCTTCAAATTTCTAAGGTAACTTGACCATTATTTTAAACACCAAAGTCCAACGAAATTGGATTGTGAGGAACAAAGAGGAATAGTGATAGCGAAGTTTGTAAAGCATATTCGAGCTTTCCTCGTTGGAGAACTGAAAAACAAATTAAAAAATTTGTGCATATCGCTGCTTCGTCGAGATTTTGCTTGCTTCGCCGGAGCTCGCTGGTCGGAGTAGTGGAGCCGCAAGGTTTTGTTGTTGTTGTTGTTGTCGTCGACCTTGATGTGAGAACAGAGGTAGATCTTCATGGTGGATGTCTCGGAACGAGAGAGAGAGATGAGAGGAGAGGCGGGGGGAGAAAGGGTTTTTGCTGGTGGTTTGGGTTTCGCTGGAGGCGGCGACAGTGGTGGCTGATGGTGTGGCATTTTGCCGGCTAGTTGAGCAGCGGAGAGAGGAATTGATGTAAACCCAATTTTATTTTATTTTTCAAATCTGATCCAAATCCTTTTTTTTTGGTGATACAAAGACATGTCATTTTATATTTAATTGATTTGATAGGTTTTTAAAAGTTTTTTACATGAGAGTTTAAAAGCTTGTGTGAAATCAACAATGGTGAATCCGGTGAAAATGATAGTGGTAATGACGGCTTAGAGATGGTGAATGGTGGAGGAAT
Source organism: Solanum appendiculatum (assembly GCA_018342035.1). NCBI lineage: Eukaryota > Viridiplantae > Streptophyta > Magnoliopsida > Solanales > Solanaceae > Solanum > Solanum appendiculatum. Next base: position 292,153 of record JAGDQO010001065.1, on the reverse strand, counting down.
TTAGTTTTTGTTGCTATGGAGAAGAAGCACAATAAATAAGAAAAAAAATACACATATTTATAAAAAGAGATATTAAAAATAAAGTTTTAATATTTGTTTTTTGTGCTCACTCTCTCAAAGAGAGTGAAATACACTCACTTTGCCAGCTAAGCACTTAGGGAGGTAATAATTTCAGTTTTAAACACTCCAGGGGGGTGATAGAACTCCCGTAAAGTTAAAGTGTATAGTTGAAAATCCAAATATAGGTTGGGGGGGCTTTTGGCCATTTTCTCGTTGGAAATATATATATTCATATAATATTCTTTATCATATAATGTATTAAAGCATTAAAATATTTTATCAAAATCTAGACCTAACCGTTGCTATTATAGATTAAAACATTATAATATAAAGATAAAATCTAACCTAACTAATCAATTTCGAGAAAAGTTAACTGTTACGATGAGGTATTGTTATATAAAAATGATATTATCAAGAGATTTGACCATATATAGATTATAGAAACTAAAATTAGAGTTTGTCATTAACTGAAGAATTATTTGATAGTTGGATAAAAAATAAGTTATTCATGTAGTATTAATTTTTGTATAACATATATAATGTTTGGTAAGTAGACATATAAGAATAAGTTATTCATGTATAACATTAATACGACGTTTGAGTAAAGCAATTACTTCATCTGTTTCAGTTTATATGATTCGTTTTTTTTTTAGTTAGTCCAAAAAAAAAAAAGACACATTTCCATATTTAATAATAATTTAATTTTAAAATACATATTTATTTTAGACCATAAACTTAAAAAATCTTTCTTTCTTTCTTAAATTTCGCTTCAAATTAAACTTACTTATAAAGTGAGACCATTTCAAAGCATCGTTTTTCATTTCAAGTCCAACCTATATTTCTCATACTCCTACCTACCTTGCCAACTAACTTTCTTCTTCTTGTTTCCCTGGTTTTACGTGGCATCTTTGATTTTACATGATATATAAACGAATATTTCTTCTAAAATTTTAAAATCATTTCGTTACGAATAAAATGAGAATTTTAAAATTATACTTATTTTTAGTATAAGATGATTTTTTTTTTTTTGGAATTGACATGAAACGGAGAGAATAGTAAAAATAGCCGTATATACAATTAATTATACTAATCAATCATTGACTATTATAGTATTAATGAAAATTACTTACCTGTTTTAATGACATGTGGCCCCGTTTGCATTAACAGCGTGACGGCGACGATCTCTCTCAACTTCTCCGGCGATTCTTCCTTTTACTTGATCAAATCAACTTTCTACCTGTCTTCTCAACGTGGCATCTTCTTCCAGCTTTCTCCTGGGCCCACACGGTTTCTCACTTCCCTATATAAACCCTTACTCTACCTTCTTCACTCTTCATCCCGATCCCAATTCCGATCCATCAGTTAAATTATCTCTCCGATTCTCTGCGATTTCTGAGATATGGAAGTGAAAGCTATGGCAGTGTTTCTTGCAATTGTGGCGATTTTGTTGGCGGTTGCTTCCGCTCAGGAACCGACATTGGCTCCGGCACCGTCGCCGGATCAAGGCGGAGCGTTTTCACTACCGATTTCCGGTGCGATTATCTGCTCCTCCCTGATTTTCTCCGTTGCTGCTCTTCTCAGGAACTAGATAGATCGCTCAATATTCCTCGTTGATTTGATGACTATTTATTGATCTGCGTTACCACCGGTATTTATGTAGATATACATTTTAGATAAATGCAGTTGTATTTTGATGCTTGAGTGAGAAATTTCTTTTTTCTTTTTCTTCCTCTTTTTTTTCACCCGGTGTTAGTAGGGATTATTATTATACTTATTTTGTATAATTACTGGTTTGGCTATATAATAAAGAGTTTATCTTTTTGTATTACACTCGCAGTGTTGCGTAAATCTTGAGATAGGGGTGTTCAATAAATATTTGGAAGTATTAGCTATATTTCGGAAACTCTACCCAAAATAAATGATTTAGGAGTTTGGAGTTCGAAAGAAGAGGCCAAATCAGAATTAAGAGTACGAGAGTTTTAAAAGGAGAAAATTATTGCTGATAGTAGGGTTTGAATCAAAACTTTAGCTTGAGAAAGCATTTTCATGGCCCATTCCATACCATATCGAAATTTCAAATAGGATGTGATGTCTATAATTTTCAAATATGTTGCGATTAAACGAGACTAGCTTTTAATGAAACAAGTGATCAACGAGATTATTGGGAAGGGAATTTTGATGATACGTTGATAATAAGTGCTCCACTAAATTCATTTTGTTTTGAAAAAAGAAAAGGAATAATTAGAAGGAAGGAGTAGGAGGAGTTGTTGAACGAAGAAGAAACAAGAGAATTTAATACTCCCTCAGTCCATTTTTATTGCGCTTTTCAAAAGTCAATTTGACTAATTTTCAAAGTTAAATTAGATTACATTAATTCGATATTTTAAACAAAATATTTAGATATTCAAAAACAATACAAAAAGTACTATAAATTGTAATTTTTTGCATATCAATTGATGAAAAAATACATCGTAAAATGTTAGTTAAAGTTCTTATTGTTTGACTCTAAAAAAGGAAATTATGACAATTAAAAGTGGACGGAAGGGGTATATTAGAAAGTGGACAGTAGTTCATTTAAAATTTTAGGAGCTTAAATATTGATTCTTAATGGTAAATTACTACTCCCTCTGTCTAACAATAGTTGTCCACTATTGACTTGGCACACCCCTTAAGAAATAATAAATAATAGGGATAATATTACTATATTATCCTTTGACTTTATTAAATTTAATGGTTTGAGAAATATGTTAGATGATAAATCATGATGTTGAGTCACTCCAAGAGTAGAATCAGCAGCTCACCTCACGTTTTAGGAACCAAATGAGGAATCATAGTATTTAATAGCAAGGGTAAAATAGACACAAAGAGTAAAATTATCTCTTGATTTTCTAAATTTGACAAGTATTGTTGGATAACTATTTTTAGTATAGTGGACAACTATTATTGGACGGAGGGAGTATAATATAATCTCAAATCAGTTAATTACTATGTAATTGTCGTTGATTTGATCAATGTGTCCTTTTCTTCATTCGTTCTCCTAACATTAACATTAAGGGCATTTGACCATGCAATATGAAATCAAGATATGATATCATAATATGAAATCATGAGATGAAATTGAAGTTTTGTTTAGACATGCGATATAGAATTTTTGTGTTATATATTTTATCATAAACATAGAATCCATAAGTTGTAAAACTATTAAAATAACCCCAATTGTTTATTCAATCTTACCAAATAAACAAAAAATTATAAAATCACATAATAAATATTACAAAGCTATTTGTTCTCCACTTAAGTAACTGTTTCATCTAACTTTAATTCAATAAAAAAAAATTGAACATAAATTATAGTGTACTAGTCTTTAATATAATCCTCCCACATAGTACGAACAATTTCCTCACGTTGAACTTGCATTTCTCGATCATATGACCGAGAAGACGAACCAACATTGTTACTTTGAGTCATTTGTTGGTCATTATCATCTGTAACTATATTTTCATGCTCATAGACCATAAATATTTCATCACTCCTTTGGTATTCTCACAAATAATTATGTAGTAGTACACAAACTATGACAATTTTCACTTGTGTGCCAATATCATAATGGTTCATGCCTTGTTTCACTTGTGTGCAATTACACATTCTCAGTGGATTAATTTCGTGCTAAAATCAAACATATTGGAAGTAGTGATTATCAAACATATATCACCAAATTTGTCCTTTTTCATATTAAATTGTTTTAAACATTTTCATATGTAGCCGAAAGAGAAGTTTTTTTTTATTATGAAAAACCGAAAAAGTATTACTCCCTCCGTTCTTATTTATATTCACCAAATCAATTCCTACTTTATCATTTATATTTATTAAATTTAAAGTAATCCTAAATTTCATATTGGTGAGAATAATAAATTTTAAAAAATAATGATGAGATTATAAATTTTATTTACATATGAAATAAATGATTAATGGGTATAAATGTGGGGTTGTTTTAATAAAATATAAACTTGTGGGTCAATTTTTATATTTAAAAATCCCAAATTATGATATAGAATTACCAAATCATGATTTTGAAGAATATGAAATTCCATCTCATGATATGAAATCATGAGATGGAATCAGCATGAAATCGCATGTCCAAACGCTGATTCCATCTCACAATTTCATATCATAATATGATATCGCATGACCAAACGCCTACTTAGAAATTTGGTTGAATTCCACAACACCAGAGTATGTATTTTTTCAAATAATAATTATAATAATAATATGGCCATGCTTGCCATTGTTATGATTTCTAGTTAACAAGATGTTTCAAAGGCAGAAGATTAAGGTAAGGATATTACTTCCACCGTCCATCTTTACTTTTCCACTATACTATTTTGGGATGTCCAATAATATTTGTCCAATTTATAAAATCAATGAATATTTATCATATGGTATCTATTTTATCCTTGCTATTAAATCTCTACTATTCATTTATCAATATTTAGATTACATATATTTAATAAGGGTGATTTAGTAAAATTGTCCCTATCATTTACTGTTTCTTAATTTCTGTGCCAAGTCAATAGTGGACAACTATTGAATAGAGGGAATATTAATTAAACTAATGCTTTTTAATCCTAGACCAAGAGTCGAACCAATTTGTAGAGCTAAAGTCTAATATACGTATATAGACTGTAGTGCTAGGAATATTAATGCAACTCTGGATGACGATTTGCCAAAGTAGATTTGGCATTACAGAGTCAAACAAGATGTGTCATTAGAAAATTAAATCACAATTATAGCATCTGGAATTTATGATAAATCCTAGGTTGAGGTTCAACTGTTTCCATAAACTCATTTTCTCAATGAAATGGTAAGCATTGGATGTTGAGAAGAGTCTACCATTGAGGAGACACTGATTAAATATGACATGATACAACTTAATTTATCGAGCACATGTCACTCGATAGGAAGTTGAATTAAAATAAAAAATTAGTTAAATAGTTGAGTGTTATCTCACTTATCCTTTTAATACTATTCGTAGTATGATTATTTTGTTGTAATTATTGTTCATAATAATTTGTCATGTCGTTAATAATATTTTATCATGATTTCTCAATTCCGTTATTTTTTTTTCCATATTGCTTTGGTGAGGGTCAAGGGAAACAGTCTCTACCTTCAAGGAGTAAAGTTTGCTTACTCTACCTCAGACCCCGCTTGGTGGGATTATCACACTGGATATGTTGTTGCACAGTGTACACCATTGGTGACCAATCTTGAAACCTTAATGCACTCTTTTGATGGTGATTTTGGCTATCAAAAGTATCATTAGTGCCCCAACATTATCCTATATGAACCTACTTTTTCTTGCAAGCATTGATTCAGTTGAGTTGCCTCAAAGTTTGCTGCCTCCTGAGAAATACTGTACATGGAGGCCATTTTGGGCGTCTATTGCATGGCGCCAATAAACAAAAACAGGGAAACAAGTATAGATAAAAGAGTAGAAAGAGGAATATTAACCGCCAAAAACATTTCCCTGCTCCTTTTAGTTTTTTTTATTATATTATCCTCTTCACAATTGCAAGTAGACTTAGTTTTAATCTCTAATATACACAATCCATATACACTTTATCGTCGTCTTTTTTCTTTTTTAAATTTAGGGGATAGGCTTTCTTTTATGGTTCCATACACATGTATCCATGATTATGCAAGCAAGTCCCTTGTCTGGAATGCCATGTCTGCACCTCAACTCCCAACGCATAATTCACCAGCACTGAAACAGACACAAGCCAAATATAATTTAAACAAAACAAGCAAGAAAACTATTATAAGTACATAAAAATATAGTAAAATACTAAAACAATAAAACGACGATTTTTCTAAAATAAATAGCTACATGATTTTTCACCTACCAATCAATGGAAAACAGAAGAATGGTTTATTCATCACCTATAATTCTGATAAATCTTTAAAACAACCGAGCAAGAAATGTGAACCATATACCCCTTTTTCTCGTTTCTCAAATTAACGGGGTTGAATCATCGATTCTAACTTCCAATGATTAACTCTAATAAGTCCCTTAAAAATTAGATTATTTAAGAAGTAAAAGGCAGCAAAATCAGATGCAATAAGTGAATGGCAGCAAAATCAGAAAAAGTTCATCCACCTATCTAAATAATGACATGACTAGAGAACCCAGCTCAACCAAGACAGAACTTAGGCCTAGGTGTCAAGACAGCCCAAACTTTCGACAGCATAGTGTCTGACCCGAGCTTCTACAGCATCATTGAAGCGAACACGAGTTGAGCCCAATCAAATTTTTTTCAATACTGTGCCCAACCCTGGTTGAGCCCAATCAAATTTGATGGTAACTGGCCTGAACTTTTTCCCTCTTTCAAAACAAGTCGAGCTAAAATACAAGCAAGCCAAGTAGAGTCGAGCCAGTGCCCATACCTAGACAACATCAGCTAACTTGCAGTGTTTTATTTGGACGGATAATGCTAATACTAGGCTGGAGAGCTTCTTGGGAAAAGCATCTTCGTCTAAAAGGGGGCTCCAGCTTGGCTATTGTCCAGTCCTAGACTAGATCAGCAAATTGGCGCTGTTTCATTGAAGGTCAGATGCTAGCCCTAGATAGTGAGTTTCTTAGGGAAAAGAGTCTAGTCTGAAAGAATCTAGAGCATGCTAAAGTTGATATATTCACAGACCACGGCCCATTCAACTTCCGGAGCAGCTAGTCAACATTCAATATGGCCAAGGGAAGTGATCATAGCTTACCTCACAAAATTCAATAAATTATGTAACCACTTAGAAGAAATGTAGTTGTTTCCGACTTCAACCCTGCAATCAGATAATCAGAAGAATGCTCAGAATGAATTGAACACTGTTGTCACTTACACATCAAGCAAATGGTTCCTCATTGAAGGCTATTATAGAACAGGCTATGAGAAGATATTAGAAGAGTTTTAAATTGGAAGGATAAAAGAAAAACATGGAATGGATGATGGTAGAATAACCAGTCAATAACCGCATGAAATATTGATTTGAAAGGAAATTCTTTTTCTTCTTTTTTTACATAAAATTACAAAAAAACTAACCCTTTGAAATCCTTCTACACCCAAAAGTTACCACCAAGTAAAAGAAAAAGAAGAAAATATGTAAAACTTGAACTTACCCTGAAATCACTATAAGCATATTCACAGTTCACCTTCTTCTCAAATTGCCAAGGAAGTCTGAGAGCCTGAAAGTAACAGTCATATGCAAGAATAAATCAGTCAATTACGGACCGAAATAAATAGTAAACACCCGTGACCATTGTCATCATAACAAAATGAAGAAAGCAGATTGGATGACGGGTGTAACCTAATATTTTTAGCAATCACTGTGCTTCCATTTTCATGACCAAGATGACGCGGTACCACTTCCTCCAGACGGCCATCACGGTATTGATGCTGCAATAGTGGACCATAACATCCGTAAGTAATCAGGCATGCATTTTGAATAATATACCAAAGGCTGAACCAAAACAATACTAGAGATAAGAAAAACGGTTAAAAAAGATAAATCAGAAAAGAAAATACTTCTTAACTTGATGAATATATAAGACTTCCTCTGTGAGAAGTATATAAAGTTTTATCGGGAACATCCATTATGGAAGAGAACAAACCCCTGTGACTTCAATAACTACAAACTATATTCAAAATCAGAAGGTAAGCATTTCTGCATAACCTTGACCTCTAAACCAATCTGTCACTGAAGTCTGACACCCTCCTTTCTCAATAAAGAAACCAAAAACCAGATGAACAAGGCAAATATGAACTGCAGTGAAATGGAGTGACACGATACAGTCCTGAACGAGAGTCATCACTATATTATTAGCAGGTGCTCTTCAAAAAACTATTATTCTATTTCATTGTCATTCAATATTTCAACTGAATATAAATGACAGTTTTATACTTAAAACTATCTATCATTAGAATGTCCCGGGAACAATATACTACTGAAAAGAGCCAAGACAATAAGCACAACCTTCATCAAAAGCAAGTGTAATTACAAACAGTCCACATTAAATGAGTTTTAAGTGTTTTTTTTGCTTGACAAGTTATTGAAAGTGGTTATAAATGTATATCTCAAAGGAACACATGTATAAGCATGAGCTTGTGGAATTGATGCACAACACTAAAGGTAAGAAGGTAACAAGGCATTGGAGATTAACAATCAGTCTCTTCTTTTAGCCTTGATCTGTCAATCTAACACTATAGTATATAATATTTTTTTGGTTTCTTGGATAATCTTATCAATGACGCAAAGCAACTACACAAAGAAAGAGATTTTCCGAACAGACTCACACACAATCATTTGTTTCATTGAAAAATCGAACATCTGGGAAAATAGCATCAGATCCAGCAATCCAATGCTATAGCTTCCTCATTCGTCATCGTACATCATACACCATTAAAAATATGAGAGTGGAAAAACCTATGTTGGATGGTATGTCTATAAATATTTGAAAGTACCTTAGAGAGGTTGGAGTAGCATGGCTAACCAAGCTATTCAACATAATAGAAAGGTATGGTTTAAACACACACACACATATATATATAGTGAGAGAGAGAGAGTACATTGGTTCTGATGTGCATGCACAAAATAGATATTTCAGTTGTAGTGCTCAATTTATGAGTCAAATGATGGAACTTCTGGAAAGAATGATTAAGGTGTCAGCTTTGGAATACTAAAAGAATGATAGAGAAACAGTTTACCATTATTCCTGAATCATCTATAACAATCCATATTTTTACTACAAAGCTTATGGAAATCTTTAGAGAGAAAAAAAGGATGTCCGCAAAATAATCATTTTTCTAGAAAAAACATATGATGGAGAGCTAAGAGGACTCAATGAATGGTGGAGAAGAAGGGAGTTCATAACAAATATATTATTATTTTGATAACCATGGTGTCCGGGCCAGCTTTCATGCACCTCGACTAATTCCATGGGATACTTGTCACCTCCCATCCGCAGGTAACTCTATCCACCAAGGCTAGAACAAAATGGGAAGAATCACCTAGTGTTTGTCTCCTCTGGGATTCAAATATATATATATACTAAAGATGTCCATAATGCAGTAGCAAGAACTGTAAGAACAATGAGAAGGGATAGAAAGGAGCTTCTCCAGCACACCTTCATAATATAGATCTGCTTTAAGCCTATACTTGTTTATTCTGATAATGGATGAGCCAACCAGCGGTTCTCACAATAGGTTTCATGGTCCATATCATTCACAAATCATATTATGTCAATTTACAAGATAAGCGAACGAGAAACACTATAGAGAATAAGGGTTTCAGGATAAAAACAGAACCAAAGAAAAATATTCACTCCAAGTCGACTATCGACCAGTCAAGGAAGGGGATTCAATTTGTCGAAAAGTTTAATGTGTCAATGGGATTAATTTTCTTGTTTTATACATGTATAATATTTTGAATCCCCTTACTATTAGAGAAATACAAACTTTTTTAAAGTTTTTATTTTACCTCTCTCTAGGAGCTCCCACCTTTTTTTGCTCCTTGGTGACTCAAACCGACAACCTTAGAGTTGGAGGTGGAGGGTGCTTACCACCTCAGCAACCCTTTCTTGTCAGAGAAATACAAGTTCAAATCCCAGATGTGGCATTATTGGACTTTTTGAATCTCTTGTCAAAAATTTTGGCTCTGCCATTGGTCAACAATGTTGTTAAAGGCTCACTTAATACCGGAAGCTCAGTGTGCTTAGGCGCAGCTCAACTACTCTCCCAAGTCCCAACCACAAGAATCGGTTAACTTTATAGAAACTTCCATTATTTCAAAAGGAGATAGTCATTTTACCAGAATGGCAACAAATCACTTGACATCAAAATCTAAAGACACACATACATCATAACATTTGTACCTTGTAGAAACAACTATTTCCAAATGGGCAAGTCCCATTGCCAAAGTCATAATGCTTGCAATCAATAGACCTGAACTCAAAAATTGACAAACAAAGATCAAGTCAGACAGAAAAAGATACTTAAGAGGAAATAATCTTTTCTTTCCTTGGGAACAAGGGGAAGGGGGGACATTTTATAGAAAAACAAGTTTAAGAAACACAAAGATACACCACCAGAATAAATTAGCCGGACTAATGATGTGAAAAATAAACAAATTATCAAGTATAAAAATATTGAGTTTTTCAAAGAATCCTAAACTTAAAAAAGTATATTTAGAAAGTAAACGTGCTATACTCTGAGAGTTTAAACCTCAAGCTAACAGTTCATTTATCTTTTTGGAAAAATGTCGAAAAGAAAATAATTGAAAAAGCCTTTGAGGTAACAAATTTATTTTCATTATACAGAATTTCAAAAAGATTGAATGCTTAAAACACAGTAATCTTAGAATAATGAGCATTTTCCATCTTTGGACAGAGTAGCAGCACTCGCCAAATAAATCCAAAAACATATGAGACTCCGATTGGGTTAGTTCCAAGCTGAAACAAAAAAAAATAATATGTCATTTCATAGCCTAATGGACCTTTTGTATCCACCGAAAGGGAGATGAAAGTGATAAGAGGAAGTTTTTGCTATTCAGTTGATTTTTAGCAAGAGAAACTGAAAGGGAGGGGGTGGGGGGCAAAGGCTGGTGCAAAGGACCTTCTTGTAATCCCGAAAAGAACAAGTACTTGATCAATGATGACACTGTCAATGACACACATTCCTTTTTTCCTACTCATAATCATTTCAAAAAGATTATCACTCCTCTCTTTTCTTTGCTTCTACATGGTGTTTTCTTTCTCCTTCCTTTCAATCCAGAATATCTATAAGAGTTCCATTGGGCTCATAACAATGAATATTGTCCTGAAACTTAGACAAAACCCTATCTCCCACGACATTATGAATTGACTTTTCAAATCTGACTACCACTAAATGAACATAATAGTTATCAGGAAAAAGATTTACGTTTTTTGGAAATGGAGAAATCTCCAAAGGACAATAGGCTCACGGTTCAAAACTCGATGGGTAATGGGCCAGCCCCTCTACTCTTCCCCACTTAAATACCAAACTTTTGGTCTGCGTAAGGTTCAAATCTGTAATAGTCGTCTGACCAACACTTCATGTGACTGCGCTCTTATCACTGGACCAAAGCTCTCAAGGTATCATCGCTAACAGAATACCCTCCTTATCAATCCCAACCGGACACCTGAAATCATATGCAATAGATTCTCGTACCAAAATTTTTCTAATACAACTAAAAATAGTGTTGAATATGTTTAATGCATGTATTGCAACTGCAATTATATAATTCACATAAAATCTTTAAAGAAATTTCCACGTTTGTTGTATTTAGAGACAGTCACGTCCATGCTAATAGATCTAAAAGCCACTCAGTTAAATAAAAATAAAAACAAAGAACACAAAACAGAGAAGGGGAAAGATGAACCTGAGTTTGGCTTTGTAGCTGTCAAGGATAATTTGCTTTTCTTCTTTTGTGGAGAACCAAATGACACTTGGAATGACAAAATATGAAAGCTTCCGGCATACGGGGCAGGTCCTAAATGTCGAGTTGATATCAACCCCAGAGGAAGGAGTACCACTGCGCCAATTCCTGATACATGATATACAAAATGGATGATCACACTCAAAAAGGATCCCGAACTTCCGCTCTGCTGCAGTTGTCTTAGAGAGTACACGTTCAAGACATACACTGCACTCTATTTCTTGACTATGCTTCAGTAACTCAAGGCGCTTTTGCCTCTTCTCACATATTTTTATATGCTCCTCTCTTTCCTGAGGCCGAAAAGGATGCAAGCAATGCTTCGCACAGATTGGACATAAATCTCCATGAATATAAGGACAGTTTTCTCCCCGCGGACATTTACCAGCAGCAGCAAAAGAGCAAATTGATCGATCAGCTGGATTCATTCTCTTTAACTCGACAATATTATCAATAATTGCCGCATCATGATGCTCTGAATTTTCACTCCATACAGGCTGGTTGGGAGGGTAAAAAGGTTGGCCTGAAGCCAAATACTCGGAAGAAATGCCTGACAGAAGTCCAGCACCATTTGCTAGCATTCCAGGAGAGACGGTGGTGGGAGGAGAAGCTGAGAGCAGATGTTGAGCTGGAACTGACGAAGATGGAAGTGAAGGTTGTTCAGAAACTTTAACATGTTTGTATCTACACCTGTTGCCATAGGCACATAATCCTTTTTGGTAGTATGTGCATACCTACAAAAATAATCCAAGTAAGAGTTACTAAACGGTGACGTGGCCAATCAAAACTATAATTGAAAAACTATAACGTCCAGAACATTACATTGTTTGGAGGATCTTTCCAATCATGTGAGAACTCACAGTACTCTCCTTTCAGACATGCACCATTTACAAAGAACTTGCAAAGAATCCTGGAAAATATATAAGCATGTCTGTAAGTGCATATGGCCATCTACAAGAGACCACAAATTCATCTAACAAATTATAATTAACAATAAACTTTGCTCATCAATATTATTTTTTTTTATTTAGTTGTCAATCAAATTCTTTAGTTGTATAGTTATTGTAAAAGGACAAATGATCAGAAAATGCCATAATCACTTCAACAAGCTCATTCCAGAAATCCCAAGATCATTTATTCATAATACTCTTTTCCTCAGCTAATCTTAAGAATCAACATCAAAAAAATAGTTCAGAAATTTTTCGTAGAACGTCTAATCAGATGATCTTAGGAATTAACAGAAAAAAAAAAAAAAACTCCATTTAAATTTAACTTTCTCCTCAGCTAATCTTAGGAATCAACACCAAAAAAACGAATACCAATACATTTACATATCTACACCATATGGCAGAAATTCAACACCCACAAACACCTCCTAAAACGCAAATTCCCACCCAATATTTCTAATAAATCTTCCATCCAATGATCCAATCACAACACAATAAATCCAATTGCATATATAATCGTAAGAACATATACATCAACACCTAATCGTCAAGATTGCGTATCGGATTTAGAACAATTAAAGATTAAAGTTTTCAGATCATCCAAATGAAAAGGCGATTCGAAAAAATTGTGTAAAAACGATTACCTTTTCGACATGGCATGGAACCATGAACATGGCAATTGTTGATGAATTGAAAAGCCAGAGCGAGATTAGAGCGATTCGCTCTCTCGCTCTGGCTAGTTAAACGAGGCTAGGGCTTTTGCTTTTGGCGGTTCGATCCCACAACTAACTGCTCAGGTAGAGATACACTACATTCTTCTCAACCTTCCATTTTATAGTTTTTTTGAGGTCTGGACCTTAGGTTACAAAATGGAAACTAGAGAGGGCCATTTCGAATAAGACTGAAAATGAAAATTATTTTATGCTAAAACAATTTTGAAATGTGAACAATATATGTCTCAATTTATTAAAGGTGAATTATTTTTAAATAAATTTGTGGACCTTAGGTTACAAAATGAAAATTAGGGAGGACTTTTATAGTGTGCGGATAAAATTAAAAAATATTTTTAAATATTTATTTTTAAAAGAAGTTATAAATTAGAAATTTTATAACTTTTGTAGGAAGAAGGTGGTTATAGTGATTTTTGTGGCTTGACGACGACAAAGGAAAGGTGAGATGAAAATAAAGGTTGAGGAGTCGATTAGTCGTTGAAGTGTTCTTCTACATGAAGATATATCACAACAACAGAAATTTTAGTAATAATTAAATTTAATATTTTAAAAAATAAAGAATTTAAACGATCTGAATAATTCATTCTTTATTTAAAATTTGATTTATTCAAATATATTAAAAGGCTTAATAAGCAAACATCTAAACATTGAGATTCAAACTTTTTTCGGGCAAACAAAAACATACTAATATTATATATCTAATAAGAAAAATAATTCGTTTATGTCAAAATGATAATAAAACTGACAAGTTTATATATTTTCGGTTAAATACATACGCAACCACTTAAACTTATCCAAAAATCTCATTTGAACACTTGAACTCAGCCTTTTTTCAATTGAACACATTATTGTGTACAATTTTGTTCTTATCGTATACAACAATTTGAATTGACACAATGTGTGGGTTGCACAACATTTGGGCACGTGAGTGTTGATTGAAGTGGATTATAACGGTGATATCACAATCTCTAAAAGCTTTCATTTATATTCTAATTTTGTAGACGATTCTCATTATTATTTTCTTTATCGTTTATCTCATTTCCTTTATGCAAATTAGATCACAAAAACAAATCTGTTTTCTATTTCTTGTGCGCTTGTAGGCCCTTCTTCTGACTTTCATTTTAATCTTTGCCTCCAATTTCTGTTGGAACTGTTTCAATGTCACTTCGTCAAACTTGTTGAAGACGCCTTCCGTTAATGTTTACTGTCATCGTAGTAAGTTAGCAAACTTCAAGATATAATGCATTGATCGTAATTCAGGTCAAAAGTTTTATAAATACAAATTTGGAAAGGTAAACTTAATTTATATCGATTTCGATTCAATTAATTTATTTTGGTAATTCTTCTTAAATTCTGATCTTCCCTGTTTGGGTTGTATTTGTAAAGAAGAGGTGGATGCAAAACTTTCTTTCTTCTTCACTCTTATATCAATCTTTCTCTATGACGTATCTAGTATGAAAATATATATTTTTTTAAAAAGTTAATCTTCAAGTTATTTTAAAAGAAATTGAGTTTTGTGATTTGGGAAAGAATGTGTTTTGGGAAGAAGATGAAGATTAAAGGGGGTTGGGTAGGGGTGGGACTGGCTAGAATAGGTTGACATTTTCACTTTTTCTTTTTCTTTCTTTTTTTTTTTAAAAAAAGGTTTAGATATAAAATGTGTTTGAAAAATTTTAAACAAAAAATTATTTTTTCTATAATCTTGGGGGCCCAGTGCCACATGTTATTTTTTAATTAGTCATATTGCCATGTCAGCGCAAGTGTATCACACACTCTTCATATTTTTTGCTGATTATCAAAAAAAATGTCTAATAGAAACAATTTTTGAATAGGTAAAAATGCTCAATAGGTACTAATCTTAATTGAAGGTGTCTAAGTGAATTATGCGGACAACTTTAAGGAGCCGTCGAGGACTTAAGCCTTCAAGAGAAGATCAACTAATGTGATTTTCGGACAAGTTTAAGGGACCATACATATGTGTTTGACAAATGGCAAATATGACATGGCATCATAAACCATTGATGATTGGCTACAATTGGCTGGTTTCACCAAATCTTACTAAATGGATAAGATACATATTTTTATGATGACAAAACCCACAAATAATAGCTTATCCCCTAAGCCAAAAGATTTCACAAACAATCCACATGGCAAGTATTCTCCACCCCTCATCCTTCCTATCCTCCTCTTCCTCCTCCACCACCACCACAAAACCACCAGTTCCACCACCCTTTTCCAGACCCCAATCCACCATATCACCACCCTCTAAACCCCTTTTAACCAAATTAACCACCACACTAACCGCCACAGCAATAGCCACCACAATACTAACAACCTCTCCCCCTTCTCTAGCAGATTCCCCCACCAACTACAACATCTACTACGGCACAGCTGCTAGCGCCGCCAACTACGGCGGCTACGGCGGAAATTCCGACAAGAAGGCGTCAGCTGAGTATATTTACGACGTCCCCAATGGATGGAAAGAGCGTCTAGTGTCGAAAGTTGAAAAGGGCACAAATGGAACAGACAGTGAGTTTTATAACCCGAAGAAGAAATCTGAGAAAGAGTACCTTACTTATCTTGCTGGGTTTAGGCAATTAGCACCTAAAGATATAATTCTGAATAACTTGGCTTTATCTGATGTGAATTTGCAAGATTTAATTGCTAATGCTGATGGGGTTACTTCAGAAGAGAGGAAAGATGAAAATGGGCAATTGTATTATGATTATGAAATTGATGGAGTTTCTGGTCATAGCTTGATTTCTGTTACTTGTGCTAATAATAAATTGTATGCTCATTTTGTCAATGCGCCTGCACCGGAATGGAAGAGGGATGAAGACATGCTGAGGCATGTCCATCAGTCTTTTAAAACTGTTGGGGATAATATGAGATTGTAATTGTTTTGTCTATAGAGAAAGAGTTTTGGAATATGTAATAAGATTGAGACACTCAATATAATTACTATCTCTTCAAATTGATTGTTGTATCGAGTTGTTTTTGTGTGTTACAGTGCTGATCTCTGTCTATACATTAAGATCCAAAATATATGAATACAGGGGAAATGATTTACGAGTGATGGTGAGTGTGATACAGTGTTAGCTTTGACAAATGAATGAGGTGACTCCCCGCCTTTATGATGAACTTACATCTTGTATACATTGTTCACCAATGGAAAAATAATTCTTTGACTTGCCTGATTCAGAAATTAGGCATTTCCATCTTATCTAATCTGAGACGTCCCTTTGCAGTTTCTGGTAATGAATGAATGTCATTGAACCATCTTGGTTGCTCCATCTTTGCTCCCTAGTTACAGATAATGTCTGCTACGTGCTTCAAAGTTCTCGTGCTTAATGGATCCACTTTGTCCAGTTCTTGTAGATTCTATCAAAGTATACAGAGTGTCCCTAGTCGCAAAAAGGATTAATGAAAGGAACAAACTTATGAACACATTGCACTACCTCATGATTTAACCGGTCTACAAGCCTACAAGAACATCTAGGTATAAAATTGGTTCCTATTTTAGCACTGCAGCACACATTATTGTAGCCTATAAGGTAGATGCATAATGCATTCTCCCACGTCCAGAAGTTGAAAGTTGCAGAAATGAGGATGCTGAGATGAATGTGTGGGCATATTAAGAGAGATAAGATTAAAAATGAAGATAAACAGGGTATTTAGATGGTGATCTCCAAGTAGATGCGGACTCAAGATTTAAAGTTAATGAGTTTCTATAATATTTCAAGTTAATATACGATAAAAATGGAGTTCATAGTCAAATATTTGGTGAATAATTTAATAAATATATAAGATTTGAGCAAAAGCTACTGGTTCCGTGCATCTGCAACCGACAAGCTGAATTCACCCTCGTGGAAAACTTGAAGTAGCAGACAATAATTGAAAGAGAGTTCTTTTTAATTTAATTCAAAAGAAATACTAACTCTAAATGGAGGTATTATCACCATACTATAATTGTTAATATCCTGTTCTACTGTTGGCAAAGTTATATGTTCTCTGTTGTTATCAGAAGAGTTGCTAATTTCCATTATGACTGGTAGCATGCAGTGGAGCAGATGATGAAGCAAATTAAAGCCACTGGGAAGATGCAGGTCTGTTTTAGCATATGGTGTGGGCCATGTTCTTAATGACATAACATCCACCTTTTGGCAAACTTACCTTTTGCTCTATTTGACCACTATTGGAATGCCTCCCAGGTTCTTGCATTAAATTCTTCTTTCAGTTTTTTCTTTTTTATAATCGTGGTGTCTAAGTTAGCTTGCACATGTTTGTTACCTCCCACCAACATATGTAACGAGTAAATTCCGCCAAGACTTAGAACTTTAGACAGGTGGAAAGAAACTACCTAATGTTTTTTAACTTGAGACTTCATGATTCTTTGACCACTGAGACACGCCCATTGTAATTACAGCTATATATCTCTTCTTGTTTATCTTTTGCTTCGTATGACGCTAGCTAGAATTGGAGACAAGGGGATTCAAAAAGCACTAAAATGTCACAGTTGGGATTTTTTCTTTTAAAATTTCTGATTACTTTGTGGAATCGCGGAAGGGGAAGAAGAACAAGAGTGATGGGAATCGAACCACCTATACATCACAGGTAACCATAATGTTCTGCTCAGCTTCTTTAAGTTACATGTTTTGTGTTATTGGAATCACCAATACCCTTATGTTGGTAAGTAGAGAGTCCATGAATGTTACCTCAATTAAATCTCAGCTTGCTACATCATATTCGACTATTAGCATACATGTTCTATGTGTCTGATCGATTCAGAGTTAGAAATTCTTGTTTGACAATCGAATCGCGATGTTCTTATTTCTCTTGTGGTAAACAGGTAAATTCAATAGGGATGGAAAGTGAGCTAATTGGTAGTCATGAGATGGAGGGATCTGCATTTGTTTATGAATCATTAGGCTCTATGGAGAAAGTATTGTGTGGGAAGGGTGATGATGTATACTCAAGAGTCGTACGAGAGTAAGCCTATATAGTCGATGAATCATTTGAAAAATAAATGTATTCGTTCATTCTGTACTATTCGAAATGATAGTTAGACCTTGATATAAACATTAAAACTATAGTTATGCAGGTGTAACGCTAACATCATGTAATACTAGTACTATATATTATAACTAATAAGTTTCGGGTTTATAATATAGGTTTGAGGCGTTGTTAATTGGTTGTAACTTGTAAGGGTCCTGAATTTTTTTACCCTTTAAACCAATTGTTGATTGAAAAATAGCTTTTATTGGTCATTTTTACCTTGTTCACTATTATGGAGTTTTAAATTTCATGGGTGACACTCCATGATAATATCTTAAAATTTTACTGCAGAATTTAAATTTTATATGATAGTGAATATTTTTGAGTTAGAGAAGTTGAAAAGTAGCTATTTGTGAAGTTTACACCCCATTACATTATGAGACTAATGATTGTTGGACACAGGGATGGCAATGGGGCGGGGGCGGGTGCGGGGCGGGTTGAAGCTTAGCCCGCGAAATTTTAACCCGCCCCGCTTAGCATTTTTTCTTATTTTTAACCCGCCCCGCCCCATTTATGTTATCTCTATTTTTTTTTTCTTCATTTGTGATTCTGCTAAAACACACAATTTAACATTACATTATATTTTTTTAAGAATGAAGCTCTAGTTAAATTATATCTTCAATTGTTATTTTGCGTTGCTAAAACACGTAAATTTTACAGTTTCTAAACCTTTAGGTGGCAATATATCCTAAATAAATTCAATTTGGTTTACAAATAAGTTCAAATAAATTTTCAGAACTGAAAATCAATTTTGTTCGGTCTTAAAAAAATGATTATAAAAACATGTTAGACATCAGATTAATATGCTTTTGAAAGTTTTTGATCACCTAGAAAACTTTCATTCATGGCGCAGTGAATTGTTTCAAGTTTCCTAAAAAAAAAATATTATTTTTGTTTTTAAGTAACTTTTTTTAATGGAAAATACTCTTTCAAAAATTTCCACTTACCAACGTGAAAAAATTTAGTCATTTTCTCTCTCTCTAAGATTTTAAGAGTTTTAGCTCTTTACAGTTACATCTGAGATTAGACGAAGAGAGCGAGGGAAAAAAATTAACCCGCAACCCGCCCCGCCCCCACCCCGTCCTATTGCCATCTCTAGTTGGACATTAGATGTTTTAGGCTTAAGTTATACTGATTATATCATAATGACTCATTTTCTTTCATGTTATCACAAGGATGAGATGTCCACTCTTTCAGTTAGGATAAAAAAGACAATTATATCAAGGGAAAATGTCATATTTACCTTTTACTATTTGAAAAAAAGTTTAATATTAGCATATGTTAGTCTATATATTCCCTTAATGGTATTTTTTCGCCGGAAAGTCTCTATTAGGGTAAAGAAATTCCTAACAAAAGTAATTTTAATATCTGATTAAGGATGAAAGAGTACTTACCACTCCACCATAATCCTGCCCTACATGCTATTTTTTTCGCCAAAAGTGCCACATTGGGGTAAAGCGATCCCTAACAAAGGCAACTTCGATCTCTGATTAAAGATGAAAGAGTACTTACCACTCCACCACAACCTTGCCCTTAATGCTATTTTTTCGCCAGAAAATTCCACATTGGGGGTAAAATGATCACTAACAAAGGAACCTTCGATCTCTGATTAAGGATGAAAGAGTACTTACCACTCCACCACAACACCGCCCTTAATGCTAATTTTTCGCCAAAAAGTCCCACATTGGGGTAAAGTGATCCCTAACAAAGGCAACTTAGATCTTTGATTAAGAATGAAAGAGTACTTAACACTCCACCACAACCCTTCCCTGAATGCTATTTTTTCGCTAGAAAATCCCACATTGGGGTAAAACGATCCATAATAAAGGCAACTTCGATCTCTTATTAAGGATGAAAGAGTACTCACCACTCCACCACAACCCTGCTCTTAATGCTATTTTTTTGCCAGAAAGTCCCACATTGAGGTAAAGCGATCCCTCACAAAGGCAACTTCGATCTCTGATTAAGAATGAAAGAGTACTTAACACTCCACCACAACCCTTCCCTGAATGCTATTTTTTCGCTAGAAAATCCCACATTGGGGTAAAACGATCACTAACAAAGGCAACTTCGATCTCTGATTAAGGATGAAAGAGTACTTACCACTCCACCACAATTCAAGTTGGTGTCCTATATACTATTCTGTCAGTCAATATATATCCATATAATATTATAAAAGTGCGTCAAAATTTTCCTTCCTCTATTAATTCCATTCGTTTTAGCCAATTTGAGATGTTAACTTATCACTCCAACCCTAATAATAAATATATAGAGAATATAGGGAAAAATTTGGGTGCCACTAAGTGTTGAATACAAGATGGTAAGGAAACTAAAATGAAAAGAAAAACTTAATCTCTATATATTGACGGTGTAAAATATATTTATATAAATAAGTAAACATAATTACTTACCCCTTAACTTTGTCATTTAGAGCTGATATACCCCTTAATATGAGCCACTTTCATAACGAGGGGTATATCAACTCTAAATGACAAAGTTGAGAGGTATATCTAGCCCTTTTCCCTAATAAGTAACATATTGTTATAACAAGCTAAATTATATTAACTAATATAAAGATTCATTATATTGACAATATAATAAATAATACGCCGACCTTATACTAACGATACATATAACTTAAATCTAAAAGGAATGAGGAGAAAATGAGCTTCTTTCTTCCGTCTATTTGAGAGAAAAAAACATAAATAAAGTCCAGACAAAAAAGGAAGTGTAATACATATATAGGATTTAAGTAATAATTTTGATATACAAATAGTATAAACAATTTTTATATCAATGTATTTTTAAGGTCATCGGATTTACAGTATTATTGCAACCAAAATTACTTCATATGAATTCGTGCAAGTTGAGTGATTTTATAAAGTATAAAAATTAATTTAATGACTTTTTTTGCAATAATACTATTTGATGATCTTATATAAAATCAACCCCCAATGAATTGAATTTTCTGCAATAAAAAGTAAAAAAACTGAATTATTTATATGTCATCAACTTTTTCTGCAACCGATTCCCTAGTAATGTAAGAAACAAAATGACGTATATTTCCTCTATTTATTTCTAGTTTCCGTATTATATCACCTTTTTTTGCTTCTTTTTTTTCTTAAAAGAAAATATTGCTGTTCAGCCTGTTCTCTTTCTCCTTATGCACTTTATTCCCTTTCTAGGCAGTAAAAAAATACTTTTTAAATTTTAAAGAAATAAATACTGATTTCCAAATATCGAATCAATTTAGTTTTCATGAAATAAACAAGAAACAACACAATTTTTATTTTCATTTAGTGTCCTGTATCCGCATTCACAATTAAAAAATTACTACTATTTTTCTATTGAATTTCCTGCTGAAAAATGTTCAATGGTTATTCTCACATTTTGATTGAATTAGTGAGAAAAGAAAAAATAGTAGTGGTTTTCACATGGAAAACTAGAAAATTTCCTAGTATTTCAATGAGAATTTGTTTTCGACCATGAGTTTTACCATTGAACTGTTAGGGAGGAATGGGGTGGAAAAATTGTTTTATAACCTAAATTTTCATTGATTTGATGTGGGAAAAATAATGCATCAGTTAGCAAAAAAAAACAAACAAAAATTTTTATACTCCTTTATAAAAGTGAAAAGTTTTACACTTCTGTTTTATGTTTAAAAATTAACGCTACATTGTTAGTCATTTAACAACCAAAATTAGTTCTGCATTGTTGATATTCAATATAGATTAATGATAACAATATCAAAATGTACAATTTGTGATTTATTCAAATATATTAATTACTGAAATGAAATAAAGATAGAAGAAAAAAGGAAATATGCGGGGCGGGGGAGGAGGAGGGTGATAATGCTAGGTAGGGCAGAGCGGAGGGGGTTGAAATTTTGCGGGTTGAGATAAATTTCGTCTCCGCTCCATTGCCATTCCTAATCTTTAGTTAAGAATGAAGAAATTCAAATCATCCCATAGCAACCCATATTGTTACATCACAAAGTTATGTTTGACAAACCTAATAGAAATGTTCTTCAAAAAAACATTTCCTCAACAACTAAACAAAACTCACAAGATACGGATTCAGTTGAATTCAATTGCTTTAGTCCAAATTTTGTATTTATTTTTCGAAAAAATATTTAATATGTATAAACTATTTTAAACCTACTAACACAAAAGAGCTATACAATCTAAAACCTGACTTTAAATTTTGAATCGTCCATGCACCACTGTTCTTGTATACTTAGGTAATTTTCTAAAGCTCATAATAAATAAGACTATTAAAATAGGGAAGATTCATTTTCTTCTCCAGACAAACCCTAATTAACATATTTTGCCAAGGCATTTTCTTCTTAATTTTCCCTTAAAATTTAGAAGAAAAAAATTCTCAGCACAAAACAACAATAGCGTTTAGTAGAACATTGAAATAATACACATCTTTATATTACGTAGTTAGAAAAAAAAAATCATTTACACAAACCTTACATTTCTCATCCAAAAAATAAAATAAAAATAGAACAAACTTAGAAAGAGTGAATTTGAACATTATAACAAAAGCAAAGACAACAATATAGCTTGTTCGAGGACGAACAAAAGTGTTCAACCTTTAAAGTTCTTAGCACTGAACTCTAAACAACAATTTACATTAAATCTTGTTCAATCTCGGACGTTGATTCTTCCTCTAACTCCTCAAGATTAGGTACTCCAACCGCGCCATGACCGCGTCCAAATGACTTAATATGATCTTTTAGAGACCTCTTATGCTTAAAATCAGATCCACAAATACAATACCAAATCTTTCCACAATTCTTCTCATGAGTTCTCCAATCACCTTTCACAGCAAATGGCTTACCACATTTTCTACACATGAAAGGTTTGACACCATGCTTTCTCTTGTAATGTGTTTGAAGGGTTCTAAAGTCTTTTAATGGCCTTGTTCTTGGATGATCAATGTTGTGTTTGCAACCAGGTGCACAACAGTAACATGGTAGCCTTAGCATTGCACTTGGTTGTGTACCTCTTAAGGATTCTGGACCTTTTCTATATTGAGATCCATGTCCCCACATATGCATCTAATTAACATGATCATGAAAAACTCTAGTTAGAAATAAATGCACTGATACGGATTTAAGTTATATATACTAATCGACAAGTAAGAGTTTTTTATTTCTTACTTTTGGCAGATTGTCAATGAATGAGTGTCTAACTGTAATTACTTTATAAGTTACTTGATAATGTAAATAATCACTACAACAAATGAAAAAAAAAAGTTTCAATAATATAAGTTTCTCTATATTATATTTAGCAGCAATACTATAATATAAGTATTTATAGTCATCACTTTATATAAATGTTGCTAAAGGTTTTAGCGACTCTGGATGCGATGACATAATTAACTCAATTGCTCCAAAATATTTTGTGGCAATGAAGAATCTATGTCACTAAACATCTCTTTTGCTATGGTGAATTTTACACCATCAGTATATAGAAACAACAATGGACCTAGCTCCATGGAAACTAATGGGTGCTCAAGCACCCATTATAGACTCATACATACTATATTGCAAACTTAGAGCCTGTCTGGATTTATATATTTTAAGTGCTTTTAAATAATTTTATAATATTTGAGTAAAATAGTAAACTGTTTTTCAGCATTTAGTTTTAAGCCCAAAAATAAAAAAAATAAAAAATCAATCCAAACAGGTTGTTAGTAACGATAAAGAAATAGGAAGACTGAGGACCCAATCTCGAGACATGATAATAGGTGCACCAGTTAAAAATCTAGATTAGGGAGAGTTAAGCACCCATGATTTAAAAATTCAGAGACCGTTGTTATATATTACTTAAACTCAGAGACCGTTGTTATATATAACATAAACTCACTAGATATAGGCAAACAAATTACATCGTATATATAGGAGAAACTTTTTGACTATTATATATGAAGAACATTTCATAAATTTATCTCCAAGTGTCAAAAATAAGAAAAAAATTTATGTATATGAATCATCAAGAATTTATTTGAGAGATTTTAGTCAAACAGTCATATCATAGCATCTACTTGAAAACTAGCAAAGTGTTGACTAACATTCAAAGGGGCAAAGTAGGATAAAAATTCTGACTGACCATGTCGTTTCATATAAGCTTATTCTTAAATTAGTATACTTACTATATAAATAAAAAAGTATCCGAAATTCTCTATATTTTTTCTATATTTGAAAGAACTAAAAGACTCCTAGAACTCATATATAGGACATAAGAAGAAGATCCAAATGAATCAAATTTTCCAGTAAACTATCGCGAGGTTATCATGTTTTTGAAACATTTGGTTGAGTAACAGATGAACAACTTAATTAAATTGAAGTTGGAGGATGAGAAAACGTGAATTGGGTTCAGTATATGAAGTATCACTGACCATATCGTTTCATTTAAGCTCATCCTCAAACTTGAATTATACAAAAGGAAGAAAAATAACACCAGAAATTATCTACATTTTCTATATATTTGACAGTACTAAAAGGACTCCTAGGAATCATAGAACCATAGCAAGGTTACGACATTTTTGAAACATTTGACTTATGATTTCTCATATGGTCACTCAACTAATAGTTATTGTATCAAAAAGTGATTTTGTGAGATAATAATTATTTGTTGAATCACAGGACAAGAGAAACAAATTAGAATTAATGAAACTTGGAAGGGTCAAATAGTTAATGAATAAAGAAAGTTATTATTATTAGAACAAGAGTCATCTTGAAGTTGGGAGGACAAAAAAGTGAAAAAGGGAGTATTAGTCTTAAGATTATTCATTGATTCATTCAATGTCAATGTTATGAGAAAGGAACAGTTATATTCTGCAAGAAATACTGAGAGTTTTCAGAAGTAAAGTAGCATTAAATTGAATCATATTGTTTTACTGAATTAATAGAAGAAAGGGATTTATTAAAATTAAAAATTAAAAGCCAACTGTCCTGATTCTCCTGAGGCAGTAAAAAAATAACACTGAAAATCTTGTCAGTTTCACATTTGACCACATTCACCTGGTAGCAGAAATTTTAGCACCAAATTGTTTGAATTGTCTGTACTACCCAAATACCAAAAAAAAAATTATGAAAAAAAAAGTAATGGGAGAATTAGACTTTATTGAGGGAAAGCTAATGTAATCTAAACTTAAAAATGTAAAGTTAATCTGTAAAAAACCCTAATTTCATGCATAAATAAGTGTGGAATTGAAAAAAAAGAAAAAGTAAACAAGAAATAGGGATAAATCACATGATTTGCAGTGGTTGTAATAGTAGTTTTTTTTTAAAAAAAGGTGTGGAAGTGATGAATTTAGGTATAAATTTAAAAGTATTCATGAAGAAAATTGAATTTTTAGTGGCTAAGCGAACCGTTCTGAAGACAGAGGATTCTTAGAATCTCATATTCACGGCCCCGTTCGACTGGAAAAAAAAAATTAGCTAGTTGAAGCTCTATATCAAATACTAATTAGTATGAGATCCATAACAAAAGGATAAAACATGAAGAATTATGAGCTTGTGAATTTATCAACAAAACCATTTTAACAAAACAATTGTAAATGAAACAAAACAAAAAAAAAAACAGAATTCAACTTGTAATTGATTCAAAATATAGACTGAATTTCCCCAAAAAAGAAGTACAAATTAAAACTTGATGAAAAAAAAAACAAAGATTGACTAGCTAAAGTCTGTATTGACATATATAGGGGGATGCAACAATATTCATTGGATTCAACTGCATCTTGAATTCAATCTTTCTCTTTTTGGGGGTGTGTGTAACATATAAATACACATGGGAAAAACCATTAAAATTTAATTTGAGACCATTTTAAAATTGCAATAAGTTTTAATGTTAAAAAAAACTTAAAGATTAACCCATCAATTCTCTGTGTATAGAATTCTTTTATGAACTTTTTGTATATTTCATAAGATGTAGATTCAAGATTTAAATTTTATGGTTTGAGGCATATTATTTATTGTAATTTTAATCAATTTCTACACATAAATTTATGTTTCACATAAAAAGTACCGGATTCAGATGAAGTCTCTGATTAAACACTCTGTCCGCCACTACATCTCATGATAGTAGTTTATCTCCCTTCTATGTATCATGTTTTGGTTTATTTATAAAACAAAATAAAATTCCACCCAAATTTTTTGAAGAATTTGGGTGTTTCTTTAAAAAAAAAAAAAATTATCAATTTAAATTCTGAATCCGTCTCTGTATACTAAACTCAGAGAAGTTGTAGCATACATACCTGAAGGTTGTTGTATCTGTTGAAAGTCTTGTAGCAAAGATGGCAAGAGAATTGTGTTGGACCAGTGAGAATTTGAGAAGGAGTAGGGATCCAATATTGTCCCTTATTTAGTGTTGATGATGTATTATTATTATTATTATTATTATTAGAAACCACATCAAATTGATCTTCTTCTTTATTTCCTTCACTATCTACCACTCCTTCACATGAATTTGGAAGCCCTATATGTAGGGATACACTTACATTTTCATTATAATAATTAGTAGTATTTTCCTCATGAGAAAAAGTAGTAGTAGTACTACTCTCACAAGAATACTTATTATTGTTGTTGTTGAGAAGTGGAAGAGCTTCTCTTAGTGGTGGTGAAGAAGGTGAAGAAGGTGCAATTTCTTTGTTGTAACAAAAGTTGGAAGATGAAATATATTGTTGATGGAGAGGAAGGAAGTTGAACCATCCTGTGAAGAAATTATAGTAGGGTTCTGTCATACTCTTTAGAAAAATTGTTTTCTATGGAGTTGTATATATCTTGGGGCTTCATATATTCACTAGACACTTAATTAAGTACTTTGTGTATAGTTGGTACATGTATATTTATATATGAATAAAGAGGATTTATTGGGATGAGAAAATGGAGGATGGGTGAAGGGGAAAAGAAGAAAGAAAAAGGTGAGGAGAAAGGGGTTGAAGGAGAGGGGGGAAGGGGGGGTAACTTTAGCTACAATTGTGATAGTGAAATGAAAGGAAATACACTTATCGATTTTATTTTATGTGTCTTGACTAAATACAAGAACAACGGAGCTAGAAGTCGCGTATCAATTCTGCTAAATCTAACACCTTATATTTGTATTAAAAAATCCACGCATATATAAAAATTAAATTTAGAACCCTACAATTACTAATTACTAACACCTAATGTCCTTAGCTATTTTTTAAACTTGAAACTCATAAAGTTTAATCGTGTAAGAAAGATTTTTTAATCGTGTAATTTTAAATTAAAATACATTTAATGTACTAAATTGATATTTGAATCTTGTGACCTTAAAATGTCATATGAGTTGTTTACTTAAGGAATTACTAAATATAGAAAGTATCCTTTTTATTAGAATAAAACTAAAAACCAAAGTAAGACACATATTTCTTATTTCATCTATCTCACACTTTCTTTTTAGTTTTTTGGAAAATTCTTCATTTTGAATTTTCATTTTATTCTTAATAACTTGTTCTTGTAACTGAAATATCAATTTGCCATATTTAATTAAGTTTATCACAAGTTTTAATACATTTTTAAATTTGTTCCAATTTATATGGTAACATTATTATTCGAGGAGTCAAAAATATTCTTCTTCAACCATTATTTTGTAAAAAAAAATATTTTGAATTATACAAAAATTTTATTATGATTCACATTCAAATTTATATCGAACATTAACTATTTTAATCCTCATACATGTTCAAAACCTTTATGTGAATTGTGGAACATAGGATAAATATTTGTACTTTTGAAGTATATTTTTTTAAAAAAAATTATGATCAATCAAATATCATTATATAAGACAAAAAGGATACTGTATAATTTATTTTTTTTAGATAATGAAGGAAAATTTTACCTGGTTTATGATTAAAGACATCGAACCAAATGTAGGTGAGAGGATAATAAAAGAAATAAAAGCCATAGGACAAAGTCAGAGACTACACATAGCAGGTTGTCTCTTTCTTATGAAAATTATTACCATGTTGTTTCTTGTTTTAATTATAGTTTAGTATATACTCTATGGTCTATACAAGAATAAATTAACAATCGGCTTTTAAGCATCGAGTATTTTTTCAACAATATGGAGCACTTTGCTTTGGATAATGTGTCTATTGCTTTCTATGTGTTTGATTTTGGTTTCACATACTAAATTTCTTCCGTTGCATTTTACTTGATCCTTATTGACTTGTTGTATTATTAAGAAAATTAATAAATAATTATAATTACACTAGACGTTGAAAGGCAAGTATTATTTATATAGAGAAAATCGACCTAAAACTATAAGTTAAAAAAGTGTTGAACGGACAAAAATATCCAACCTTCGTAGGTTGGTTATTTTTTAAAATTAAAAATTGTCGACCTTCATATTTAAAATAATAAAATGCAACATCTGAGGTCCGAAGCCCCATCCTATAGGATATATTTTTTGCTGTCTTGAATTTGTATTCAATAAAATATGAACAGTAAACACTTTTCAAAAACAATAATACTTCTTCCAAAAAGGTTAATTATCATTTTCACTTTTCCTCCATTTTTCGTTCACTTTCAACACTAGAACTCAACATTTTTATCACTAGATCATTGATGCTTATTATTTAAAGACAATATTAATTATTATGTATACTCTTTAAATTTATTTTTTTAAAAAGACCTTTCTTCATAAAAACTGATGTCTAAAGATCGAGATCGATTTATGCAAAAGAAAGAAAATAATTTAAAATCGACCTCCCAAGATTGATTTACATTTTTTCGATTTTGGACACTAACAAACCCGACCTTCAAAAGTCGGTTTGGTTAGAAAAAATATTTTTTATAAAAATGATCTCGCGAGGTCGGTTTTTTCAATCATCTTTATTAGATTGCTCTTAGATAGGTTTTTAACGGTGGGCGATAATGTACCCAGGCCACATTATATATTTTTTTTCTCTATTTACTTTTTGTGTGGTTATATATATACTCTGTCCAATAATAGTTGTCCACTTAACTTTGCACACCTCTTAAGAAACAATAAATAATAGGGGTAATATTACTATATTATCCTTTGATTTTATTAAACTTAATGCTTTGAGAAATGTGTTATATGATAAATAGACACAAAATGTAAATTATCTCTTGATTTTCTAAACTGGACAAATATTGTTGAACAACTATTTTTAGTATAGTAGACAACTATTGTTGAAAGGAGGGAGTACTAGTTAACTCGCGATCTTTCTCCACAAACATTTATGAACAAGTAAATAGATGGCTTCATTTTGAGTATGTATACTTTCTATTTTATTCAAAGGTTTCAATTAAGATTGAAGAAAAGAAGTGTAACCCATATTTCACATTAATCCTTCGCTATTTAATTAAATAATTACTTCTATGAATTCAACTTAGGTAATATATATCTCATTCTGATTTTATTGATTGTAACCCAAAATGACCTGACTAACGTCAAAATACAAAAGGAAAAGGACTAAACAACATGCCATTTATTTTTGTGTGTAAAATTCAAGTTTATTTTAGGTTTGTGGGGTCTAAGGAGTCAACGTCATGCATAAATGTTATGATATCGATTGCTTCCCGATAAAATTATTGCTGAGCTACCTTAACTTTATATATAAGTTACTCTCGTCATTTCAATTTAAGTATTTTATTTTTATTTTTCGTTTGTTTCAAAAGAGTGTTTTTTCTATTTTTAGTAAGATTTTTCAATTATAATATTGTATATGACAAGTGTAGAACCATAAGATTTACAAGGCTACACATATTTTTAACTTAAGATTCAAAATCTCCTTTAATTTCTTAAATTTTGTATTTTTTGGATGGTTATTACATATTGTTTCATAATGTATTGTATTATATTGTATTGTTTTAATAATACAAATTGGATCATTTTTGTCATTAAATAATGTCACTCATCAATAATTTGTAAGATAAACCTACAAGAAAAGTAAGATATGAGATAGAACTACTATAAAAATATAGGGAAAGAATAAAATAAGTTTATTAAATAATAAGTACAAATAAATGAGGGGAAAAAATACTGACGCAATCCCACTAAATCGATTGTTATTCAAAATGAGATTTTTCATCATTGTCAAACAATGATGTTAAATAAAACAAAATTTAAATAACAATTAAAATAAGGATAACTTACATAAATCACATAGTGTTTATTATGAAATTACTATTTATCCCTACTTTTTTTTAATTACATTAATCCCTTAAAATTAACCCGGATACATTAATGAAAGCGCGGATACATTAATACAAGCACTGATACATTAATACAAGCTCTGATACATTAATACATTAATACGGATACATTATTAAAATAAGGAATTTTAGAGATTTTTAAAAGATATAGGAAAATATGGAAAATAATTTACTTAAAACTGTGTAATTTAGTAATTTTTCCTTAGAATAAATAATGTGGTAAAACTAACAAACAAGCTGTTAAATTGGGACCGGGGGTGGGGTATATAAGTTGTTAAAAAGCAAGCTCAAAATTATAAAGATGAAAATGTAGGAACTGCATTTATTTTTAATAACCGTTGAATCCAATATTACAAATCTTATTTTTTGTAAGATGATAAAAAATTTACTCTATATTTACTTTTTATAGCAAGTAATCTTTAATACTTTCAAAATATTATTATAAATTTTACTCTTTAAAAAAAAAAATACACATAAACCACTATATATCGATCTTTGCTTTTCAGGGGAGATCTAGCCATGCCTACTACCTCAAACCAAATGTAGGATAAAATAATCCTGCATTTTATCCTAAAATTATTATACCGTATACCTCACATCAAACGACTCCTGATGAATACCATGGCGACACGTGGAGCTCTTATATATATAAACATGAAAATGAAAGGCAAATTTTGACAGTAATAAATAAATTAAAAGAAAGTCGTTACCATATTAGCTAGCAAAGAAAATGATAGCCATGATCACAACACTGTTCATATTGCCTTCAGCTACAGAAGAAAAAAGATAAAAGAGTCCAAAAAGGAAAAGGAAAAAAAAGGTGGATTTAGAATATCGAGTGCGAATTTTCGGTAACACAGTAAATTTTGTGTAGATTCTATATTTATATTGAAGAATTCATAAAATATATATATAAAAAAATTGTGTCAACCTAGTCATAAAATTGAAAATTCAAAAATATACCATCCAATATAAAATATTACGCCACGTAGCACAATATATAATATTATAAAATATATAAAATATTATACCCGAGGAAAAGCGTTATACATAATGTACCAACCTTGTATATAATGCATGTTTATACATAAATATGGACTACATCGAGTATAATGTTGTATAATATTGTATATGTATAAACGTGGCTTAGGGCACTTTAGATGACAAAAGTAATACACAAAAAGTGGGAAAAAATGATAATTATATATACAGTAAAATTGTATGAGTATATATTATACTGGTTGGTAATGGTTAATAAATATAACTAGTACATAATTTGTGTTCTTCAATTTCGAGAATTACTCGATAATTTTATGTAGTACACTTAACAAACTTTGTAAGAAATTTACAAAATCATGATTCTAAACTATTGCATACACAGCTAAACAATAAGAAATTAGCGATTGACAAAATTTTATAGTTACATAGCTAAAATTTCATGTGAATCTCATTTAGCTGTAAATATAATAAAAATTAATTTTCTAAGAATTTTTTATCAATAAATTAACTAGAAATTATCGATAAATTTCGTTTTTTTCCTAATAGTGATATATATGTATAACCTTAATGGTTGAAAAGATGGAGTGGAGAGTAGTGATGAATGTTAGTAGTATGGTCTATTATTATCTCTGTCAAGCAAATAGAATGGGGACAGACAATTTGGAATTTTATATACATATAATATAATGTAGGTCACATGCAAGAAACTGTAGAATTTCAAAAAAATAATTATTATTTTTCTCTATCAAGATAGATAGATATATAACAAGTGAAGTTGAACTCCAGAGATATCTATACTTCTTTCTGACACAAGAGTGATCTCCCAACAGTATACACATTTAATTTACAGTTTTAAGACCCTATAAACATCACTGAATTTCTTGGCCTAATAAGTGAGATACTGTCCATTGCACCATATATTTGGTACAAACTCATTTACTCCCATTTTTGTACCTCCTTCGTTTTTATTTTAACTGTCGTTTTAGCTTTAAAAAAATACTGATCAATTCTTAAAAAGCTCTAATAAATAAAAACAATTTAACAAATGCATAATATATATATATATATATATATAAACATGTTTTGCTTTAGCTTGATCTTAACCAACATTTATGTTCTTTAATTTTTAATATACACATGTAGGCATTTATATATGTATAAAGTTGAATAAGTAGACACCCGTATCATACGTGACATATCACATGTATTAGGACAAGAATTGTCATGCAGGATGTCACGTAGAACACATATGTTTACTTATTCAATTTATATAAGTTTAATAATCAACTTATTGATGACACTCAAAGTTGGAGGACGTAGATGTCAACCGAAATCAAATTAAACGATGCGTTTATATATTATGCCTTTAACAAACTATATTATGTATTTGTTATTATTTTTTATGAATGTGAAAAGAACTATTTTCTCCATTTTATATTACTTGGTCTATGTTAATCTAATACATCTCAAAAACTTTTAAAATTTATTAAAATAAACAAGTTAATGAACATTTATAAAAATCACTTATTATTGTGGAGCGGATGGAGTAATAAATTGAAAGACGTTGGTTACTAAAGGAATATTAATGAGTTTTCATTGGCCCTTTGTACCTCTTTGACCTTTCATACAATGTCAGTTTTCACTTGCCCTTTGTACCTCTTTGACCTATTCTTGAAGAATTTTAGTTTAGAATTATGACTATACTATGTACTAAAGGGAGATTAATATATGCCAATTGTTAGTTGTATACTATTAAAAAAATATTATTTTTCTATCAAAAATGTTTATTGATTATTTTTATAGATATTTTAATTAAATCAGTGAGAGAGAAAAATAGTATCATATCTGTTTTATTTTATGTGATACTCTTTCCTTTTTTTCGTCCTAAAAAAGAATGCTACTTTACTATGATTAGAAATAATTTAACTTTTTTAAATTGTGTTTTTATTCTTAATAAATGATTTACAGCCACATATATATAAAGTTTATTTTAGACAACAATAAATTGATTCGGTGAGAAATGAGTGAGAAAAATATTGATAACATAAATTTTTTATTCATTCGTGATAAGAAAAATATATTATTCCCTTTATCCTATATTAGTTGATTACTTGATCATTATACTAAATAAAGTTGTCTCATATTAGTTTATCACCTTATTAAATCAAGAAAGCATTAATTAATTTTTTTTCTATATTACCCTTGCAATTAATTCTTTTTGAAAGTTTTCATATTTGTTTGTAAAATTCCCAAGAAGCTTTTTAAGGGGTGAATTAGTAAAATCATTTTCTTATTTATGATTTCATAAGCACGGTGTAAACTGAAAAAATGATCAATTAATATGAGACGAAGGGAATATTTTTTTGTCTGATACTCGTATAAAGAGTGTATTTTACACTTTTTTGTATGAAAGGGAGGGAGTACTACTCCTCAAAACATGAAAGATTGACCGTTTTGAATGAATTGATCTGTTTTCACATTATCTAATGTAGTTTTTCTATAGAGGAATGAAATATTAATGAAAATGGACGAATAAAATAATAATTCATTTCCCAAGAATATTAAAATAAAATAAAATAAAAAGAACAAAGCTAATTAGATGAAAGAAATTTAATGTTTTCAAGAACGCACGAGTGTGTAGTGTTTGTAAAGAGAGTCATTTAGGTCTCCAAGACTACACGTTCAACATCTTGTCTTCCAATTTGGGAACTCCAAATCAATAATCTTTTGTTTCTATATATTTGTCTTTCATATTTAAATAATCAAATTATTAGTTGATCGCCTTACTAAAAATACATGTCTCAAATAATTTATCTAATTATTAAATTAAAAAAAAAAATTAAAATTTTCTCATTTTATCCCTGTAACTCTGAATACTCTTTGGAAGTCTAAATAAAACTTAGAAGTTCCAATAAAAAATATTCAAGAGTTCATTTTTACTTTGTATTTATTCCAATGATATCTATTGGCATGCTCTATACTATAAAATATATTTTTCATAAATTATGTTTAAATTATCTTGATGTTATTAATATGAATAAACGGTAAATTAGTAAGATTAACTAGCATATTTATGATTTTTTAAGCATGATGTAAAATGAAAAATGATCAATTAATATGAAACGGACGGATAATACTTTTTCTATTGTTCAAAATGAATGAGTTTTTCAAAGGTTAAGAATGTATTATTATTATTATTATTATTATTATTTAGAATTATCCTTCTTTTTAATGGAATTTTCAACTACTTTTAAATCTCAAATAATGATTATTTCTACTTTTAAAAAGTGGTTGGGAAGAATCAATTACCCTTTAATTAATATCCTTAAATATTTTTTCTAAGGAATATGTTACACCCCATTAATTCATTTATATTGGATTAGATCTAGGAATACTCGAATGTTGTGGTCAATGAAAAATACCTTTTCATTCTTAATTAAAGGTTTAAAATTGAATATTATAAATGAAAAATTAATGCTGATAAAGAGTGCTTCCCTAAATATCAAATGAGAAACAAAAAATATTATATATCCTTTGATCATTTTTAGTTATAGCCATTTTAAACATAATTAATCCAAAATAATTGACTTTTTTTTTTCACTTTTACCCTTTGATCATTTTTAGTTTGACAGTTGAAACTTGTTCGTTTAGTGTTCCATTTCTTGTAATTTGTGGAGAGCTTTTTAAGAATATTTATACTTGACACATTTCATTTTCTAGAAATTTTTTTAAAATAATTGTCTCGATGACCAATATGTTGCTGTGTTGACCTTTGACAAAAGAATTTTTAGTGCATTACCAATGAAATCCTTTTTTTCTTCCCTAGCAATTAATTATTCTTTCCGATGGGAGGTAAATGTTACTCTGCCGTCTATTTTTATTTGTTCAGTAATAAGTAATAAATATAATAATAATTTTATTATATTACCCTCTAAATATAATAAATTTAATAGTTTAAAATATGCATCGGAGATATGATTATTATTATTATCAATATTAAGGATAAATTAGGAACAATGAAAATTTATCTCTTAATTTTTTAAATTAAACTATAAATAATTCTTCAAAAATATTTAGCAGTATTGGATTAATATCATTGCATTTGGAGTCGCAAAATTCTTTAACGACATTTGTATAGAATTTTGGTTATAAATATTTATATTTATTATTATTACTAAATATAATATCACGATAATTACATCATTATTGCTATATAATTACTACAAAATTCTTTATTTGTTAGATACAAAATGCTAATCTATCATCTATATATCCTGTTTTCCTTTTTTGTATTTTGGTATAGTACTACTTGGCTCAAAGAAGCAAAACATGATATTATTTAATTATTACTAATTAGTCACTGTACGTAGTAACAGTTTATCAAATAAAAAAATTAATCATGATCAGTTGTCGTTATAGAAATCAATTTTAATGCAACATAGAAATGTTGCCGACAGTCTACACTCTACAGTGAAAGTGAAGCTTTTAGATGTGCGACTTAAAAGGATTAAAAGTGAAACAAAACATGTTCATTAAAGACTATTTCGATCAAATGGTATATATATAATATAGGAAAAATTATAAGAATATACTATTTAAAACCTTAATCAACAATATAGGTATATACTCCTTTTTAATTACAAAATTAGTTTTTTAATTACAGATCTAACAACATAATAAATGCATGGTTATTTTTTTAAAATGTGGGATACCGTTTTATTTGCTATTTTTTTTGGGATAGTGGGCTGATTTTTTGGAATTGATAATTTCTTTTTTTACTTTTTAATTCCCAATCACATGCGATACGTTTATTTTTTTTAAAAAAAAAATATGTTTTTAAAATTTCTCTCTTTTATCTCTCTCTCTCTTAATTTCTTATTCATTAAATCACATCATTTAATTTTTTATTCTCTCACTTATACCATTGTTAGTTTCTTGGTAAAAATATTCATCTTTTCTCTTCAAGAATTTTGGTTCTTCTCTTTAATATTATTTATATACTAAAAAAAATTCTTACCCATACAGGTTATTCACAAATATTGCAATTCCTAATAACCAATTTCATAATACCATTAATTTAAAATTTTAATTAATATCGTTAAAAAACAAATTCACATTTTGATGTCTTGTTGTTTATAATCTTGTTTCAAATACTATTTTATTATTTATATAAGAACGCTTTAATTAGTATATAATCTTGTCTACTAAATATTATCATGTACTTCTACATATTAATTTAAATCTAAATATATCACCATTATTAGTACCACAAGAGTCATTACTATTTGTACCACAAAGGCCACCAAAAATATTTACTAGTCTAATTATAATTGTATACAAATACAGATACCAATTAGTAGTTACCATCACAAAAATTTGCAAATCAATTTAAAATCCCACCATATAATACAATTTTCACTACCACAACAACAATTGTTTAAACATTTTAAACCATTAAATACCATTAAATAATTATTCTAGAATATACATTAAATAAATTAAAACAACATAACACTACGATGTAAATTTTGTGCTGAAAATTTGATACAAGACTTCTTGTTGCGACCCCGTGTAGGGGAAGGAGAAACAGGGAGAAAATTACAAGGTGGGAAATCGAATTCTCACCAACAAGGTGATAGTTCAGGTAGCCAACTAAGTTACTAAGATTCCTTCCTTAGTTAACCTATTATAATTGGTGTTTGCGTCATAAATTCAATCTTGAAATCTACATACCTTCCTGCGATACATTTCAAAGTAGCTAGAGTTAAGGACAACGACATATATCACAAACACATCTATCAAAAAATAATATAAATTAGCTATACTCTATCAAATACACCAACACATTTACCATCAATTACTTCAATAATTGTACCAAAATTTTACCAAATACAGCTGCAACATATACCAAATAATTAAAGAATATTGGTATTAATTACATCTCAAATACGGTGTTTACAAAAGATATAAAAACTAACAATTATTTCATAATATGTACCCAAAAAATACAACAACCTTCAATATCCATAACAAGTTCGCCCAACACAAACTTATGGTGTAAAAAAAAGACCCTTTAAAATAACAATTACTTTAATATATGTACCAAAAACTACATCTAATACACCATCAAAAACTAACTACAAGAATATAATTAAACCTACTCAATTACCAATAAATATTCACGGAATATGCAGTTAATATATGAATCAAATTATACCTTAACTTTCCCTAAATAATGTACAAATATACAATTACTAATGCTCATAACAAAACACGCATATTACACCAAAACATAAGCTAACAACCAATCACGAATTGGCAGACTAATAACAAATTAATCTAAACTATCAATCACTTCAATTTATGTACCACAAAATATATCAATTAGACCAGCAAATTATATCCAAAATTTAAAGATTATTGGTGTTGATGTTTAACGAAATTACAATATTGATTACAATATATAATTCACAACAATTACTCTATCAACTTCGCCAAATTATCCAACCTATTACTACTTATAATATATCGGCATAATCAACTCTTACAATCCTCACAATTACACCATAACAGATGCCAAAAAAAAATGAATTTGTCGATTAATAACAAGTTAATAAACAATATCGATTACATCACATTATCTACCCAATTTTAATTTAGTTCCGAAAGTTATTATATAATTGGATTAGAAACTGATTTTAAGAAATAAATATCAATTTTCGGGAATAAAAAAACATATACCAACCAAATAGTTCATACGATAACGAACACAAAACATAAAAACGCCAAATATAGTTATCAAACTTACCTGATGCGTCCCATCGTCCGTTGTATTGTAGTAGAATTGAAATACTGTTGGTATCCATTATTGATTAAGCTTACATAATATGGAGATACAGAGGTTTATTTTGCTTAAAAACCTTTTGTTTAGGAGAGAGAATATATAACTAAATTTGAGTAATTTGTGGGAGAAAATCGTGGATCTTATTAGGGTTTTTTTTTTACGCTTTTTTTAATTCTTTATAATGCATTTGCTATATTTTAGTTTATATAGATGAAAAATAGAACTACTGTTATATAGTGGTTATTAAGATTATATATTTGTATACTTTAGTTTTTTACCCTATAAAAATTTAAAATAATTACTTTCTTTTATATATATATATATAAGACTTTTTTCAGTAATTGAAAAATTAAAATATTATTTTTCTATATGTTGAGGACTTTTTTTCAGTA
Source organism: Solanum appendiculatum (assembly GCA_018342035.1). NCBI lineage: Eukaryota > Viridiplantae > Streptophyta > Magnoliopsida > Solanales > Solanaceae > Solanum > Solanum appendiculatum. Next base: position 253,409 of record JAGDQO010001065.1, on the reverse strand, counting down.
ACATATGAACTATGAAGGATTAAAATATTTCAAATCTCATGCATTGGAGCATTTTGATCATTGCGTCCCTTATTAACAAAAATAGTATATAGTAGCTCTTTTTTTTCTTTTTTTTTTATAATTCAAGTTTATTTATCAGCAAGAAATTAAAGGCACGAAGATAGTTTAAAATTGAAAAAAGAGGGCTAATAAAAAGGAACCAAAAAAAATAAAATATGAAGGTGTAATCAACAGTTTACTTTTCCTCTTTTTTTTGGGGTGAATTTATGCAACTAGACACAGTGTCTAGCCGTGTTTTATTAATAGTAATTAAAAAAATAACGTGAATAAATACAACTAAGGTAAAGAAAATTTTATCTTACCAATTCTAATGAGGTAACAAACTTTTACATACTAATTAACAATCATGATGATAATAAGAGCTAGAAAAAATTAGATACTTTATGATTATCACAAAATTTATAATACACTCTATCACTACATAAAAAATGATCTTTAGAGGCAATTAATTAGCGACAGTTAACACTCTTTGTATATGTCTCTAAAGCCTGTAGCGACATTGAATTTAATGACAATTAACTAATGTCATAAAGACTTTAGCACTCTTTATTAATGTGTATATTTATTGCCTCTAAAAGTTATTTTTATCCCTTATTATAATGTATTATCTATGATAATATATAAATAAGAATATTAAAGTAATACAAAAATATGAACGCCAAGGAGAAAGTTGAGAGTTATCAAACTTCAACTTCAATATGAACCCAAAAGGCTTATTTATCCGTTTAAAGTAACTCGAAATATATTTTTAATGTTTTTTTCCTTCAAATTTGTCCGAATTTAATAGTTCATCACTTCTTTCTGTAATTATTGGATCCAATTAATAACACACAATTTTTTTATAAAAAATAAGGCAGGATAATATATTATATTCTATACAGTAAGATATATGAGGGTTTAGCTTTGATTGGAGGAAGCAGCGGCAGTAAAGAAGGCATGCACTTTGTGATTCTGGTCAAATGAAAGGGACTTATCAATGGCTTCTTAATCATAATGTATACTAATAAATAAATGTACAAATTGAAAACAAAAATAGAGGGAAAAAAAAGATGAATAAAAATTATATAAAGAGAATTAAGGAAAAAAGGTATAACAATGATTGGAAGTCACTATTCACATACAGAAATGATGTCATGCAATCTTTATTCGCATGAAAGTGATATTACTTTAATTCTTACTCACTCGGGTTCGATTCGATTGTCATATAAAATTTAATACAAATAAGAAAATATTTTTAAATTTTATAGTCTTAAAAGTAAAAGTTAGTCGAATCTTACAATCATAAACATATTATATGAAAAAATTGATTTTTTTTAAAATTAACTAGAAAAAATTGATTTTTTTTAAGACCAATAAATTAAAATGGAGGAATTACTAGCTAGATTGCATTCCATATGTACTCTTAGCCATTGTGCCCCCTCCCCTCCCTCACCCACAATAATTTTCTGCTATCCTTTTCCAAAGTTTGTTTTCTGTTTCTCGCTCTATGTCCATCACTAGTTTTGAAATTCATTAATTTAAATTTATGTATAAAAAAGAAGATAAAATATTCAATATTAAAGATGATTTCATTCTATGATTCAATCGATCCTCAAATCTTTGATAAAATATAAAAAGGTACTCACCATTCACAACAACTTTTGATGTTGCATTTGGAAATAATAGACTAAGGTAGCTACATAGTCATAATTAAACACTTCTATTGTTAAGATTCTATGAGTTTAGGATATTTTTTAATTTTATTGCTAAATTTTTTTCATGGACACGTATGTATACATAGAACGAATTGTAAAAAATTTATCACAAGCTATCTGTAGTGTTATATATCATGAGACAAATATGAAAAGGGGGTTTGGCCTTACCTCCGAATACAACACAAGGATAAAGACTTATATCCTTCACAAAAAAGGGAAGAGAAGGCTAACATAGACCATCCAACCGTCACAAAATGACAATCTAATATGAAAGACTCAATATTGATAAATCATGAATTGAAATAACTTAAGTCTGAAATCATGTTATTATAGAATATAGACCTAATACAACCCAAAAAAATTGACTCATAGAGAGTTGAAAGGATGATCACGAAATAATATAAAGAATTCAAATTCTCGTTGTCCCACCGATGTGGGACTCAATCCCAGAAGCTCTTATATGGGTTGGAATAGAATGAGCAAGAACGTAACGTAGGGCTTGTGTAAAGAAAATGGATTGATGGAATAGTCCTAACCACATTCTACATTGGCCCAATTTTTGCTCTAAATATTATAATACAAATGTTTCACTGGAAAATTCCTACTGGGCCCTCATTAATATTATTATATATTGCCTCGTGTGCACAACTTATAACTTATATCATAAAATTCATAATAATAAGATGAGAATATAATAAGGAAAAAGAAGAGGACAATTATAAAAGACATGCCTAATTTATCACTAAGACAACAATACGTGGTTCTATATAGGACATATATAATCACAACAAAGACAAAAAGAACATTATTGTCATTGGACAACTGATTTCACACTTTTTCTTTAATAAATTCCTGTTTGAAAAGATGGACTAAAATGTCATAAATAGGAAAGTATGCCTAACTTATAGGATATTAAATAGTAATATTAGGCAATTAGGTAGGACTTGTTTGTCCCACTAACACAAAATAGATGAGTAAATTACGGAAGCTCTTAGCTAGTTTTGGATAAATTTCGTTGTAATTAATTACTATCCCATCATCTAGCTCTTTTCAAATTTATACATCCAAACGCAGTCAACTCTCTATTAATAATGCACTAATTTTTTTAATTCGCTTTGTATTAGTGATATATAATATAACAATTCATAATGTATTAGTAATACAACCACAATTACAATGTGAATTGTCTCATCGATATAAAGCAAATTGATGAATGTATTATTGAAGATGAGGGAAACTGATAATTGGAACATGTCAAAGGAACAGATCCAATGAAGCTGGCTGACGAGCTTACTGCTGAAGAGTTAGAGTCATTCTAGGTTTAGGTCACTTATATCAACTAGGCTGCTACTTCTTGTACTAGCTGAAGTCCACTAGGATTAGATTACGAATAGGATTATATTACAACTAGGATTAGATTACGAATAATTACATTATTATTATAGTAGTAATAGGTACTGTAGTAGGACTCTAAGTATAGTTAACTTAGGACTGTACAATTCTCTCCCGGAGCTTGTACTCAACAATTTTAATCATCTATACAATCCTTGATTTCTCTAATCCTAGACGTGAGAAATTCTACATGTATCACACGATACAAAGCAAATTTCAGAAACTGTCAGTATTACTTATTCAAAATGAATTTTAGTATCTGTTGTACCATTATCACACAATGGGACTAAAAGGTTTGGTAATTCTCTTGGACTCTCGCTATGTTTAGTAAATATAGTATATACGTTTGTCTGATTAGGTAATTATTTCTATAAAAAAGAATACTAATCCGATAACTTTTCTTTTTTAGGTTGTCTAAGTATTTGGTATTTAAAGTTTATTGATTCAATTAATCCAAATTAGGCTCATTACAGAAATAAAGCATTCACTATAAAAAATTACTTCATTTTAAAGACTCAAATCCAATATCTCTAATCAAGAACTAAGAGATTAATTAATATTCCATCCATCTCATTACACATCATCTCTTGTTCCCTTTGTATCCAAAAATATAAATAGGAATGGATATTCTTATTCTTGAAGGTAGTAGGGTGTGACTTGTGAGGATTGCATGGAGGGAGGATAATATTGTTAGAACTCGTTTAGTGTGAGGTATAAGGTACACTAATCTTAGGGATAAAATGTAAGACTATTTTATCCTGCGTTTGGTTGAAGATATTAGGCAGCTTTGAGATTATTTATCCTACGGGATAACTTGTTGGACCCTAAAAGATAAAAAGAGAGATGTGTATGGTTAGAAGGATAATTCCAAATAAGAGCACTTTATATATGTATTATGGACAAAAGAGAGTCTGCAAAAAATGAAAAATGGATAGAGATAGGATGGCAACTGTCTTCATTTTCCCGACAGTTTTGGGTGGTAAAAATAGACCTTTCAATTTAATGCTGAACTGAAAGAGACTGCTACTTCTTCTTTTCCTTTAGGTTTTTATCTTCATCTTACTTTTATAATCTTACTTTTGAATATAATAACATGGTGAAAAAATATTCACTTCATTAATCTTATGATTCACTTATATCTTTGCCTGTCCTTACTTAGGCTGACACACACTCATACATGTTTGAAGTAAATGCATTTTTAGGGAGGAGCAACATTACTCTCCTCAGTTTTAATTTGTTTGCCTCAAGACTGAGTTATGAATTCGTCTGAATTCAATAACTTTGATCAAAATTTTATATTTGTGGCAAGAAATTTTTTAAGTATATATACACAAATTATTGATTTAGAAACGGTAATTTAAATGAATTAGAATTCTAAGCACATAAACTTTAAATCTTGGCTTCGGTTCTATGACACTTAGAGCCTATTTGGATTGACTTAAAAAAAGTAATTTTTAAGTCAAAAATAAAAAGTCAAACTTAAATAACTTTTAAGTCAAAAAATAAAAAGTAGGGAGAGACCTATTTTTGGTTTTTGACTTATTTTAAGTCATTTTTTACCTTATCAAACATTTCCTAACTTATTTTAAGTTATTTTTTATATTTGTCAAACACTTTCAGAAGTCAAAAACTGACTTAAAAGTAGGTTTGACCAACTTTTAAGCCAATCCAAACACCCTCTTAGTATTGTTTAGATTTGGCAAGGAGTTTAAGAAACTAAAGAAGACTTGTGAATCTTGTGATCGTAAATTAAAGATCTGTCAAATATACTTGTCTACTAATGGTCATTCTTGGCTCTGCTCCGATACCACAATTCTAGGAGGAGTCGGTAGTTGGGCACAGGATCCCTTTGAATCTGGAGAATGAGAGACGCTGGGTCGGCAAAATACCCTTTAGTATTTTGATCTTAAACATATTATATAGAAATTTAAAAGTTGTTGAAAAAGGAAAAATTAGAATGAGAGACGCTGGGTTGGCAAAATACCCTTTAGTATTTTGATCTTAAACATATTATATAGAAATTTAAAAGTTGTTGAAAAAGGAAAAATTAAAGAGACACTCTTTCTGAAACGGACTAAAAAAATGTATGACAAATAAATTAAAACTTGACAATTTTAAAAAATATTTACATAATAATATCACCATTACCTAGTTAACGGTCCAAGGGACAACTAAATATTAACACATAAAGCAACTTTCTAAAATAAAATTCCTAAAGTTCAGTTGGATCCTGTTTTTCAGTCAAAATTTTATCTCCCATAGCAGCCATATCATTCTTTTTTGCTCTTTCCTTTTTCTAATGTTTTGTTAGGGAGTTGTTTGGACGGTAAGCACTCTTTACTTTCATCCTTAAAATTGTGAGTTCGACACCAAGGAAGTAAAGGTGGGAGCTTCCTGGGGAGGGACTAAAAAAAATGTTTTGTTATTTTATTTTTTTATACATGCAAAATTCTTCTTTATGTCCCTTTCTTAGAATATTAATTAACATGTTATGTTATAGCTTTAATTGGTGCCTTGGTGGTATATATTTGTATATTTTCTATTTCAATAGTAGGTATATGTGATAGAACATGTATTAGTATATATACAATTTATACATTTGGTATAACATACATATATATATATATATAAACAATAATATATGATTTGTTGATGGAATATTTTCATTATATAAACCATTATAGTATAATCTATTTGAAATATATTAGAGGTATATATATTTTGCAGAAAACATGAAATTTTTTATGTATATCTTTATATGTATACAGTAGAATAAGGATATACATGGTATAACATATATAACCAAACTCAAAACAAGGATCACTAATGTTAAACAAATTCTTGAATTAGTGAAGAAAATAATAATGAAAGGGAAATGAATATTTACTAATAAGGATTATTGGCCGTAAAATATTATTTTTAATTAGTGGGAAAAAATGATGATTAAAGAGAAGATGATATGCATTAATTAGGATGCAGAAGTAATCTTACGATATGCTAAATTGGCAAAAGGGTAGGTCATTTTAGGAATAAATAAAAAGTAGTGATTGATCATGTAAAAATTGTTATATTTGTGTGTTCAAGTTTTACGCATGTAATTCACCTGGACATATATATATATATACTAGTTTCACGGCACGTGCGTTGCACGTGTGTATCGTATTATATAGTATACAGTGTTGTAAAATATAATTAATATTACTAAATTAAAACGTTTTAATAAATAATTTTAATTAAAAGAACATAGGGCAAGTGTTTTTAAATGATTAATAAAAAATTTCATAGAGTTAGTTATTTTTTGAGATCAAAATGACCAGATATCATTGAAACATTTCGAAATACATTCAAAGTTTAAATATAGGGAGAAAGTGATATTTATTTAGTAGTATTGTTTTTTACTTCACTCATGTTATAGTTTTTAGATTCCACAATGTGAAATTATTGTGGATATGTGGTTATTTTTTATTGTTATTATCATGTTATAGTTTATCAGTATACAGTATACACAATTTGCTAATTAATTGATTATATTTTTTCACGTAGTTAGAATTCCTTTTTAGTTTATTGTCAAGTGTATTGTGTGTGCATATATATATATATATATTGTCACGCCCCTATTTTTTCAATACTTTCATTGAAAAAATAGGGGCGTGACAGATGACGACTCTGCTGGAGATTCAACCAGAATTCGAGCTTGTAAATATTGACTTATATCTGACTTTTTATTTATTTATTTATTTTTACATGTTTGGATATTGTATTTATTCGCCTAATGTGCTAATTGCCCGTTTATTTACCGCTTTGATATTATGTGAACTGTCATATAAACTGTCTTCTCTCGCGCACCCCTCTGAGTCTTCTGAAAGATACATTATATTCGGAGATGCAATGTACGCTCCCGAACCTTTCTTTGAGATACCAAAGATGCAATTTTTCTCCTGGGAAGAATTCTATAGCAACACATGTCTTAGGATGGGAAGGACCAACAGTGAGGCCGAAAAGCCCTGCTACCGGTAAACTGCCCCTTCCCGACTCGAGTTGTCCGCTTGTTTTACAACTAGTCTAGACACATGTTCCACTAGATTGTTAAACATAGTAAAACAAGCCTCAACAATGATTAACTCTAATAGGATCCGCTTTATCTACATCATGCACATTTTGTTTTAATCAATGGAGGTCGACACATGGGTCTAGTCCACTAACATCATAACATGTTCATAACTATGTGCTACTTGTTACTTTATTTAGAAAACCTTATTTGAATATTTTCATTAAATATCTATTATTATTCAATCAAACTCAAATAGTCTAGTTCTGGCATATTTGCAATAAGATGTTTGAAATAAAAGAAGTTTTTCAAAGAGTCAAATAAATTTACAAAAAATTTTCACGAACTACGCATACCTAGTTCTCACCTCAATGAGATACGTAGGACCCTATTTAGGTTCGGTGATCTTTATTCAAAAAAAATTTAAAAATCTTTTCTTCTTCAAAAATCCCCCCACCCCCCTACCCCCCTCCCCCCAAAAAAAACAAGAAACTTTGATCTTTGTTCAACAAATATATATATATATATATATATATATATATATATACTTATATACTTATCAAAAAATCTTATCCTTATTAAAGGCAATGTTAGAACTTATCGAATTCCTCATTCAAATGAAAAGGTCAAAAAATATTTTTCTTTATTTATTTATTTTTTCATTTTTGATAGGAAATTCAAGACTAGAAATATGATTATTTTTTTTTGGTAATGCAAGAAAATAAAAAAATTTCCCTCAAAGTTCTTAAAAAAAACTTTGTTATTTAGGTTAAGTCAAAAAAAAAAATTTACAAAAATCTTATTCATGTTTTCAAGCGTGTTACATACGTAATTTAAAAAGAATTAGATCAATATATTTAAAATCATTTCTTTTAAAAAAATAAGCAAATAAACAAATAATAATTAAAAATGGATAAGTCAGGATTAAACATTAGTTTCTCTAAGCTTATTCTATAAATAAAAAGACACGTGTATGCATAACGTGCAACATATGGTTATAACCGAAGAATGTCTAACCCTAACAAGTTTTATTATCCATGAACACAGTTAACTTAAAAGGTGGTTGGTTTGTGGTTAAACTGGTATCTCATCCATACTATACAAGGTCAAAGGGAAAAAAGAAAATGGCCCACAACGACGGAACAGAGTCAGACGATGATGAAGTCCAAAATCAGGTGGTTTCACAAGGATCAGCGACAGTAGAGAAAGTAAGAATGTTGAGACAACAAATGGCTGAAATGTATGAAGCTTGGATGAATGGACAAGCTCCACCATCTTCAATCTGCGAATATCTGAATAAGAATATGACATCCCCCATTCAAGTGTTGATAAGTGACACGGTTTATCCACCTGAATTTGGCCCATATGTTAGCACTTCCAACGCTACGGGAACTTCCACGATACGCCCTTTGAGTACACCTACGATAAGTAATTCACACTTCATGCAATCGGCGCAGACTAATCTAGTCCCACAGCCATCACTGGTCCCAAAGTCCAACAATGATCCTCCACCCAAAGGTCAACCTGATCAAGGTTATAACCCTAAATTGACTCTTAAAATTCCAACCTCTTACCCCAACACTCATCCGCATAGTTTCCCTGTCGAAGTTAAGAAAACTACTAAGAACGAGGAACATGAAGAAATGGGTAGAAAAATGAAGAGCTTGGAACAGAGTGTAAGAGATATGCAAGGATTAGGAGGTCATAAAGGCATATCATTCAGTGATTTGTGCATGTTCCCACACGTTCATTTGCCTGTCGATTTTAAAACCCCAAAATTTGAGAAATATGATGGCCATGGGGATCCTGCAGCTCATTTAAAAAGATATTGTAATCAACTAAGAGGGGCAGGAAACAAAGAAGAATTGGTCATGGCTTATTTTGGGGAAAGCTTGGTGGGAATCGCCTCAGAATGGTTCATAGATCAAGATGTTTCTAACTGGCATACATAGGATGATTTAGCTCAATGTTTTGTTCAACAATTTTAATATAATATTGACATCGTGCCAGACTGCTCCTCACTTGCTAACATGAGGAAAAAAACCACTGAATTTTTTTGTGAATATGCTATTAGGTGGAAGGAGCAAGCTGCTAGGGTTAAGCCACCAATGAAGGAGTCCGAAATGATTGATGTTTTCCTTCAGGCGCAAGAACCCGACTATTTTCATTATTTTCTTTCCGTTGTTGGAAAAACATTCGCCGAAGTTATAAAGATTGGTGAAATGGTGGAAAATGACATTAAGTCTGGAAAGATTGTAAGTCAAACTGCTTTGAAAGCCATGACACAAGTGATTAAAAATGGATCAGGAAGTTTAGGGGGAAAGAAAATAAAAGAGGATGTAGCTACTATTGTATCAGGGACACAAAGAAGTTCAAAGGGTCCACTTTATCAATATGCATCGTCTCAATCCCATCATTATTCCCCCATGCAAGGCACAACATACCCTATGGTCCCGCCTCAATATACAGTCTATAGTCCACAACCATTTGCACATCCACCAAATTATCCTCAATGGCGAGCGTCAACACATCAACACATTCGTCCTTCTTCTCAGAATTTTCAAGCATCTTATAATCCCCGTCCAAGACAGGAATTTAGAGGAAATCAAAGGCTTAGGAACGATTTCACACCAATTGGAGAGTCTCACACAAGTTTATTTGAGAAATTAAAATATTTGAATATGATGGAGTCGATTCCTCAAAAGTATGTAGATCCACGTGCAAATGATTTCAATCATGTAACACGATGTGCATACCACTCTGATGCTCCAGGACACAGTACTGAGGATTGTCGAACTTTAAAAAGGGAGGTGGAAAAGATGATCCAAGCAAAGATAATTGTGGTCCAAAATGATGACCCGCCGAATGTTACTCAGAATCCTCCACCGGCACCTAATGATGTACACTTTATTGAGATGATATGTGATGACAAAGAATATGACAATTCTCTCAATTCTCAAGAAAAGACAATTGAAATTGGTGGAGCTTTCGTGAAATCTAATGTACAAAGCAGTGGCTAAGAAGTCAAGTTCGGTGATCGAGAGACACTCTTCCTTTCTCTAGAAAAGAGTGTATGGATAGTTTCTTTGGTTGTCATTTCTGCTGTGCAATTTAGATTTAGATTTTATTGAGTCAGACCCTTCTATCATTTCTCTTATGTGTCTGTTTGTTGAGTCTTATCGTAGTTTGGGTTATTTTAAGGTTGTAACCTAAAATTTAATTTATTGTCTTGTCATCAAGTCTTGTTATCATTTACTTAATACAATCTTCGTTCTGTGTCACTTTCATCCATTCTATTTAGCTTTCCATATATACATCTCTTTTCAATTCCGTTTTGGTGACATGACATGCAAGAATAGTTTGGGCAGATCTTAAAATCATCTCTAGTCATGGAATGAATACACCAAAAAAGTTGGAAAAAAATATATTCGAAGAAATGAATAAAGGACTTAAACACATTGACACTCCTTTAGTATCGAAAAAGGTCAAAAAGGTGAATTTTATCTAAATTGACATATTTCATTTGTTGTGAAGAAGCTATTGCTCAAATGAAGATTTTTAATCGACAGACATGAAACAAAAATGATATACATATCCAACAATACATATGTTGTAAAGAGATATGGTATGATTTTCACTTTTCATCTTAAAAAGCATGCTTGTATGTGACATTTTTAATAATTGATATGACGAAGGCATTTCATTCTGCTATCCAAACACTGTGTAATCCTTTGCTACCCCTTTTGAGCCTTAATCTTATTTTTCTTCTTATCCCTCTTTTGGAATATAAATACATAAAAAATAAAAAAAAAGAGTCAAAAAAAAGTCAAGAAAAGAAAAGAAAAGTCAAAAAAAGAGAGAGTTAAGGAGAAAAAAAAATAACAACAATAGCCTTATTTTGAGATTCGGTCCAATCAAGAAAAATCCTCATCACAAAACTGGGGCAAAAAAAAAATTATTTTTTCAAAAAGAGTCTATTTCAAAAGTTGTAAGTCTTAACCCTATTACAAAAATAATATTTGAGCTTTCATGTCATTCCCTTCTTTGTAACCTGTCCAAAAGCGACGTTACAACCAAACAAAGACCTTTTGATCAATTTTTTAAAATGACAAGTCAAGCAAGCTTTCAATGTTTATTATTATGTCACTTGTGCAACGAGTTAAGAATGAGAGAGTCTTAGCAATGAAAATCTTCAAAAGCATTGCAAGACATTATTTGAGTTGAGAGAAAAGTGAAAAATGAGAGAGTCTTATTGGTGAAAACCATCAGGGCACCGTGAGGCGATAGTGAGTGAGAAACAACTAAAATGAGAGAGACTTGTTAATGATGATCTTTCGAGGAACCACAAGTCAAATGTGAGTCATGAATCTAGCGCAAAAGTTGAATTATAGAAATCTGACTTCAAAAGTTGAAAGTTTGACAAAGATGAAGTTTAGATGGATTGGACTGATCATACCATTTAGCCCAAAATGCATGTCATGATCACTGGAATTGACCACCACTTTCAAAGGAATTTTTTATTATTTTTATTTTTATTTTCTCTCGAAAGACTCAAATATATTTCTTCTTATTTTGTGTCGCTCTATTCGATTTGCAGTTTTCCTTGAGTTAGACTTCACTAAACAAGCAGAAAATGATTTCAAAATTGTTACCATATTTTCAATTGCACCAAGCAAAGTTTGGCCAGCACATCAAATGTGACATGTTTCAAGAAATAGTGATATGTATAGTAACTTGTCAACAATTGACAAATTTTGAGAATTTATATGAATACAAGATTCAATGATTGTTGGAGGGTGGAAGGAATATAACAAATGTGAAGTTTGAAATTCTGAATAACTAGAGATATCTTCAAGATTATCGAGATGAGCTGACTAGCAAACGAAAATAGTCTATCCAACCTGAAATTAGCTTCACACATGGCAACAACCGGAGCAATCATTCTCAAAGCCAAGACCACAAATCGACCACCATTTTAAAACTCACAAATTTTTATTTTTTATTTTTATTTTAAAAAGGAGATTTTCTTACTGAAATAAACGTTGTTACACGGGTTAAAATTTTCTAACAGAGGTACAATAAAAACCTTTCACCATTTTTTTTATGTTTGCATAAATTGTTATTTTTATCTTCTCCTAGGATAAATACTTCCTAGTCTAAGACCGTTGTTTCTTATTCTTTCCTAGGATAAACACTTCCTAATCTGAGACATTTACTTTCTCCTAGGATAAACTCTTCTTATTCTTAGATCGTTATTTTTCATTTTCTCCTAAGATAAACATGTCCTAGTCTGAGACAGTTATTTTTCATTTTCCTCCTAGGATAAACACTTCCTAGTCTGAGACATTCATTTTCTCCTAGAATAAATACTTCCTAATCTGAGATCGGTTATTTTTTTTATTTTACTGTTGCTAATAATTCATAAAAATTTCTAGTGCAAACTGGAGCAAAAAAAAAATGTTGTGGTGATTGTATTTGATGATTTAGTATAGCAGGACCCTCCTACATAATGGGATTAGTAGGACCCTCCTACATAATGGGATTAGCAGGACCCTTCTGAACAATGGGACTAGCAAGACCCTCCTGAACAATGGGATTAGCAAGACCCTCCTACATAATGAGATTTAGATTAGCAGGACCCTCATACATAATGGGATTAGCAGGACCTTCCTAGACAATGAGACTTAGACTAGCGTAATTTAATTTAACTGGATCATCATGTGAATGGGAGTTGATTTAAACATTCAGAAGCCATCTGAAGAATGCATCGCAACAAAGCTCAAGTCATTCAGAGTCTCGATTCAAAGCTAAGCACTATCTTTTATTTTTCTCACAAAATTTTCTTTACTATAAACCGGGGAAAATTTTTGTGCTATTACTTTTTTGTTTGTTTTAATTTCAGGGATCCGCTTGTAGAATAAGGTCAATCCATTTTAAGATTAGGATCCTATCTTGAAGGGAGTCAACTTTCAAACTCATTTTCAATTGAAGTAGCAGGAGCTCACCCTAAGAACAAGATCAATATCCAAATCCGAGTAGAAGGAGCCTACCTGGAGAAAGACGTTTACCTTCAAACTCACTCGAGATGAAAATCAATATCTCCCAACTTAAGAAACATGAAGACCCAAGTCAAGATTCAAGAGAAGTTGCATAAATAGGATCTTGTACTTGTATTTTATTTTAATCTTTTGTCTTTCATTTTCATGTAAAAATAGGAGCCGCAACCTGGAGCTTCAATGAACCTCACTTAACTTCCAACTTATCACCTCATCTCCTTGAACTACACGTGACCTGATTCCCTTATAACCCGGGATATGTAGGATGTCCAAAACCAAGACTCGGTCGCATATATTTTTTCTTTAAAATAAGAGTCCATTCAAAACTTGTCACGTTGTCTACTTCTTTGTGTTTCCAGTCAAAGAGGGGCAAACTGTAGACACGCAATTTTTGACTGAACATAAGGTTTTACACCATTTTTATTCCTTAAATATTTCCTTTATGTCTAAATTAAATATTTTGATTTGTCTTATTTTTAGTAAGTTTATTTTAAAAGATTTGAAAATAACAAAAATTGAATTATATTATAAAGTAAGTTTATTTTTCAATTTTATCCAAAACAAATGAAAACATTTTTTTAAAATGTGTTTTCTTTTAATTTAAGTTGAATTAATAAGTTAGTGATTTTATTTATTTATTTATTCTTAATTACATTTAATATTTAACATTTATCTATAATGAACTTATTTATTTATTTATTATTAATTTTTTTAAAAAAGGAAATCAAAACTCATCTGTACCTATGACCTACACACTATCCCCACTCACATGCCCCCATTCCCTCTATACATACATCAGCAAAAAAAAAGGAGGAGGAGATACACCTATCCATACTACAAAAACACGTACAGAAAAAGAAAAGAAAACATTATTTTTTTCTTCCTTCCACAACATGCACAATACTCCCTCCAATCAAATATCCTCCCAAAAACCAAATATCACTTCTTCATTCTCATATACAACAATCAACAAAGGACCCATCAACACATGCCAATAAAAGAAAAACACAAGACAATAAAAGTTGAGTCCGAGGATTACTTTTGTGGTTCTGAGTTCGTTTTCTAATTGTGGTCTTTTCTTCTCGTGAATTAATATTCACAAAAGGTAACACTTTGTCTTCATTGTATGGTTTGATTTTATAATTATATAAGATGTGAATCCAATGTTATAAAGCTGCTCAAATTTATGTGTGTTTGATTTGAAATAGGTTGAAAATTTTTATATCATTAAATTTAGAGCAAAATTGGTGTAACATGAGATTATTTCCAGCATGCTTAAAGGTCCAATTTTTATCTTGTTCTTGCTTAAAATATGAAATTTGATGTTCCACACTATGTAATTAATTGATATTCGGATGAGATTTAGTTATAATGAGTTAAGTTACTTTTCCACTTTGTATGCTTAGTAATACTGTGTATATTTTTCAGATACATAAAATAAAATAAAAATAAAAAAAATTTGCAACTTTTTTAGCACGTGACGATTATTTTTTAGAATATTAAATTAATGACTTTATGTTGATCTATGTAATTGATATTTGATTGTTTAACTATGCCTTTATTGAGTCACATCGATTTACTTTTTAATAAAAATAATTTAAAGTCCTTCGACTTTATAAAAAGAATTCGGATAGTAAATAATTTTTTATAATCAAATTTCTTTAAATTCAATCATTAGGAACACGATTAGGCCGACAATAATAAGAGTCAAATTTTACTACTTGAAGAATAATACACAAATTCTAGACATAAAAATATAAGTAAATAGATAATTTGTGACAAGTTTGAAAAGTGTTGCTACCAATACACCACACATCAATCAAAATAAGACAGTTTTAAAAGCAAAATTCAAATAAATCAAAGAAGGTAGGTAATAAGCACTTTTATAAAGTTCATAATTATAATATATCCAAATTTTAATTCAAGCCATATATAAGTCGATCAAGCGACCGTGCTAGAACCACGGGACTCGAGGGATGCCTAATACCTTTTCCTTGATCAACAGAATTCCTTACCCAGACTTCTTGTTCGTAGACCAATAAAATGAAGAGTCATTTTCCTTTTGATTAGGGATCTAAATTAGGTGACTTGGAACACCAAAACTAAATTTCAAGTGGCGACTCTGAAAGAAAAATAATCCCTTTTCAAAATGTCACTTTAATTGGAAAAACTCTTTTTCAATACTTTCATTGAAAAAATAGGGGCGTGACATATATGTTATTAATATGGTGTTGAAAATAAAACTCAATACAACGGAGTAATTATCAAAAGATAATTGTTCTTTTAATATAGTCAAACCTTATTAAAGTCTATTGGAAAATTTCATGACTGTTATAGTGAGGTGTCGTTATATATTTATATTAATATTTAACATTTTGGTCTCATTTAGCTATTAAAAATACACAACATGATCGTTTATTGATTTTGTGTAATAAAAAGAAAGAATCTAGTTGTAAACAAATTTAACCAATAAAATAGGATAGAAATATCAATATAAAAAAGGCAAAAAACTTAAGTATACAACTATATAGGCTTAATAACCACTATATAACAGTAGTTCTATTTTTCATCTATATGACAACAGTTTTTTTTAAAAATATAGCAAATAAAAAAAAAGAAGAAAAAAACGTAAAAAAAGAAAAGAAAAAGACCCCTAATTAATCCCACGATTTTCTCCCACAATTTACTCAAATTTAGCTATAGGTTCTCTCACATTCAAAAGAAGTTTTTAACCAAAATAAACTTATGCAACTCCATATTCTGAAGTTTAATCAATAATGGATACCAACAGTGTTTCAATTCTACTACAGCACAATGGACGATGGGACGCATCATGTAATTTTGATAAGTATATTTGGTTTTTTATGTTCTGTGCTCATTATCTTATAAACTATTTGGTTGGTATATGCTTTTTTATTACCGAAAATTGGTGTATTTTTTTAAAATTTGATTCTATATCATGATATATAATAACGTCCAAATCTGAAATTAAATTGAGTTTATAATGTGGTGTAATCTAAATTTTATATTAACCTATTATTAATCGACAAATTTATGATTTTTTGTGGCATATGTTATGGTGTAATTGTGCTGGTAAATTATGAATAGTAATCGATTGGATAATTTGGTGCAATTGATAGTAGTAGTTGTTGTGAATTGTATTTACGTTTTAAATCAACACCAACAATCTGTAATATTTTTGCTATAATTTGCTGGTCTAATTGATATATACTTTTTGTGGTCCATATATTGAAGTAATTGATAATGTACATTAACATGTTATTAGATTAGCTTATGTTTTGGTGTATTCTGTAAATATATATTGGTAATATAATTAATGGTGTATTAGATGTAGTTTTTGGTACATATATTGAAATAATAGTTATTTAAATGTCTTTGTTTTACACCATAAAGTAAGTTGGACGATCTGTTATTTACGTTGAATATTGATGTATTTTTTGGTATGTATTGTGAAATAATTGTTAGTTTTTATATCTTTTGTAACTTTTGTTTGGTGATATAAAAAAATATGATTGTGTATTTCAAATTTAATTGTTATAACGGGTGTTTAGTAGGTTCTTTAATTTTTTTGTTGAAATGTATTGCAGGAAGGTATGTGGATTTCAAGATTGAAGCAGTGATATATGATGCAAATACCAATTAAAAGAAAAGAATTTCAAGAGGTCTAACGTAAATTGTAGAAAATGTGTTGTAGCCTATAGATGACCACAACAAGAAAACTTCAACCAAATATCCATATAAGGATTAATATTGTTGAGTTAATTTTTTTTATTACACATTTTTTTTAGAATCTAATTGAATGATATTAGCGATTTTAAATTTTATTCGTTGTTTTTAAATAAAAATTTCATAATCATATGATGTAATTAGTCCTATTATTTATGTTGGTTTCCTTTATTGTATAAATGTCATTTTAAAAAACAGAATGACACGAAATATCAACTAGATTGGTATATCATATGGGGTAGAATTCAATAATTGTAGGTATATTATATGGTACAATGTTAGTGTTATTATATGGTACAAGTTTGATATTAGAAATTTTCAATGTTGTTCGTGAATGGTGTCACATCGTTAATGTGTGATTTCAAGTTCTCAAGTTTGTACTAATGTTGATTTTAAAAGATATTATTATCAAAATAATAATTTTCGTTAAGTTATAAACTGACAATTTGAGAAAAAAAATATGAAAAAATATCAACAAGTTCAGTTTATTAGATGGTGCAGATGTTGCTATAATATTTGTATCTTACATGATACAATATTAATATAATTTTGGTATTTTAGATGATACAATGTTGGTATAATTTTGATATTTTAGATGATACAATGTTGGTATAATTTTGATATTTTAGATGATACAATATTGGTATATTATATGGTACATATATATTTTTTAAACAAATTTGATATATTATATGGTATATATTGAGGTGTAGTATAATATTTACATATTATGTATGACTTAACACCAAAATTGTACGAAAATCTATATAATATGCAAGTTTTTAATTACTTTATTAAACTTTCTAGATTCAAATGGTTATTTAAGTCATACCATAACAAATTAAAATATTTTGTCAAAAAAATAACGTAGATATATTTCAAAATTTCAGGAAAAAAATTAAAATTTGATCATAATAAAAGAAAAATATAT
Organism: Solanum appendiculatum; assembly: GCA_018342035.1. Lineage (NCBI taxonomy): Eukaryota > Viridiplantae > Streptophyta > Magnoliopsida > Solanales > Solanaceae > Solanum > Solanum appendiculatum. Next base: position 235,481 of record JAGDQO010001065.1, on the reverse strand, counting down.
TTGTATGAAAACAATATTAAAGAGATGACGGAAGGATACGCTTAATAGTTTGATTTGATTGAATAAAAAATTTAGAGAGAGAGAAATCAATATATGGGCAAAAAATAATATAAAAGAGTATAATTATGATTGAAAAGTCAAAAAGTAAACAATAATTATCAATCCCGTAATTTAGCACATGACCCCCCAAAAAAGGAAATAAATCCTATGCTGAAATATATATTTAAAAAAAAATTCAATAATTCAATATATAAAAATAATATAAAAGAGTATAATTATGGTTGAAAAACCAAAAAGTAAACAGTAATTATCAATCCCATAAATTTAGCACATAACCTCCAAAGAAAGAAAATAAATCGAATACTAATTTATTTTTTTTAAATCGAAAATTCAATATATAGGCAAAAAAATAATATAAGCTAAAAAGTAAACAATAATTATCAATCCAATAAATTTAGCACATAACCCCCCAAAGAAAGAAAATAATTCGAAAAATAAAATATATAAATAAACAAACGAAAACTAAATATTTTGTCATGTTTGTAATTAAAAACCTTGTTTTGTAAATAAAAAGGAGTATATACATAAATTGTTAATTAAATTCTTAGATAGTATATTCTTATAATTTTCACATATAAAAAAGGTCACCAATAGCCTTTCCTCTTGAGGTTCTGACCATAAATGATGGACACCATTAATGTACAATTTTTCTCTCAAATACTCATACTTGAAATTTACTATGTTCATAGCACTAATAACGATTACCCTAAATATTTTAATATTTTATCTTTATACGTAATATATCTTTTACAGAATATTATTACTCAATTAATATTTGAGTAAGGCTATCATAGTGAGTTAATATTACAAAAAGTGTACTTTTGTAGTGAATACCGACACTGTTATAAGTAGAATTTTATAGAGACAAAAAATATAACATGAAAAATAGTTCTAAAGAAAATTAGTCCGTTACAGTGAAATGTTGTGATAACAAATGCTCGTTAAATAGAGGTTTGATTGTATGTCAAATATTTAGCTTGACCAATTCTTTGTTATATATATATATATATATATATATATATATATATATATATATATTTCAGTAGCATAATTTAATGTTAATATATGAACAACATCACCAATGGTGAAAATATTTCATTTCTTAAAGTTTCTACCTTATCTTTGTGAAATCGTACTCTTCTCCTTTTTTCTGCCGCATACATATTATATTCGGCCGCATACATATTATATAGTTGTTGTCTAATGAAAGTATCTAGTATCTTACAGAAGTTATATCGTGATATAAAACATTAAACTTTTTCAATAAAAAAATTAATAGATGAATAATATTTAAAGTATTATTTATAGAATCTTAATTTGATTTACGATCATTTTATGATCAATCATTATTTTATTTTATTTTTATATAGCTAGCAAGGAGTGTATCTTGTGACATAACATTTTATCATATTAAAATGAACACAAAATAATAGGAAATTCATACTTAAAATTTTTTATACTCAATATAAATTTTTAAAAAAGACAAAGTATATGGAACAATTCATAGCCAATGAAGAAGGAAGGCGAAAATATATGTTAATGCTATATTCACTCTAGTGTTCCATTTGATTGAAATCCCTTGCCACCAACACTTTACTTATTCCGTTCATTTTTACTTGCTATAATTCGACTTGACATATCTATTAAAAAATAACTATTATCATGGTTATAGTATCATATTATCTCTATAATTGATGTTTTCTATTAAATCAAAGTGAAAATCTATTTTTGAATATTGGACTTAACATCAAAACTAATAATTCAATGGATTACGTTAATGCCCGTTGTTTTAGAAAAATTAGGAATAAACTCCTTCGTTTGAGGTAAAAGAATAAAAAATGAAAAAACAAAGAAGAAATATCTTACCCCAATCATGTGTCTATTTTCGTATTTATTTATTATTATTGTCTTTCCCATACTTTGATATATTAATTTTATTAGAAAAAACAATCCACAATGTGTGTATTCGTCATTGTTCACTCGTTATAGAAACATTAATTATTAAATTCTCTCTCGAATGAAAACACAAAAGAAATTAATTAAAGAAACAAAATAAAAAAAGAAATGAAAATCAATGTGCACTATATATAGAACTTTATGTGTGAAGAAAAGTTAACAGTTAAATGCACATTTCTCTGTTCTCTTCTTTTATTCTTTAATAAAAAGTCAATACCTAAATTTCAATGCTAAGAACTTCAGCATATCAATGGACGTTGCACGTGTATCTCATGCTAATTAGTAATAATGTTTTAAAATGATATAAGTTATATTGATATATGTATGTGATGAAAATCGTAGGAGAAAAATAAGAGTGTGAATTGATGAATAATTTGCTACAATTTGTTCACCAACTCCTCCTGGTGTGGTACCTCAATTCTTATACAACTGTTACAAATCACACTTGAGATTTTTTAAGAAGAAGAACAGTAGAAAAATTAAAAAAACTGTAGTGTAAAAATGAGAGGAAACCCTCTATTTATAGTAAACAAATGGTAGTATGAATAGGTGTTAATTGTGCCTTTTTATAAAAGTCACAACCCTTTGAAAGAATCACAACTAATCGGAAAAGTCATAACCCTTTGGAAAAGTCACAACCCTTTGGAAAAGTCACAACCCTTCGAAAAAGTCACAACTCATCGGAGAAGTCACAACTCTTCGGAAAAGTCACAACCTTTTGAAAAAGTCACAGCTCATCGGAAAAGTCACAATCCTTCGAAAAAGTTACAACTCATCGGAAAGGTCACAACCCTTCAATGTGAGAAGTTGTCTACTTTTAATATAGTACAATTAAATAAGTAAATAAATAAACTAAATTAAGTGTTTTTAGTTGGGCTTATTATAGTAATTTAACATTCAAGTTTGGGAGTTCATGCTTTTAAGGTAGTATAGAATATATATATATACACACCTTTCGTACACAAAGTACAACAACTCTATTTACCTACCCAAAGCCAAATATGTCGTGTTACGGTGATAAAATTAGCTCATAAATAAATAATATGTACAAGTTTGGATGAGTCTATTAACTTGGCTCATTTAAAAGTTAAATTGAGTTGGGCTATATATATAGTCCAAATTTATCCATGAAAACCTTTATAAAAATATTTATTTTGAACTTCTTTTTTATTTGATATGTTATATATAACCTACTGTTTGTTTCATGTTGTATCAATTTATAGTAGCATATTTAAGAGTTGTTGATATATCAAATAAATAGAAAAAATCTATATCAATTCAAATAACTTTTGGATGAATAAATAACCCGCTCATTTGACACCCTATCAGAAGTGCTTTGTTGATATTGAAAATTCATCTACAAACACACATTGACAACATAAGATAAGGTTAGTGAAATATTAGGTAAATGAAGTTAACATTCATTTTGAGGGTCAAATCCCGGAAATCCTGCAAGAAATGACATATTACTGTTCCCACAAATAAATTGACTTGCCAACAGCACAGTGAAATTGTGAATGCTTTAATTAAACTATTAGAAATGTAGGTTTTTTCATAGTGAATTAATTGAAAATTTGTGTTATAAATATAATTTTTCATCGAATTAGTACACTAAAAAAATGCATAGTGAAAAACAAATTCTCATTGAAATCTTGAGAATACTTATTGAATATTTTTTCTTTTTTCACTAATTAAATAAAAATATCTGTTAAAAATAACCATTGGATATTTTTAAATAAATTTTTTTAATGGGAAATAGTGTTTTTTAGTAATGCATATTTAGCCAGTCGGCTAAATAAAATAATATTTGTTAGTCATAAAAATATGTTTTTTTTATATCATACGTTAATATATAAAAGAGAATATTTTTTGACTATTATTTTTGATAGATGGCTATTTATGTCAATTTCTCTTTAATTAAAGAGAAAGTTACATAAATTTCACTAGTTTAGGAGTTAATTATTTAAATACACTCTAGTTTGCAATATTACGAATTTTATCAGATTTTGGTGCGTTCAGATACATGTATCTCGGATTTCATGAGGTGAAAATTATGTGTAGTTTGTTCCAGATACACTGTATCCAAGTGGATTCGCATGTATCTGGGTTACATAACAAATCTCACTCACCTTCCTCCCATTTCGCTCGCCACTCTCTTATTTATCTAGTATCCCAGATACATGCGAATCACATCAGATACATGTATCTAGCGTGTATCTAGTGTGATTTGCATATATATTGGATACATGACTATTTCACTCGTCTCCCTCCCCATTTCGCTTGCCTCTCTTCTTATTTTAGTGTATCTAGTAACAAAATACATGTATATAAGTGTATCTTCCTCAATCTATGGTAGAAAACTCTTAACTAGTGGTAAGATACGTAAAGCAATTTTTTTATATATGTAATTATATAAAAGTATAGATAGAATTAGTAAATATGATATGGATGTATGTCTAATAAGGTAACGTCTCCTTAATTAATTTTACAAAATTTCATGTTGGTAAATAAGTTGAATTCGATCCCAATACGTTCTGGGCCACAAGCCCACTACAACTTGATAAGAAGACTCATAGAGGTTATTTGCACTTTTGCTCCATTTTGGATTGGTTTTTAATTTTTATCCTTTATGGCAAGTAATTTTTTTCACAATGCATAAATTTATATTTTCATATCATAATATTTCATACGTTACCTTCAGGCATGACTTTAATTTTAAAGAACATCCCATTAGGCATAAGTTTGATTGCTAAAATACAAAAATGAAAGACCAAATTATTTGAAGAACAAAATGTGCAATTTTATGGATTGATTGACAACACTCTGCCTCAGTCTCTCCCTTTTTTGAGATTGGTTTCATATACCCTCTTTTTGTACAACTATCTTGCGTATTAATAGACATGGTAAGGGTCAAGCCAAATCCCCCATATACTAGCCGGAGTTAATGGCTTAAATAAAATAAAACTTGATAAGAACAATGGTTAATCAAGTATATCAGGGTGGGTACATTCAAACCAAATATTATATCAGAATCCATAACTTTAAAAGTACAATGAGCTTAGTGCTAAAAATCTTAAAGGTCGAACCCATCAAATTTAAATCTTGAATCCACCTCAAGATAAGAAAGTTGTTCAACGCTTATAAATTTACACACAGCATAATGGAGAACGAATATAGTATTTAATCAAGAGCACATTATATGGCTCAAAAAAAGGAAGAAAAGTTCTATTGTCCAGACTAGCCATAAGAAAACATAAGATTGTAAACATATGAGCATCTATATATAGTACTTTTCCTACATTTTAAGCATGATCTAAGAGAAGCTATTATAAGCTTTGATGTTACTCTATGTTAGTAGCCGGTGGACAGAGATATTTAAAGCCTGTCGAAGCAAATCTGCAGTAATTTAAACACTATATTCACCATTTTACAACTTCATTCGTTGAGGAGTACCTCTGTATTGCAAATGGGACATGTCTGACAAATCAAAGTAATAGTTTGGTGTTAGGTCTCGGAGAAAACGATGTAAATTTCTGATGCATAGAGGCTAGACTAGTTACTGACATACCTTGTTGATGCTCAGCCATTTGGAGCCACATTCGGTGTGGTATATGTGCTTGCATGGAAAGTTTATTTGTCGATCCCTTCGTTTGTACCTCATTTGACAGATGACACATCTAGCTTGCATGCAGAAAAGCTCATTTAATCATTGAGTTGAAAGAGAAAGGATTTGATCAGCAGAAAATTTATGAAGGTAAACAAAACATCCTTTGACTAAGAATACATGGATTGGAGCAACTGAAATCCATGTAAGCTGTGCATTAGTGATCGCAAAACCAGTCGAAAAGTATATCTCTACACGGTAACGAGGACAAACGGAAACTATGAGGCATGGTTGACACTAAAAATCTAAAGGAGAGGCCTCTATTTTGGCACAACACAGACACTAAACTACTCGGATTAAGTTACCATGTAACTAAAATTTGAACCTTATATGATATTGCCTCGTCATATGCATTTGTTTGGCTATCTTACCAAGAGACCATACTAGTTTCTTAGGTTCAAATAGACCTACTTTCTGTGGTACACTCAAACAATTGAAGAACAAAGTCAATGAATTGCTACTTTGTGTGGGGTTCCCTTCAAGGATCAGCGAAAAAGTATGACTCGAAAACATTTTGGTCCCTCGTTTAGATACAGTTTTGTGTGTTATCGAAGGGGCCCATATGTAGGAGGAAAACAAAATCTTAGCTCAAGTCCAAAAACAATCTATCTTACATCAATGCTATACCAGCGATTAAATCATATCTACTATGTGTGCAAGAACTGCCATCTCTCTTCGGACTACAATGAAGTATGATTTTCTTTAAATAGGTAACTTCAATGCTTGATTTTTATGAAAGAAATCAATCTACAGAAAACGAATACAATAGAAAGGGAAATTGCACCTTGTACAAACAATGGTTTCAAAATAAGCGTGGGTATAAAAATTACCTTTCTTCTGATTTTTTCCTAGAAAAGATTCCGTTAGACTTGTATTTGGTTGTTGGAAGCAAATTAATTAGTTCCTCCGGAAGTCCTCGACTTTCAGTTCCAACTGTTTCACCTAAATCAAGTAACTCCTGCAACAGTAAAGCAGAAAATCAGTAATTAATCCTTGAAATCAGTTCAGCTAGTCATAAGTAAAGATGATGGTACCAGTTATAAAACACACATCCCAAGAACAAGAAGTGAAAATATATTTAGTATTGCAATAGTTAGGAGTTGGCTTAAATTTGCATGAATATTCACTGGTTTCACATAACAGGTGGGCGAATAATAAGACAAATACATTGACCCAACATAGAGAGTTAACAACACATTCTTGAGCCAACATGTCAAAAGAATGAGATGTACATTGCATCTCAGACTACCATTTAGCAGCTTTCAACTTCTAGTCATAGATAACACAAAATCCAGAATACGTGATTCCAAAATTGCAGATACTACATGTTTTTGGATTAAAGTGAATAGCTTTATTATGAGAATAAGAAAAAACTCTTTTGTTCTGTGCCGTCCCATTTTTCTTTCTGTTCTCCTAGGTCCTTTCTTCTCTTGGTCTTTTTCGTCTGTTCTTTTTTCATTTTTCATCAAGGAAGAAGGACTTGAGGATTTACACTGTGCAAGACGGTTGTAAAGCTATACGACGATGACCTCTACCTCGCTCTGTACACAACTTCAATATACTAGAAATTAGGAAAAGAGAACAACATAACGTGAAAAGAATCAAATGACAACAGGAAAGACAGGCAAAGACAATTGAATGACAACGTAATGATATATAAGACACAACCCTATTACTCTTTTTGCTTTTCTTATTTATTCCATCCTAAGACGGACATTTGAGTAATGAAAAGATATCTTCAAAACAGTAACTACAGATAATTTAGAAGCCATCAGCACAATCATTGACAACTGGCCCCTAAAATAACCATATCTGCTGCACTGATCCCGCTAGGAGCAAAAGAGAGCACTGTGATGGTGCTCATTCTTATCCGTGATTATCATTAGCTACACGACACCCACAACAGGTGTAGGTTCACCTTGTAGGAGGTTAATCCCAACAACTGATAGCTTATCTTAGCATTTCAACACTCACTCATTAAACGTAATTAGTATATACTATATCGAAACTCTGGATTTATGGATGAGTTTTTATATATTTACAAGCTTCAGGCATGAATATGAGAGGCAGACTTTGCCATCTTTTCCAATAATTTTCCATTATAAGTTAGCCTCACAATATGGTAACTGCAGCTTTCTCTATTATAAGCCTCCTCACTCCAAGTAGGAATTAGTCTTATCAAATAAAAGGTCTACTCGGAGAAGGTATTCAAAAGACTATATAACTTGCAAAATCCTATCATGACTGCAAATCAAGCTCATTCACAAACCTAAGATAACGTACAAACAAAGTAGAGAAGATGGTAGCGACAAGGTTACATACCTCATAGGTCATGTTGTCAGGGTCAATTTCATCTTCCAAAATATCCTTCACATATTAACAAAAGGTAAGAAAGGTGAAATTAGCATGCTACAAGTCAACAGCATGTTACTCTAGCCACTCATCAACTGATTCAAGACGAAACCGACTATTACACTGAAAACATTTGAAGAACAAGTGAATCATGGTTATTAGGATTTAAAATGTTTAAGACACCAATAGATATTAGTGAGACGGTTCTCGTTAGCGGAGTTGGTGAAAAAGGAGATCCATATATTGGTTTTTAAATGAATCTTCCATTATATTCTCAAGGTTCAAGAAGAAGGGTGAGCGAAGTAAAAGGTCAAAGACTGATATTTTATGATAACCAACACTGCCTCAATCGTTCTTGTTGATGTGGTGAACTTGTTTTGATAAATGCAGGGCAATGCACAACAACATAACTTCATGTTTGCGACAGAAGTGTTAAGTGCAACAAGTGTGTGTACAGAACACCATTGAATTAGCAGAACAACATCCCCTTCTCTAAACAATCTTTTTATTCAGCAGTCCAGAGAACCATAGATAAGTAATGAGGAATTGACAACAAGCTAAGAGAATTGGCATAACTCCAACAAAATAAAAAACAAGAAAAAAAATGACAAAGTTATCAAAAGGCAAAAAATTGCTAAAAAAGCAGTAAAAGATGAAACAAACTCTTTTATTGGAAACTAGTCATTTACCTGGTGGTTAGAATCATCTTGACTGGATAGAACACCTGATGAATTGTGAAATATATGTTACATTCTGTAAAATAGCAGTATGTTATAACTATTTAAATAACACATAAACAGAAGCGTTTCTACGAAATACTGGAACTTAACCAAACAGTGAGGGTCTATAATAGATCATACACAATAAAAAGAAGGGGAGTTTAGGAAACTTGACCAGTAAAGCAAATTCATGATCCTATCTCACAAAGAGGAAGGCGAAAATGTATAATGAAGCAATTGCCTAAATGTAGAGGTAAAAACTATAACATACAAAATTGGGGATTTGCATCTCCTGCACCAGTAAGGAAAGAAAAAACTAAATTCATTACAAAGTGCTAAATCTTCAGACTCACATTCCTCCGTGCCAGCATCCTCAACGGCGACGGTATTTTCCTCGTATATTACATCAGTCGATACACCTTCATGAACATTCATAGGTACAGCATACTCCCAAGGCCTCTCTGAGAAATCCGGTCTTGATACATGGTTGTTGCCAGTCTCATAAGAATGATAAGAAGTACTCTCAAGATTGGAGTGCTCATATTTATAATAACTCATATTCATAGACCAATATGCATTTTCCTGGACAGTAGATTCAAACAAATGGTTACTCATTCCACCTAACAGGTTAAACTGACGTATAGATAATATGCGAAAAATAATTAAATTTTAAAAAGATCAAGAAGTTAAAGTTCAAATTCTAGATCCGCCTATGCTGCTTAAGAGTCCATTAAAGGGAGTGAAATAAACAGGTTATTATTTCCACTTAAAACCAAGCTACAAAGATGTCTAACCCTCAAAGAGCATAAATTTTGTACTGAAGGATACTTCTACAGCTACATTTACTCACTTTTTTCACAAATTATATAAACTTTCAGTGCAAAATCAACTGCTACATAGAAAGTTGCTCCTATAAAGCTATAAAAATTTACCTGATCCTGAATCTGTACAGGGTTATTATGATAATGTATTATAGGGGTTTGTGAAACACCATCCAAGAAGCCTGGGAAAGTCTGTGGAACATTATAAGGAAACCCCATGTTCATATAATGCATCTCCTCCATGTGTTGATCCCCACTCATTTTTTTCACTGAAAAAAAAACAACATGAATATTACATTACAAACAGAGTGTTAACAATCAAGAACAAAAAAAGTTAGTTCATTTTTCCCCATTTCTCCCATTCTTGAAACAATGTACATATGGGGGGACAAACCTTAATTTTTTTTTCTTGATTTCAAATGGGTTTTTTTTTTCTTGCATCTAAAGAACTCAACAATACAAGAAAACCCAAGTTAAAAAATCACCTGATTTTATAGGAACTATAAAGAAATCCCAGAAAAATGAAGAAAAACCAGAGACAGAGAGAGAGTAGTAGTGTGTTGATGGGTAGGAGCAGCAGAGGAGTGACTAAATTGTAGTAGAAAAATGGAAAGTGGATTTTGTTGGGATATATGTGCTACTTTTTTGTATAGAAAGAGATGGTATAGATAGATACATATAGATACAGTCCCCTTCTCTTTCTCTCTTTTGTTTGTCTCTGTCTCTGTCTTTGTCAGTCTCTCTCTTGCACACACAGGGCCACTGGCGCTTATGCCGGGCTTGAGAGACACGCCACCTACATTTATGTATGTGACGTCCGATATTAGTTGTCTACGGTTTTATTTACAGAGACAGTTACTCCGATGATAAGTAGCTCTTACTTCCAACCATAAAATTGTGACTTTGAGTATTAATTAAACTTATGGCCAGGCAACAAATTATTTATATGTAAGATAAGATGGTGAATCGTGATCTCTCCATGAAATTAAGTATTTTATGTCTATATATTTTTTGAAATTAATATAATATTATCTCTTGATATTCATTTTTAAAAAACGTTGAATAGTGTTGTTAGTTAAATATTAAATTATTTACCCTAAAAATTAGAGATCAATTTTTATTAAATATAATTTTTCTTCCTTTTTAATATCCTTCACCACTTGGCATATTCTATATTTGGAATTAAGCGTGAAAAATAATGTTAAGTATGATTATCCAGTGATTGATAAGACATTCTACACTTTTTATGGAACGTTTGATTCATGGATAAGATAAATATTTTAAAATTAAGTTTCAAATTAAATTTATATTTGTTTGATTAAAGTTTTAACTTTATTTTTGAATAAATTTATATATTCAATCAAATGAAATATAAATTTAAATTGCAAATTTAATTTTAAGATATCCCACCTTATTTTATCAAAGTTTAATATGTTTTATTCAGCTTTGACCAACATAGGAAAATCAAACAATTAATTCATGTTCATTGGTCAAATTAATTAATTAAAATAAACTAATTCATGTTCATTTATTGAAAACTTGACTTTAAGATGACACTAAATAAGGATACAATTGTAAAGTCACCAAGTGTTGGTGTTTATGCATTTTAATACTCCCTCTGTCCAACAATAGTTGTCCACTATTTACTTGACACACCCCTTAAAAAACAATAAATAATAGGGGTAATTTTACTATAATATCCTTTGACTTTATTAAATTTAATGCTTTGAGAAATGTGTTAGATGATAAATTGTATTTAATAGTAGGGGTAAAATAGACACAAAGGGTAAATTATCTCTTGATTTTTAAAATTAGACAAGTATTGTTGTACAACTATTTTTAGTATAGTGGACAATTATTGTTGGACGGAGGGAGTATTAAAATTAAAATATAATGTGCATATGTTAGTGGGTATGAATTGAAAAGAATGTGGTCATTATTGAGGTGTAACTCGTGTAACCACTATTGCTATGATCCACGACTAATTCCACCCATTATTCTATCTCATTATACATTGTAACTTATGTAACCTTTGGGTCATTCATTTACCTACATTATTATCCACATTATTCTTATTCAATACAAAGAAGAATTCCTCTCCTGTGAATAGCGATGTTTCTTCTTTTGTGAAGGGTATGTAAAAAAAGATGAGAAGTGTGAAAAATATTGTAGTAGGTAGTGAGGTAAGTGTAGTGAAAGAGAGAGTTGAAACAAAGAAAATATTTTAAGTCTTCAACTGTAATCACTATACAAAAGAGAGTAATTATATGTTGAAGGAATGTGTTTTTTTTGTAGAGCTTTGGACTCTTCAACTAATCCGGAGTTGCTTGAGTTATACGACGTTGTTGGGCTATTGTATCCTGGAGGGGACAAGTCAAGAGTGATACTGCTGGATCGGTGTAGATTATGTTGCAGTGGGCTTGAATCTCCTTAAAGAGACCTAGATATTCGCGCCTCAGCCTAAAGATTTATTTATTCATTTTTTTAATTTTATTTTCAACTATATTTTATTGTATTTTGTGGTATATTACTCCAACACCTAGTTTCGTAAAAGACGTGAAATCTAAAATGGTGACAACTAAATATGAATGGAGGGAGTAGTATTGAGTTGTATTTATAGTTGTTTAGTAAAGTGTAACTACTGACGGCAATAACATTTTTAGATCAAATTATTAGTGGAGGACATTTTTGTTCAGTTTCTCATAATTTAAAAATATTTTTTTACCATTTATTAGGTAAAAGTTAATAAGGTTAAATTTGAGTATAAATAGAAACAAAGAAATACAACTTGAAGCAAAAAATACAAAATATAAAATAAAAATAAAATTAAAGGTAAGTAGTCCATAAAAGTGATGCAAGTGGATTTTATTAATTTCTCCTCTAAACCAATCCAAATGAAGATGCTAAAAGTTTGGTTTGATTTTATAGGTTGGTCCTTCTTTGATTAATGTAAAGGGCTACCTCTTATCTTGATTTGTGTGGCAAACCATTAATAAACTTCTACATAAAAAATACAAAAATTATCCTTTATATTAGGATACATCTAATTATTATTATTATTATTTTTGTTACATGGGGTGGAGATGTTACCGATAGAGTTTGAACCCTTCGCAACATGGGAAGCTACCTAGCCCTTCAAACACCTAAAACATCTCTTATAAATATTTTTGAGCATTTATAATTTTTAAATTGAATAGCTGAAAACGGACACTTTTTTTCTTTGTAAATATTTAACAAAATTAAATTGTTTTCTTATCTATAAATAAAATATTTAACATAATGAGAGATTTTGCTTCTTCTTTTTTGTGCACTTTCTCCCTTTCCAATTGGACTCGAATCACTCAAGCGTTACTTCTAAGTGTTAGAACTATTGTAAGACATTTGTTGTCGATGATAAATTACAAGTTTATGAAACTCTCTACTAATCTCTTGAAGTCAAGTTTTTAATAAATGAATATGAATTAATTTATTTTGATTAATTAATTGATCAATAAACATGAATTAATTACTTAATTTTTCTAGGTTGGTTAAATTTATACTTTCAAAGCTATTAACTCTCAAGATAAAATAGGAAGGATAATGTTATTTATGCATTGATTTTGTGAAATGACAAAAATATTCCCTCTATCCAACAATACTGTCCACTATTGACTTTACATACTTCTTAAGAAATTATAAATAGAAGGGTAATTTTCATATATCACCCTTGAATATAATAAATAAAACGTCTTGAAAAATGTAATAAAGAAATGATTATAATTAATAATAAGGATAAATTAGGAACTGAGTGTAAAATTATCAATTGATTTCATAAAATGAATAAATATTATTGGATATTTTAAAATAATATAATTAACAACTATTATTAGATGAAAAAAATATTAAGAATATCTATTTTTAATAAAGACGACAAAAGTAAAATTTAGATGAATAGAGAAGGCATGTGTTTGGGAAGGGAAAAAAGGCGTTTAAAGTGGCGGTACGAAAGGTGTCAGGGGAGAAGCCGTTTTCCCAGAAGAGTGGCTGCCGTAATCGTTGCCGTACAGCTATACCTCTATGTTTTGTCACTATAAAACTCCTATTTGCTTCCACTATGCTCCACTCTTCCCAACCCGTGTTATTTATCTAATTTTGATTTAATATTTTATTATCTTAAACTAATATGTTTTTTAACTTAGATTGAAATTTAAAAAAAACATTTCTTTTTAAATGAACTAAAAAAATAAAGTAAAACTAAAACTGAAGTGGAAGGAGTAAAAGCCTGTTTGGATTGGCTTAAAATAAGTAACTTTTAAAAAGTTACTTTAAAGTCATTTTAAAAATAAGTAATTATGTGTTTTTGATGTGTTTCGCAAAAACGTGTTGAAAGTCACTTTTTTTTTTATCAAAATGTCTGAAATATCCTTAAAGTTGTTAACATTATAAAAGAATTAAAGGTAAAAAAGTAATATACTTGGTCAAAGTAGAATGATTTATAAGTTAAAAAAAATAAGTAGGGGGCACCCTACTTTTAACTTTTGATTTATTTTAAGTTATTCTTTAATTGTCAAACACTCTAATAAGTCAAAAGCTGTTTTAAAAGTTAGTTTGACCAACTTAAAATCTCATTCAAACGAGCTATAATTCTTCTACTCTATTGGTTCAAGTTTCAACTACACTACTAGTAATGAACAAAGTGGTAAATAGTACTTTTACCTTGGTTTTATTTATCTTTTTTTTATTTGTTTTAAAAGAAATGCCTTTTTTATATATAATTTGTTAATTCTAAATTTTCATATAACATGTTTAAGATTAAAAGATATTTTGATATAGTATACATGTCTTTAGTTTAAGATTACAAAATTCAAAATTTTTGTTTATTTTCTTAAATTCTGTGTCAAGTAGAGTTATACAATCTTAACTTAAGAAATGAGTAACTAAATGGTAAAATTATAAATAATTCAGGAAATTTGTGATTATTTACAAACACATGAATAAAAATGCACATTTAAATAATTAAATGTATTTAGTCAAATATCACAAGGACTATCTATAACCAGGGGACTAAAAATACTATTGATCCAAAAAATATTTTTTACCACCACGAGTTATGGTGAAATACATAAGATCTCTTCAATATTAATCAGATGTCTCAAATTTGAGTCATAGAAATAAAAACAGTACTAATAAAAATTGATTTTTCCTTTAATAAATCTTACATGGTGTGAATTTGAATTAATTGCATCCCCAAATAGTTATATATTGAAATTCGAATGAGAAATTTAAAAAGTAATATATCAATTTTATTTTCCTTCAAGTATTTCTTTAATTTTTTAAATCTCTAATCTTACAATTATTTTACAATATTGAAATGGATAAGGGACCACAACAATTTTTTAAAAATAAAATGAAGAAGTTGTGGTCCCTTCGAAGTGGTTCACTGTCCCATTCGATACAATTATCTTTTTAATTGAATTGTGGTAATTTAGATATTAAACTAATATTCACATTTTAGAGTGAAAAGAACAGTGGTAAAGTTTTTTTATTTTTATTTTTTAACCAAATCATATTTTACAACTATTTTGAAATTTTCAAGAAGGTACACTTACTGTTTAATTCTTGGACATGCAACTAAAACTAACCAACCAATTAATTTACAAAGGAGAGGTCCCAATTTTTTATTTTTTTTTGAAACCCCGGGATAATCCGCAGCCATTACAATCTCTTACACACCCTCTGCCCTTCAGGTGAACATTCTGTGGTGAGCATTTTGTGTGTACTGGGTAAATCCCTCATAGTGTAATAGCTTGCAAATCACATATGGGATATAAACCACACTAGGCAAGCCCTATGGGACAGGCTCGATGTTCCAAAGTTTATGGTTTAGTTTATTATTTAACACTAGTTTCACATCTACAAAAGGAAAATATTATACTTATATTGTTTGGTTTGATAATTTCATGAAAGAAAAAATATGTTAAAAAGAAAGATTCGAAAATGAAAAAGAAAAAAAGGAAAATATTTAAATGTATTATGGTTGTTATACATTAAGAAAAAAATGCGTAGATAGAAATTGTAACAATTATGCTTATATTTGGAGATAAAAAATTATATTTATCATTTCAATTACAACTTGAGAAATTATTTATAAATCATTGTTTGTTTCATAATTTGGAAGACTATTTCAACTCCAAATTGAAACAAAAATTTTGAAGCTGAAAACTGTTGTGAAATAATAATTTTGTTCTTACAAAAAAGTTATTATTTTTTCAAATGATGCCCGAATAAAAGTTGGACATAAATTAGATTTGGGCAAAAGGTTGAAATCTTTTGAATGGAAATTATTGTTTCACTTTAAAATTCTCCTCAAACCTGTTTCTTTTTTAAGTTAATTCTCTATTTAAGTGTTTTTTTTTTTGAAAAATTCCAGAGAAATTCACAACTTCTATCACAGTCTCTGTCCTTCGGATGAACACTCTATGATGAGCACTTTGTGGTAATTTGCTCATTGTGCAATGCTCTATTTAAGTGTTGATCAGTCTCATAATGATGGTCTTTAGACAATTCTTACCTCATGAATTAGGGTTGAATTAGATCTAATATTTTATTTTAATCACGATATCAAGACATGCCCATCTCAATCCATTATTTACTCGATATTAGGCCTCCATCTTATATTATCCACACTTTAAATGTCCAAATTTGGTCGTGTGAGAAGACAGAAGAGGTGTTAAGTCTCGACTTTAGGGTGGTGTGGTCTCTTCGTATGATTTTAGGTAATTCTCACCTTCATTTCTTTTGAAATTGAGTTAAGTCAAAAATCTATTTCTTTATCATGCTATATCAGAGCTATAATCATCTCAATTTATTATTTATTGATTTTACACCCTTATTTATATTGTTACGCTTCATATATCTAGTCTTTAGCGTGAAAAAAGGTGTTGAGTCCCACATTCTATTCCCAATACTAAAAATATTGGAACAAACTAGGGTGTTCCAAAAAGTATTAAATGTACTTATTGCCCAATTCTAGTCATTGTAACTTTTGTGTGAGAAAGGAAGTAAAATCCAATGGTCCAAAACAGTATGAAAACCAAGAAAGATCTTAGAATTTTGGGAAACAAATATTGTCACTGTAATATAAAGAAGCATGGACCACACCATCCTTTGTCTTCAAGCAACGAATTTGATCTATCTTTTGAGCAATTACATGTCTCTTAGTGAATACGCTCCTACCCCTGGTTTCATACTCGTTCCGTCTCAAAATAAGTGTCAGTTTAATAAAAAAAATTATCTTAAAGTAAACGTTATTTTTGCTAACATGATACTTATTTTGAAACGAAGGAAATGTAAAAACTACTTCCTCTATTCACTTTTATTTATTTACTATGACGCTAAGGTTAAAATAAAAAATTAATTTTTTTTAATTAATATATCAAAATAAATAAATAATTAAAAAAATTATTTTTAATATACACTAGTAGATAAGTAAAATTGAACGTAAGACATATGTTCCATGAAAAAAGTTGGTCAACAAATTAACTAAAGACATTCATATGAGTATTTTATAGGAAAAGAAGTTGATTTATGTTGGGAAATGATTAGATTTTATGATTATAATAACTTGAAAAAAGGAAGGATAAGATAGAGCGTTGATTATCTTCTTATTCCGGTTGTGGACAATAATCATCTTTTTACACTTTTTGTAACTTTACATGATTAAGCAAATCATACATATGTTCACATTTGTGTGCTAAGAAATGGACAATTAGTAACCAAAAGATTTGTCAATTTTATTTAAAAAGAAACGACATATTCTTGATTTATATATGAGAATCTGTTATCTATAGTTTGGGTCTTATTGTTATTTTTTCTCTCCTCTCTCCCTCTTTCCCTCATCTCTCTCCTCTCTCTTTAAACTCGCTCGCCTCTCTCCTCTTTCTTTGTCATATCTCTCTCGTCTCTCTCCTCTCTTTGGCCCCTCTCTCTCTCTCGTCTCTTTTTGTCTCTTTTCTGTCAATATAAATACAAGTTAAGACAATTAATTATACAAATACAAATGATAAGTGTCAACTACACAGATCTTCTTTGGTGATATAAATACAAATACACATGTATTCACTGATACAACATTGATACAAATGATAACAATCAATTATACAAATACAAATGTTGAACTTGATACAAACACTATCTATTAATACAATTGATAACAATCAACTATATATACAAATACGAATGTTGAACTTAATACAACATTGATACAGTTGTATTCGGTGGTACAATTTATTCATTGATACAAATTGTATTCGTTAATACTATTATATTCATTGATACATATACATAATAATTACATATATACAATTATCTAGCAGATATACAAACACAATCATTGATACATATATACACTAGTTACATATATATAATTATCCAGCAGATATACAAATACAATTCTCCTCTCTCTCTCTCTCTCTCTCTTTCTCTCTAGCCTCTCTCCTCCCTCTAACATGTAGCTATGAATCGTAATTAAGCAAACTATAGCTATTTTGCCTCATTATGTTTCAAGTTTTTGCTATTTTTGAAAGTTCCTCTAAAATTAATGTCTAAAAACAATTTTTGAATACACTATTTAAACTTCAACTTCTAAATTAATTTTTTTTTTTCCAGTTTCAGCCTAGTATTGTCCAAATGGCTACTTCAAAGATGCCTTCTTTTTGGTCCAACTTCAACCATATGAACAAAGCCCATAAACTGATATAATCAGCAACCTTCTTTTACTTACAATGGTCTTTAATTTTTTTAAAATAAACTTTGATGTAAGATTTTCAGTAATTAATTGATCAGATCTAACATTTCTAATCCGTTCTCCTAACATTAAGAGAGGAGATTGATAATTAATTGTTTACACCAATCCAATGAACACACAACACATATCTTAAATTACACTTTTATGCCTAATCCATAGTTAATAAATACACATTCTTTCTTAATTATTCACTCAATCATGGTACCATAATATGATTTGATGTAAACACCGATGAGGATAAATTTGTCCATTAATCAAATCTTGTATAAGTGAATCTGGTGACTGGTTGTTACTGTTATTATCTTCAAAATTGAGTGAGTTGGATTTTGTTTGATATAGCTTCACGAGTTAAAGTTTTTCCAACAATCACGTAGTGTTGTCAAAGCGGCGCTAAGCCCTAAAGCAAGGTTCAAAACATGCCGAGCGCTTTGCCTAGCTTAATGTGCGTCTCAATGTCGTTGTTAAGGCTTTACCATACTTTTCCTTGAGAATGAGCATTTCCTGAAGAGCAACGATAAACCATTCATATTTCACTTTATCGTAAAAAATAATAATTTCTTTGTCCATATATTTATTATTCATGTTTATATATATACATACTCCATTTGCGCCTTTACTCATTAAAGCTTTGACTTTATTTGCCCTTTGCGCTTAAAGACCGAACGAACCTTAGAGTTTTCTTTGTGCATTTTGGTTTTTATAACACTGCATTCACATGACAATTGGAAGCACCAAGAAAAACACACAAAATAATCAATGATTTAACATAGAAAGCACTCAACCACATTATTGAGTTGGCTGGATAATCTATTTAAAAAATTACCCCATAAAGTGGGGAAAAGAAAATTGCACTTTTATGCAAGATATGACTAACAAAATTGGGCATTGTACAATGCCTTAGTTTTTAGGAACCTTAAACTAAACTAGCAACTGAACTGAACTGAAGCAGCAGCTGCTGCAATATGAATCACATCTCCTACTGAAGTACTATCAACAAGATACTTCTGTTTTGGTATTCGAAATTCAAGTTAGAATATTCGGATTAATGTTAGGTAGAGAGATGGCAAACATGATTGCTGATCAAGCTTAAGCGCCACCAGAACCATACTTCTTTCCGAGTACAAGTAATTGGAGTTTGTCGTAGCCAGAAAGGACACCAGCACCAGCAATAGCACGAAGAATGTTTGCACCAGCACCCTTGAAGAGGGACTTTGCACCCTCATTCTTCAAGATTTGAGTAAATGCATCCATTGAGCTTTTGTATTTCACTGCTTCACCAGATGTCATCATCATTCTTCGACGAACAGTGTCAATTGGATAGGATGCTAGTCCAGCACCGTTTGTGATTAACCAACCTAGTGCAAAGCTAGCAAAGAAGCTATCCTGAAACCAATGAACAACAAGACAAATAATTTATTAGCAAACAAGTGTGTACAAATGCTTCTTTCATGTTTTTAACACTGATGCGCTTTGCAGTGAACCATTTGATAGCCTTGTTCGTGAATATACACAGAATAGGGCTTCGATAAGCCCTAGATGTAAGGGTAGATGGATTGCTTAGCCAAGACTACTATCTCGACCTGAGAATTAGTGAGTTTTATAAGGCCGGCCACTACATAAGCAGCCAGCGTAGAAAACTCAAAGAGCTTCCGTTCGTTCATTACTAAGCCTAGGTCCCAGGTCTCCGAGTCAACACACACTTTCTCGGAGAATCCTGCAACATATGGGCATACTGCCTGAAAAACTTTCCCTTTCCGCTGGAGATTCATGGGCGGGACATCCCGTTCCCCAATCAGATGTTTGGATGTGAGCTACAACTCCACGAGGAGCCAAACAGGCATATGGCCTTTGCCATGCCATTTGAACCCTTTTCCCGTGTGACTAGAAATGCTCAATGACAATTTCCAAATGAATCACAGTATTGAAGGCATATGTTCTAGACATCCAGTGCCAACTTTAAACAAGAAGATCATTATGGACGCGATCACTAGAGTTTGCACAAAATAAAATATGACATTGTGTAGTTAGTACTGATGCAGCATTACCTGTAGCGACCCAGTGAGGACAACCGGCTTCAAAGAATCATATAAACCAAAGTAGAGACCGCGGTACACAATGATCCCAACACATGAGATATTGAATCCACGGTATAGTCCAGCAACTCCATCAGATGCTAGTGTCTTCCTGTAAACATCAACCATGCCATTGAACTGTCGATCCCCTCCTCCTTTTGCAGCCTTAGCATCATTTGCTAGCCTTGTTCGGGCATAGTCAAGAGAATAGACAAAGAAAAGTGAAGATGCACCAGCTGCACCTCCTGATGCAAGGTTACCAGCGAACCATTTCCAGTAACCGTCTCTGTCCTTTTTGAAGTTAAAAAGCCTCTTGAAGTAATCCTTAAACGCAAAATTCAAGGCCTGCACAAAAATTGAAAGAGAAAAATATACCACGAGATCAACGAAATGAACAAGAGATCAACATTTACATATGATCAATTATGTCTGAGAAAAAAACGAGCCTGAGTTGGGAAATAACGAATAACGTTTGCTGTGTTGCCTCTCCACAAAGACATAACTCCTTCATCCTTCATTGTTCGGCTAAAACATTCAGCTATGCCACTGTATGGTTTAGATAACCTCCCAGCCTTGATCATCTCATCCTGATTTTGGATCAGGAGTTTCACGCGCTCAATTGGAGCAGCTGCTGTCTTCGAGACTGCTGCTGAGACACCACCCATAAGAAAATCAATTGCAAAGCTGGAAAATCCTTTCTCTGAAGGAGCTTGGACGAAAACTGGCGATGAGTAAGATGAAACCACGGGCATTTCATATTTCCCTTCACATCTATGCAACCAGGGCTTAGTCTGATTTCCATATTTATATTGCCTTTGGTATGCCATAAGATCTCGATTTTGGGTAGATCTAACAAGGAAGTTGCCAGCTACCTTGTGAGTAACAGAGGGGTACTGTGGCTGATCAATCGTCATCTCTGTCTCTGTAAACAAGATAGATCAGAAAAATTTAACAATAACAACAATTACTATTATGCATCAATCCCAAGTAAGTTAGGTTCGGCTATATGAATCTTCACTGATCATAATAGTATTAGGACCAAAACATGTCACATAAGAATTACTAGTAAACTAGAGAAAGGAACACATTTCAATTTAAGCACACACAAACATATTAAGCCAAAATAAAAAAATTTTAAGTGCAATTGTTCAAATGCTAATTAATATGATACATTAAGCCAAATGTTAAATATCATGTCAAAAGTAATCTAATATACATTTCAATTTCACATAAAGATCATGTAAAAACAAAACAAAATGGAATAAACTTAAGCAAATCCTACCTTCACTCTTTGAAGAATGTAAATATAAGTTAAATTTGTTATAAAAGAAAATTAAGAAAAAGTTAGTACCTGATAAATGAGATTAAGTTTTTGGGAATTATGGGTTGCTTTTAAGTGAGATGTAGAGAAGAGAGAGTCTTTCTCTTGCCTCTAACAGTGGAGTTAAAAGTGGAGATGATAGGTAAAGAGGGAATTAAGGAGAATGTTATTGCTTTAAATATGACATTTCTAACTAAGTTATTGTTGTGACTTTCTAATTTCCAACTAAATTATTTTATTTTTTCTCTTCATTTTTTCATTTTACCAATGCCACTTAACATTTTTAAATATTAAAAAGATTGAAAAATGTAAAAGAAATAAAATAAACAGTTTTAAGCTATGAGACAATAATTTTGCTGTAAAGGACAAAATTGTATACTTGCTTATGTGAGCTGACCTTTTTTATGGATCAAACACGTAAAAAATAATTATTATTTTATAATGGTGAAATTTGAATATGGGATATTTTGTGTAATATTACATTGAATTGTATAATCAATTCATATAAAACTTGAGAGGAAGGAGATTTACCTAGTTATTGAAATTAAAAGGATATATCTAATCAACCAAAACTTTAGTAGAAGTATGAGTAATTCCCTAAAGAGATCCTATAATTTTCAATTCTTTAAGATATGGAGCATGTATATGCAAGTCTAAATAATATGTTTTCCTACTCATTGATCCAAATGAAATTTTCACATAACTCATTCCATTTTGATGAGGACTAATTGGTTGAACTACTCATTGATGATTGATCATATGTTTTTTCACTAGAAGTTGTGTTCTTTAATTTCGTGAAAGAATGTCACTTAAAATATAATGTTATTCTCTTTCATGATCGAATTTCATTTGAAGATAGTGACTTTTCAATATTATTATGATAAAAAATGTTTATTGAAAGACAATAATTTATTGAATTTATATGTTCAATGGTCAATAAAGCGACAAATCAACCAATAATAATGATAGAATTCCCAATAGGTTGAATTCGGTGAATAAAGTAGACTTACAACGAGTGAATTGATTGAGAAATATAGTCATTAATTTGCAATATATTTTATTTTCAAAGTTATGTTTTACACTATAATAAGTATCTTGAGATTGATGAGAGATATAATGATGTAAGTTGAATCACTCAATCAATTGAAAGTTATGTTTAGTGTTTTGTTAAGTAAAAAATAAATATTTCAAGAGTATTTATATGTAAATTTGTAAAACATCACGAGGAAGGGATGAGATGAAGGAAGGTGAAACGGTCAAGAAATAAGATGTGGAGACGTTGGGTGCATGGGGATGAAACAATGAACTTAAAAGTTATTTGTAAAACTTATTTTCCCTACATTAAAAAAGTCATTTTGCTCATTTTTAAAAAGTTTATTTTTCTGAAGAAAATATTAAAAAATCAAAAAGTATTTCGCCGTACCAAACACACTAGATCCACAAGTAAATACATTGTTAGATCTGCAGTTAATTCCCATGGATTAAAAACTCAGCAAAATAAATAAATAAATGAGAAAAATCTCTAACGGTCAAAAATGAAATAAATAAAAGAAAAAATAAAAACCTGGAAAAGCCTTAAATCCCAACGGTCTTGTTAAAAACTCTTTGCTGTCAGCTCCAAAGAAACGTTGCATTTCACCTGTGAATTCATTTTTATTTCTCCAAATTTTATCTGGGTTTTGTACATACTCTCTTCAAGAACAAGAACAAGAAGAAGAGCTTATGGAGATAGCTGTTATTGATTGGAAAACCATTGATTCAAGATTTGTTAAAGATGATCTTTATGAACATTTTAAAGCTCCTCAATGGGTTGATTTCTTCGCCCCCGATGCTCCTGTTGATGATGATGCTTGGTTCTGCATACCTGGTAAATGAGTAAATTTTAGTTCTTGATTTGAATTAATTTTGGGGATTTTCTGTAATCTTTTTTTTTTCTTCTTGTTTTGGAACAGAGTGCAATCATCCAAAGACAGTGGGAGATTTCTATAAAGTAGCTACCCCTTCCTCCTCCTCCTCGAAGGTTTGTGCTTTCTTCCTATTTTTGGTCTGAAATTTTGTATAACAACATACATGGTGAAATCCAACGAATGGGGTATTGTAATTTCAGTGTTTCTGCTAGTTTTAAGAATACTCTGTTATAAATTCTTGTGGGTAATGATGTATAACAACAACATACCCGGAGAAATTCCACAAGTGGGGTATTGTAATTTCAGTGTTTCTGCTAGTTTTAAGAATACTCTGTTACAAATTCTTGCGGGTAATGGTTAGTTTCTTGAGAATCAAAGATCTGCTCTGTTATTTGACACATTTTGCTTGCTAAATTTGTTGTGATTTTATAGCTTCAAAGATCAGCTAGTGTATCTGATATTCCGCTTGGAGAACGAAATAGGAGGTATACCCAATGGGGGAAAAATCCGATCTTTTATTATGCAATCGACTCTACTTGAGTTTTATTTGGATAAGATTATGAAATAAGTGGTGTTTTCAATTTCAGAGATGCGACATTGAAGAAGAGAGGGCTAATTCAACCGTTGATATCATTGAATAAGGACTTGAAATGTGACAAGATTGTTGAAGATAGTGAAAATCAGAATCCCAATTTTGCAACCCCTCCAAGGTTCAAGGCAAAATTGATGAAACAAACAATCAAGTCGAGTGCGGAGAAGAAACCAGTTGATGAAAAAGAAGAACAGATACCAAAGCTGAGAAGTACTCTTTCAGCTAGGAATCTTTTTGCTGGTGGGGATTTGTTGAACAAGGTGTCTGAGTTTTGCAATGAGCTGAAGAGACTAGTAGTAACTAGGACTAAAGAGAGAGAGAAGTGTGTAGATGAGAACTGGGAAACAAGTCCACTAATTGTTGCTGATAAAGAAAGGGAAAGGAAGCCATTGATGGAGATGACTAAAGAGACTAATGAACTAGTGGCAAAGAGCAACACTAAGGAGAAACAGAGAAGGAAACTGTAAGTTTCAAATCACATACTGTAATTTATTTAGTCAACCAATTTTTTGCATCGAAAATACTAGATTCAATGGAACGCATAGCATATAGTTGAGCAGTTACCCAAATGAGGCCAAGCAAATACATTATTAGAGGTACTAAGTATAACTGTTGGTGAACTATATCTATGCAGGAGAAATGATAATGCAGAAAACACACCAATACTTGTGGATGTGAAGAACATTAAGCGCAGAGATGAAGAAATCTTGTCTCAGATCCGCACAAATCCTCCCACTCCTCAGTGTTTCTCAGCCAGCCGTGGAATTACAAAGGCTGCTCCATCTAAGCCTTTGAAATCTAGGCCTCTGGTATGTGTAAACCTTATTGTCCCTAGACAGTAGGCTGTGATCTCCACAATTTGTGCATAGTGATACTTGTTCAGAAATTTTTGACAATACCCTCTTTGCTACAGAATCCATCATTATGAACTGTTATTTTCTAGTTGTTGTTGATGTGTTTGGGACATTATCTCCTTGCAATCCTCACCTTATGAGCTAACTTATCGTGTCGAGTTAAGACTAGGCCAAGGGTCTATTTCTGTATAGTTTCAATGCAGTGCAGTCTGCAATTTTAGCTACAACCTTAATCCTCAAGATTCAATTTCATATGATATTTGAGATGAACTTTGACTAGAATCAGCACTATTTTAGATCATTAAGATGGCTTATTGTGTTGTTACCACCACTAGCTTGTCCTAGATTGATTGTTCTGATAAAAAGGCAAGAGTATTTTTAATGCTTTGAACTGTTGATAACAATAATCCTGAGACTAACACTGAATTTGTATGAAATAAACATTAGGAGACAAGGGGGATCCTTCAAGAACTGGAACAAAGCAGCAATGAAGGGAAGAGAAAGGAAGATCCAGGGAAGATGATGAGTAATAATAATCAACAAGGACAGAGAGGTGGTGCTATTGTTGCTGAAAAAGAAGCTGCAAGAGCTTTGGATGTTTTCTGGTTCTTGAAGCCTTGCACACTTGCCAGCTGAAAGGTTGCCTTGCACACTTGCCAGCTGAAAGGTTCAAACCACACTGATGCTGAACAAACATTTCATGAAGTGCTGATTCCTTCATACTTAAAAGTGTCATTTTGTTTTTCCATATTCTTTCATTCTTTATAGTTTCTGATACACTCAATCAAATCTATGATTTTACCCCATTTCTTTGGTCTTTTGATGACAATAAGTTGTAAGAAAACAGTTCAAAGGTCCAGAATATTAAATAACATTATCCTTTTATTGTTCATTGGAAATATGCTTATCCTATGTGTGATTTCAGCACATATAGTAGAATATATCTAAAGATATTATTAGAAAGATAAGAATGTGCTTGATTCTTGCCATGGAACCTAAACAGCTTTCACCTTTATCTCCATCCCCATTCATTATCATCCAACAGATGGGACCACCAAAAAAGAACCCCACAGCAGAAAAGGAGTCCTCATCTTTTTCACTTTGCAAGAATTCTCTTGAAACAATGAACCTTGAATCTCATAAACCCCAATAAATCTGAATCTATAAAACCATTAGCAATTCATTGAACCTTGAAATAATAAACTAATTGAATTTTGCATAGAAACGGAAACAATTGCAACCTATAATTAACCCTTTTTATTAATGCAATTGATTTAACATGAACCATCAAATCTCTGAAACAAAAAAGAGTCTTGCAGAGGGAAAGAACCACCAAACAATCCACAAACCAAGAGTTATTCAAGGCTGAAACTTGAAAATTTAAAAAAAAAAAAAAAAAACTCTTGAACTGAAACATATTATTTACAAAGGCTTCAACTTTACTGAATCTTGAATTAATCTACCTTGTAGTGACACAAAGCATACAATTCAAGAACCTAGCCCAAGCATGTCGTAGCCTTGGGTACATCCTTCCTGTATAAACACTTGATTCCCTACAAAGATCCTCCATAGTTTCCACAAAAAGATTCAAACTTCTCATCGGAGGTATATACAGAGTCAAAGGCACTGCAGAAAACGCCACTGCAAAGAACAAGTGCAGCATCTCTTTCTCAAACCAAAAAGATTGGATTTTTCAAAAAGCTAACAACTTGGATTTTTCTTGAGAAAATCAAAAAAAGGGGTTTTGTGGTGAATTTTGAGAAAAAGGGTATATACAAGAAAAGAGTTTTTTTTGGAGGATTGTTGTGGTTGTGGTGAATGATTTTGGGGAATTGAGATTTGGATGAATTTGGACCAATTTGTTCATATATAAATGAGATTGTGCGGCGCGTGTAATTAAAGCTACTTTTTCGACCTCATATTAGTTAATCACTTTTCTTTTTAAATTCATATTAAGAAATTATAAACAAAATAATAATTTTATTAATTTATTTCTTAAAAAGTTTTTTTTGAGAATCTTACAAATAAATATGAATACTTTCAAAAAAAAATTAATTATATTAATAAGATAAATAATTAATATGAAAAACTATTTTTAGTACGATGATTACAAGATGGAGAGAGTACTAGTTTAAATCAAGAAAGACCAGCCGTCTGTTTCTTTCCACGTTTTTACCGCCACCTGGTTGTGATGGGTGGTTTTGGGGCTTTTTTTCTGTAAAGGGGATATAAAGGGGGCATCAGGTTAACATTAATTGGATAACTTATCATAATTCGTCTGATCTGTATTAAGTAAATTATCGAGGTATGACACATTTTTTTAGGAAAAATGTTTAAAGATTAAAAAGTTAAGATTATTTTTTCTTATTTTTCTTTTGATTATTTATTAATTATTCTTCTGTAAAAAGTAAAGTGATTAAGAATCTCGTTGAATGAAAGATAAATATGGAAAAAAAAATCAATAATTTTTTAAAATTTTAAACAATTCACTTATTTTGAATTATGAAAAAGGTATTGACAATTTACTTAATATGAATTAAATGGAGTATTACAATACCCTCTTTGCCTTGTATTTAAATTAAATATTTATTAGTATTTATCTAGTTTAGATAATTAAAAGATAATTTATTAATTGAATTTAAAATTTATTTTTATTAATAATTATAATTATAATTATTTTAATATATTTTCTTTTCTGTAATAAATTTATTATATTCAAAGAGTGGTGATTTTGTGGACTATCTTTTGTCTAATGAGATTAAGTGGATTGCCTATGGCTGAAATTTGTACAACTAAATCACAAATATTGAACAAATTAGATTGATGTCTAACAAAACAGGTAGGGGTCAATTTGACAGGATGTGTTAGTGAAACTAATAAGTACTAGTGATAGGAAGTTGGGCCTGTGCACCTGCTTAATATTTATTTATAAAATTATTTTTTAAAATAATATTAATAAAATAACTTTAAATTTTTATTTGAAATAAATTATATATCTATATTTTATAATAGCAAATCATCTCATTAAATGTAGAATGAATATCGGATAAATATTATTAATATTGGTAACTTCAAGTGTTTAGCCCATTCTCATTTTTAATGTGTTTTAAGCTCTTAAATTAATTTTGGTTATGATTTTATTTTTCAGACGGACATAATCACAAATTATGGATATAGTATGTTGGTAATTGATTAGTTTTCATTTAGGGACCCTAATCTCTATTTTACTCTCTAAATATGGAGTTTTTTATTTTTTCAGACAACCAACTCCAACCCAATTCTTTATTTTACTCTCTAAAAAAGAATTTTTTTCTCTCTCCTCAATATTATATTATCATTTCTATTCCATTCTTATTTTCTTATTTCATAATATAAATGCTTTCTTTTTCCCAAATAATCACTTTATATAATTTTCATGTGATATAAAATTTTATTTTTAAATTTTTTTTATTTAATATAAAATTATATTTTATTCTAAATTTCTAAATAACATAAATTGCAAGCAAAATGCCAAGTAAAATAATTTTTAAGAGAATGCCAAGTAAAAACATGGATCAAGTAAAATAAAAATAGAGAGAATAATATTTTAATGCAAACACCAAGCCGAGTGGAAAGAAAATCTCACATTGTACCCAAAAAGTTGATTACCAATACACATTTCTTGTATTGGAATATTTGGGATTTTCTGTTTGCTTCTATTGTTGTCATAGTTTAAAATTTTAATTTTGTGAGGTGGCAAATTCAATGGGACTTTTAAACAACTTTAAAATTGTTTTAAGATAAATATGTATGGAAAAATTTTAATATGATTGAGGCACAACTAACAATAGTTGTGTGAGGCACCTTGATTTTTTGACAAGTGTTTTAGTGGTTCCATTTTAACAATACACTCTCTCACATTCAATTTTTCAAATTCCCCCTTTTCCTCATAATAAGTATTTTACCTCTCCTGTTTTTTTAATAGTCTTAGATTTTTATTTATCAAAAATCAAATAGAAATATGTAAATTAATATCAATCCAAAGTTTAGCCTTTCCCCCCGTATTTGTTAATATTATTAAAAGAGTGAACTCCATTATAATTATAGTCTTCTTTTCTTGATTTTTTTAGACTTTTAACTGAAAATTTGTGTTTTTTTTGTTGATATTTTTTACACTTTTAACTTAAATATCAAGAATAAGTGCAACACCAAGCACAAAATTCAGAAATAATTATTTCTAAAATTTTATTTTGAAGAACAAGTGATTTTAGAATACTTACAGGTGTGCTCTCACTTACTCATTGGTGAGCTTTTTTCTGTATAATTTTTTTTCTTAAGATTTAGTTCTGGTATAGCAAGATATGCTGATGATAGTTGAATTAACAAACGATGGATAATAAAAGAACTAAAAACAAGTCATTTTGAATATAAAATCAATTTTTGAAATCATCAAAATAAAATTACAAATCAAACTAGAAAGTAAAAAAATAGAATTAAATCCATATAAAGGTAACACCTAGATTACAAACAAAAAGAGCAAAAATTTAATTTATACACACACACTATATATATATAAAAAATTTAAAATTTTGAATAGATATTTATATAATCAGTTCAGTGTGGTTTTTCAATTTTTTTTAACTTTAAAATCAAAACTAATTATGTCAATTTTTTTAAAAAATAAATAAATAAATTCAACTAAAAGAAATATTCAATTTGACTAGATTTTTATTTAGTTCGATTTTCGATATTCAGTGAATACTTCTTAATGCAAATATAAAGTTTGTGAGAACTTCTCATTCAATTTTTTGAGGTGAAAAATGAAAATTTTCAAAGATTTTTTTCGGGGCTACAAGGAATAATTATGTTTTAATTGATTTAGTTGAGTGGTGGCAATTTTTTTAATTGATTTAGTTGAGGGGCAGAAATTATTAATGGGAAAGGAAGAACTAATCAAGTTACTAATTGATAAAAAGCACAAAGAAATAATAATAATAAAAAGAACTGTGAAAAAGAGAGGAATATGAAACGGAGAGGAGCTAAAATGCTTATAAGGGAAAAGGGGGGAATTTGGAAAAAAAAATGAAGGTGAGAATGTGTGTGTTAAAATGGGATCCACTAAAACACTTGTCAAAAAGTTAAGGACATCACAGAACTATTGTTGGTTGTGCCTCAACCATATTAAATTTTTTCCTATGTATAAAGGTAGCAATTGAAAGCTGGCATGTGATGTGGGTAGATTTTATCAGTTGTTTATTATTGTGATTAACACCTTGTTTGGATGGTCGTTACCCGTATTGTATTGTTAATTTAAGTACAATGTCTGTTTTGATTGTTTCTTAAATTCTATTATATCGTATCGTTTAAATTCATTGTTAAGTGACGACGAAAAAACTCATTTTATGGAACGACCAATTTGATGTGTTTGCGTCGTCACCTTAATATTTTCTTCTCATTTTATCTTTATTTATTATTGAATAATTATATTTCATCTTTTACCCTACCTTTTCATAGTATCTCTACCCCGTACCCTACTTTTCTTGTAGGCTTATCATTCAAATCATGGATGTATGACATTATGTAACGACAGAGAACAATACAACCTATCCAAACACTGTATTCATTAAAACAATACAGTACGATACAATACAATACGATACATTATGAAACAACACGTAACAACCATCCAAACAAAGTGTTATAGTACATTTTACGTAATTTTAAAATAACTTATATTATTTCATGTGTTTTAATTTATCTAGTACCAATAAAACTTCAAGAATCAACTATACACATGTAAAATTAAAAATAAATAAATAAAAATAGGCAAAAAAAATAAAATATATAAATGGAATCCATAAAATATTTTCATGGCCCCATCTTATTAAGGACCTTAAGAAAGTAAGTTTACAAATGAATATAACCATTTTTTTTATATAAAGATCATTTAAATGAACCAGAGGCATCACAAGCAGATAGTAATTCCTATTAGTTTTGATATACATAATATGCATTTTTTAATGTATGTATCATAATTGATATAGCTAATCGTCGTTATTATTTATCATGGTCATTAGTTATGTGTATCATTCAACTATTAATTATTAATTACTATCAGCAACTACAATTAATCACTTACATTTCAACCACTATATCATAAATATACCATCCACAACCACCATTATCTCAAATCCACACACACAATTCAGCATTGTTAATCACCACCACCATCCATTGATATAAAATAAAATAAAATATTTATATTAGAAAATTTTAGTATTTTATTTAAATTTTGTATATATTATTTTTTAACTAATGATAAATTTTGTATATTCAATACTGAGAAAACAAACAGTTCTAATTATTTAGTATTCAAATTTTAATACAACATCTTAATATTTAAATGTGTAATCATATTCAAACCTCTAAATATTAAAGCACATTTTTATATTCAGATATATATTTAAACACATAAAACTTAAATTTTAAAATCCATCTCTAGTACCATCTAAGAAAACGTAGGACGTGATCAAATTAAGAAGGGTAACTATTAAAATTTAAAACCTTCCTCTATATTCCCTAGTTGTCATGTGGCCTAAAACAAACTTAAAATTTCTATCTTGCTTCACTATTTATCGCATACCTATCCCCTCTCTATGAGCTCTAATAAAATTTAAAATATGGATTCGAATCAATTGTTAGATTCTCTTAATAAAATTAAAAATGAGCTAGCATTTTTAATGTGAGTTTGTATATTTTGCTTCTTTTTTTTTATATTAAATTTGCTAAATACGTTTAAATAATCTATTAAAAAATTAGTAATTTTTTATTTTTAGAATTCAAAATATGTAAACTAAAAATTCTAGGTTCAATTTCGGATGGCGACCATATTTTTGATGATATACGTGGCTCGTGGGTTCTATTGTCTTTGAAATTTGTACCATTTAGAAAGATCCAATCGTTCTCGATATAGAACATGGGTGGATCGGCGAAAATTGATTCGGTATATATTTTTCGTCGAAAAATTATATAATATACAAAATTAAATATTTGTTACGTATATTTTATTTTGCACACATTTAACATAATTGAGAAGAAAATTTATATATTCTTCGCTGAATTTCGGACTCCACCTTTGTAATTGATTATTACTTCTGGGTCGAGGAAGTACTTTAGAAGCTGATCTGGAGGTGTTTCTCTTACTAATTTTGCTAGTATATGTGTGATTTTGACAAGTTGATATTATCAAGATGTTGACTTGTATTCTCAGAGCCCGTTTAGATTGACTTAAAATAAATAACTTTTAAAAAATTATTTTAAAAATAAATAGTTATATGTTTTTGATGTGTTTGGCAAAAAAATGTTGAAAGTCATTTTTTTTATCAAAATGTCTGAACTGCCCTTAAAGTTGTTAACATTATAAAAGAATTAAGGGTAAAAAAGTAATATACTTGGTCAAAGTAGAATGGTTTATAAGTTATAAAAAATAAGTAGGGGGCACCCTACTTTTAACTTATAACTTATTTTAAGTTACTTTTGACTTATTTTAAGTTATTATTTAATTGTCAAACACTCTAATAAGTCAAAAACTGATTTAAAAGTTAGTTTGAGCAACTTAAAGTCCTATCCAAACGGGCTCTTCTTATTTTTAAATAAGTAAAAAGAAAGTTTGGTATTTAAATTGACTAGCTCTTTTAAGAAATGGTTAAGTCCTTAATTACTATTTTAGCAAGTTACAAATTGATTTTAAAATTGCCTAATTAATTGGGGAATAATCTTACAAAAAATGGACACTTGTGAGTTGTGGGGTACTAGTCGGAAGTTTGGGATTGCTAGAACCATATATTAATCCTTTATTTGATTTAATTTTAGTGAATTAGAATATAATTATGAGGAAAATTTTGGATTTTTTTTCATGAAATGATCTGTGATTTTTTGTTATAAAAGAATAATTTAATAGCTTTTATTATGCTTGAATAAAATTGAGTGACTTTTTTGTTATAAAAACTATATATTAATTTTGATGAAATAATATCAAAATTCATTGACAATCTGATAAAATTATTTTTGATATATGAACATTGTCAATTCACGTGTTGATACAGCTGGTTAAGGTTAACTCATAGCGTAAAATTGGTAGTACAATTTTTTTTAATACTCACCAAAAAAAATATTGTACTACAGTCTACAGTTTCTTTAGAATGATTTTTTATTTTATTTGAAAATTTCAAATATAAAAAATAACTTATAGCTTATTTTTCATTTTAAAAATTATATTTAAGTATAAACATTATTTCAAATAATCTTTCTAAAAATATAATAAAAAATAATTTTATTTTCAAATTTCATAAATTTTAAATAAAGTAAAAAAAATATTTGAAATCTTGTAACCAAACGTCTGCACAATGTGAATAAAAAAGGAGGATGACAATATGTTGGATACCAACGTAAAATTTACCTGTTAATTTATGATAAATTCTTATGATATAAATATTATCGATCTCAAATAACTGAGAACGACCGCAAATAAAACACCTCTGGTCTTTTTTGACAAGTGGTATATACATTGACTTCATGTTGAAAATATAAAACGTTTTATATGCTAGTAGCATTATTTTTTTGATGAGAGATGTGTGGCTTAGAACTATACAAGTGGAGGAATCAATTTGATAATTAAAAGTGGATAGCGGTTATGGTAGTCGAAGCCGCCGGGCTGACCTAAGTCAGCTCTAGATTCGTGTAACAAAGACCCAATTGTGCATAGCTGAGGGTAGAAATAATTTTTACTTATGAAATATTACTAAATATTATATTATTATGATCGTTGTTGCTGCTTTTACCCACCTATCTGATTAACGTAAATTGTGTTAGGTATTTTATGCTTACATAATTCACATACAATTTTGTTTTACTAAATTGTAAAATAAAATGAAACTTTATATTAATTGTGAAATGTACAAAATAAAATGTTTTAAAATGGAAAGAGGATTTGGGAGTATCAATATTCTTCCAAGTTTGGGACAAACATGAGGCTAATACAAAACCACTTTGGAAACTTTATATGTATGTGATTCATTGCACTTTCCTTCACTATATGCTAGCTCATGTGGTTCCCTTTTTTTTTTGGTTTCCCACCCGGTGTCCGGTATCTACATTGGAGCCCGACTGAATTCGAATTTGCGTCGGAAAGTCCCACATTGAGGGTAAAGCGCTCCCTAACAAAGGCAACTCCGTACCTAAGGGGACTCGAACCCGAGACCTCTTGATTAAGGATGAAAGAGTATTTACCACTCCACCACAACCCTTCTCGATAGCACATGTGGTTCTCGAATTGCATAGAAGTCCCTCGAATGTCAACTTGAGTAGGCAAATTGGCTTTTTAATTCACCATAAATATAATAAAATAAAAAAAAGAGAAGAAACTAGGAAAGTAGTCTAAAGTCTACATAAGTTTGATTTTAGTTGGAATATCACAAATGTCATGAATGAATCAATAATAAAGTATTTTTCGTGTTTGGATCATACTAGAAAAGTCCGGGACAAACACATATACTAGTCAATGAAGTTTTCCTTTTTGCTCCATACAATTAATTCATCTAGAAAAATATGTCCAACCATATGAGGACTCGAAACCTCACCTATAAAATAAAAGTTTATGTAATTAACTAATGGAATAAAAATATTTTTATCATATTTACTATTTCTCTTTATAGTTTGAAATAATTATATTTTATCTCATTTATTAATAATTTCATATCGAATCTTAAGTCAGATACACCTAGATACATGTTTTTCACTACCAGATACACTGAAATAGGGAGAGAGGTGAGTGAGAATAGGAGGGAGGCGAACAAGATTTGTCTATGTATTCCAGATATATGCGAATCACACCAATGATTCGCATGTATCTGGGGTACTAGATATGCGAGCGAGATAGAAGAGTGGCTAGCGGGATTTGTCTATATATCCCAGATACATGCAAATACAATTGGGTATAGTGTATCTAGAACAGACTACACCTAATTTTGACTCCATGTATTCCGAGATACATGTATCTGGACGGACCAAATATGGTAAAATTCGTAATATTGCAAACTAACGTGTATCTAACAATCTAAGTAATTAGCTCTTAAGCTAATGAGATTTCTTAATTAATTGAGTTGATAAAATTCTTTGTTTATTTTACTATTCATTATATTTTAAGGCAATTTATATTTTTGTTGCTAGCAATTCGTCCTGAATTTGCTCGTTGTTACCAGAAAACTCACACATGAAATATTATGACATGTGGAATCTGTCCGAGTGCTAATAGAACTAAATTAGGAATAAATCTCTTTTTCACAAAGAATATTGACACGTAAAATCTATTTAAATCGCATCATGTAATTAGGGGGACTATTTTTTCCCCATGAATAACACCTAAAATTCATCCAAGATTTGATAAAGTAAGAGGTCGTTTGCTTGCAGGTTATAAAGGTGAATTATTCACGTACTAAAATTAATATAATTAGTACTTTTTCATGTGTCATTTTCTTAATCGTAAAAAACGAATAATATATTTTTATATAATAATAATCTAACTTTAGATAATAATAATATAACTTTATATTATTAGTTTCATTTTTAATAAAATGATCTATAACCGCAAAAATATCTGTAACTTATTTTAAATTATAAATTTTAAAAAATTTCATTTGTTGCTCAAAATTTCAGGAGGTGAGGGTATCTCATTCTCTTTAAGGAGATTCAAACTAACTGCGGTATAATCTATACCGATCTAATAGTATCACTCTTGACTTGTCCTCTCCAATCACCATAATTTCACGGAAACCCAACAACCAAATCAAAAAATTCAACAAACTTTGAGGTCGATGAGTCAAAAATACCTCTAGATAGAATAGACCCACAAATCAAAACCTCAAAAATAACCATAATTTTAGGATACAATAACCCAACAACGTCGTACAATTCAAACAATTCAGATAGTTGAAGAGTCCAAAGCTCCACCAAAAAAATATCTTCCTTCGACATATAATTACTCTCTTTTGTATAGTAAATTAGTTGAAGACTTAGAATATTTTCTTTTGTCTCAACTCTCTCTTTCACTGCACTAACTTCAATATAAACGTAATATAGTACACCTTATTTTTTTTTCACTCTATTTTTTCTTGTCTATTTCTTATATGCAAAATAATGAAAGATCATCACTATTTATAGATAAGTAATTCTTTCTTTGCAAAGAATAGAAAGATTATAAATAGTAAATTGGGTAAATGAATAACTTATAGATCTCATGAATTACGAGGTATAATGAGTAGGGGTTACAAACCACTTTATACCTAACAATAATATGCATTATATGGTCACAAATTGACACATTGTGACAATGCATATTAATATTGAAATGCCACATTAGCGTATTACTTCAGGCAAAATAAAAAATACAATAACTAATAGAGTACATAAATAACTAAATCTTAGTCATTAACTCACTAATTTTCCATTATTTTTACTAATACAAGTATAACCAAATGTGAATTCAGAAATTCAGTTTTAACTTTGGGAAACAAAGTTATTGGGAGGGAACAAACGAAAGAAGCAGATTTTCTTCACTGTTGACTTTTACCTCAATTACCCTATGGTAAAAAAAATAACAACGATTTTCCAGAAAGTTAAAAGGTCATTACAGCTTTTCAGTTTTCACTCACAACACTCTCCTTCTTAACACACTTTTCTCCGTTCGATCCCTCGCTGGCCGGCGATGAAGAAACGGAGAGTTCCAGAGATTCTATGGAGGCTGTTTCGCAACCGTGCACGTACTCTGGGAGCGACAATCTTATCTCTAATTCCTCTAAAAGCATCGGCGAATTGCCAATGCAAGGGTCGCCGGTGCCTCGGATGTGATGGAGAATATGGCGCCATTTCGTTTCTTCTTAGGGAAAACGATCCAGATGATTATCGGAAGCTTCTCAACCAGTGCTTCATTGTCGTCTCTGATCAAGCGCCTCTTCTCCGTGGCTATGATCCTCATTGCCGCTGGACACATCTTGAGGTATTCGCTTTTTTTGCCTAGTAGTATCTGTTTTAATTTAATGTTGTGGAAAAAAAAATAGTAAGCATTTTCGAAATAACTTTTTTGAAGAGAAACAATCAGAGGATTTTGGCGGGAAATTTTGAAATTTTCACTTGTTATTCAATTTTTGGCGGGAAACTGTTCATCTTTGCGTAGCTTTTTTTCTTTGATATTGTCTTACTTTCTAAGACGTAATTTTGTGTGGTTTGTCGTTGAGGTTTTGGCTTTTGTGCTGAAATGTTGATGCTGGCTACTGCAGTTGAGGGAAAAGTATGTTGAAGTGTGTGAGATGAGCGTATGAATTTTGTAAAATGTTTTGGAAATGGAATTTTACAAACCATATAGAACATACTATGAGGTGAAAATCTTTAATTTGAATATATTTCAGCAAAATATTTTCAGAATAAAAATTAATTGAAGAGCAATGCAGTTGACACTTGAAAAGCAAAATATGATCATCTTTTTGGCTGAAATGCTTAAGCTAAACTCTGCTGGTTATTTAGCTAATTGAATTAGGCTGTAGATCACTGTTAAGAGTTTTGTTGTGAGTTGACAAACTTGGCAGAAACCGAAGAGTGTAGCAGGGCGTTTCATGTGTTTGGTTTGGAAATAGCTAACCGTTCAGTTTTTTTAGCCTCAATAGTGACAATAATCCAATAGAATTTTCAACAGTTTTACAAGACAAGACTCATGTGTATTCCGTTTCATGCCTAAGATCAACTCATTCCTATCCCTTCATCCTTGTTGCTTGGGCTGACTATACTCATGTTTTTCCTGTATTCTTTTTATTTCCCAAGGTTTTTCCTGTATATCATGAGAAATAGGTTTTCCTGTATTTAACAGCCCAAGAAGCCTTGTGTCAGCATACTAATATCATAATTGTTTAGTACATCAAAGACAAATCTTTTCTTTGATTACTGTATGAAATGGATTCTGGAAGTGTAACTGGTTCAAATGTTTGATGATACACAATTTGTTACTTTTATCTTGGCAAAGGGAAGAACATGGACTGCAGAATGACAGCCCCACGGAAAAAGAGCCAGTTCGAAAGGCTAAATATGAATTTACTTTGGATCAGTTTCAAATAGTTTTATGCTGAATTTTGGGGATGATCGTGCATGTTTTTGAGTGTATTTCTTTTGACATGGGTTTATGAGTTTTTTTTTTGATAACTGTGGTGTCCGCACCAACTTGCACGCTTCTCAACTAATTCCACAGGATTGCTATTCTTTTCCCTTTTTTGTTTTTTCATTCATTTAACTAATCTTTTTTCTTCTTTTTCTCTTTATGAAAATACTTTCCATAAATAGTGATCTTTCATGTTTCTTGGGGCTTTCTTCTTGATAAGTACCATCATACACTTGGCCTATACCTATTAGAATTCATCTGACAGCCTGATATATTGTCCTTCACCTGATGTATATATGTAGGCCATAATTCAAAGTTTGACTGCCAATTGATCCATTTGGCTGGCTGCCTGGCTCTGCTTACAACAGCAAAATACACCTTACCATGGGTGTTATAGTGTGAGCTTGGATCTACATTGGATGCACTTGTGCTGCCTAGAATGTGGATGAGGTTGATGGAGATGTTGTGCCTCTAGAGTGCGATTATTGACTCCTTCAGTATGCCCCACACTAGTTAGAAAGTGTAGTCATGACTTAAAAGGGTAATTAGACGTTTGTTTTAGTTTAGTAGAATGGTGGCTCATGGCTGAAATGTTATATTTGTTGATTTTAGTCTCAAGACTAAGTAACTACATAAACTTGCAAAGTACTGCCTAGAATTGAGTAGCATATCCAGGAAATGCTTTGATGTAGAATTAAGTAGTATTTTTTCTATTGTGACAAGTTTAGACACACCTGGTTGCTAAATTAGAAGGTATCTAAGGAGGAAGCTTTAGAGACATCTCAAATGTTGCACTGTTTGTCCAAGTACATGAAACACAGCTAACAATGATTAATTATGTTAAGTTTCTAGTTTTTATAACAAGTTTATATGTGTGATCATCCTAAGAGATGGATATAAGTCCACTCAAGGGTGTGGTCTAGTGGTCAATAACGTTGTTGAGAGTCATGAAGTCTCAGGTTCAAATTCCAGCAGAGACAAAAACACTAGGTGATTCTTCCCATATGTTCTAGCCTTGGTGGACAGAGTTACATGGTACCTGTTGTTGGTGGGAAGTGACAAGTATTCTGTTGAATTAGTTGAGGTGCGCAAAAACTAGCTCGGACACCATGGTCATAAAAAAGAAGATTTATATAAGTCTCAAACCCTGAAATGTGCTGCTTGTCTAGAAGAACATGCTATATCCTATATTGATGTAAAAGAGGAGTCACTAGAGTTATTAAAATTTTCCATGTTGGTAAACAGTTGTTGCGTAGTAAACTTGTTTCTTTTTCTTTCAAAACTTTCTTGCATTTGACTTATGATCAGTACATGCATGGGGCTATACTCGTTCAGTATGTAGGCATCATTATGTCATAATGTGTATATACAGCCTTAAAGTTACTCTAAAATGAAAGCTATAAGATTTGTTAATTTCTCGATTTATATTGATGCTCATATCTTCAAAATATGGTTCCTATATATGCAGGAATTAACATGGGGGAATGAGTATGGTGCAAGGGTGCCCAATATGCTTTGTTGGGAATTCATGTTGTGTTTTGAACGTGCTATCTG
Organism: Solanum appendiculatum; assembly: GCA_018342035.1. Taxonomy (NCBI): domain Eukaryota; kingdom Viridiplantae; phylum Streptophyta; class Magnoliopsida; order Solanales; family Solanaceae; genus Solanum; species Solanum appendiculatum. The sequence continues at coordinate 195,644 of JAGDQO010001065.1, read as the reverse complement.
TTTGATTTATGTGCTATCGTTTGATTAATGCTTGGACTAGCTCATCTCAACGTAAGGACTTGGGAACTGTTTATCTAATGTGATATTTATTTGAAGATGATTAGTTATTCATAAATAACATTGATGATAACTCTATAATTATATGATGCTTAAAATATTAGTAACATGATTGTAATATCCTTGACATTTAAGATGCTCTCAACCTTGTTACAGTTCAATACTGCTACTCTGATAGGAATTCTTGATAACTGTTACTGCAACAGATGCCCCTCTATAGTACACTTTTAACTTGAATTATTATAAAGATATCAGTCCTTTATTTGAACTCAGACTGAAAATTTCTTACACCCTGCCATTTCAGCTTGTTAGAAGGACAATTGAAATGACTATAAGTGAGCAATGCAACAGTTCTAACGTTATAAGTTTTGGTTATGATAAGGTAACAGCAATGCCTTTGTCAAGCTGATTTTCTTTGTCTGCATCTTTACATATGCCTTTTCCCCTTTCAAGGTGACAACACTTTTGGTTTCAATTGTTCTCTTTTTCCTATCTTTCAATTTGCTTGATGATTGTTATATAACTTGTTTTTTTTTCGTTTCTGATAGATGAGCCGGTGTAGTGACATAGTAGAGGTTCTGACATCACCATCATGGAGCCTTCTCCTAACAAGGGTTGTGAGATAATATTAGCTTTTCTGGTGTACTCTTTTGTTTTCTTATGTGATAGTAGGCAAGTAAACTTTACTAAAATGTGCTTTGTCGACCTGCAGATTGGGGATGTTCTCATGGTTTATTTACTAAAGAACACCTCAATATTTTTGCGGCTCCCTCGAAACAAACATCATCAGGTGGCAGGATTTCCTATTAGTCACTTATGCCTAAAATCTCACCTACACATATCTGCCACTACCTATAAGCCTTCACTACTTCATCCTGGTAACTACCAGTTTCAAAAACATCTTCTTTTGAGGCTTTGAGTTCCATTAAGTTCAAGTTTCTCTTTGCGGTTAAAATAATTCTTGATCTACTGTTGCAGCATGATTACTCTAGAAAATTTCATATGAGTACACTAATGATTTGTCTTCGTGTTTTCTCTTATTTTTCCTAAATCCTTTTTTTTTTTTTGTGAATTTATACCACTAGACAGGGTGTCTAGTGACCTTTTATTATTAATAATAATAGAAAAATCCCAACAGGGATGAGTACAAGCAAGGGGGCTAGACTTTACCTAACCAATCCAAGTGAGATAATGAACCTCTACTAATTAACAAACACAAAGAAAATAAAAGTTAGAGAGAAGTAGGTATTCTATTATCATCACAGAGTTTATAATATACTCTATGATGATATTACAAATGAGGATGCTTAAATAATGCAAAAATATTTAAGTCAAGAAGAGAGTTGAGTTATCAAACTCAAACTTCGTTTTACAAATGAATGAACTAAAAAGATAGATTGTCCGGTTAAAGTAATCTGAAGTATTTTCCTCTTGAATTTATTGGATCTTATTTAAGTTGTTGACACTGTCATATGATTCTTCTTTGCCATTCACATAGATAGGTACCTTGGAACAAACTCCTTAGTCACCTTAACATCTTAACTATGACATAATTGTAGTAAATGGCCATGTATCCTCTTTAATGATTCTAAGCAATCTTGAATGCAATAACCCTCCATCCAGCATTAAATGTGATTTCTGGAATAATAATGACAGATCTAGAATAATAATAATAATGTCGTCACCAAGGGATGTGGTGTAATGGTTGGGATACATCCATCCTTAACTAGAGATCTCAAGTTTGAGCCATGGGAATGAAGAACATCTCAAACCTCAATAGGGAGTCACTTTACCCCCTTAGTGGGCCTACTAGGGTGCAAATTCGGATTAGTTGGGCCAGTGAACTTCGATTACTTGATGGTTGAACAACAAAAATAAAGGTTACCTTGTCATGTTTGGTCTCCAAATAGTTCTCTAAGACATTCCAGAAGTATAGATGCTTCACGGAGTGCTCATAATTCATTTCTTTCTCATATGTCTCTAAATATACTGTGAAGTTGTGGATTTCTGCTCAACATAAGTAGATCTGATTCCACATTGTTTGAATTATTTTAAAACTTTTAACCATTGCTAATCCCAGAATCTAGGAAAAAGAGAAGTGTAGACGAAGTTTACTCATCAGCGAGGAAAGAAATGGGCATTAGGTTTGTGTTCTGATGTTGTTACTGTAAATTGTACTAGCTGGCTTTGCTGTCATTGTAGGATTATAGTTTCCATGCCCTGGTGCTGCAGGAAAAAATGTGAGATGGAGAAGTTATCTACAGAAACTACAGTATCTGCTGAAGCTAATTCCGCTGCTTGTGAAGTGCTTCCATCTAGGGAAGGAGAATGTTACTCTAATAGACATACTCCATTGCGTGGAAAGTGTAAAAGACTGTATAAATGGCTGCGTCAAAGGAAGCGTAGCCAGTTGAAGGTTCAAGGAACACATTCCTTAATCCCTTGTATGAGTTCCAACACTAAGGACGAGTGGTTGGGAGACCTGAAGTGTGATGTAATCTCAAATTCAAGACCTCTTGAAAAGGTGATTTATGAAACTTATACGGCCGTTATCAAATTTGATCTTATATCTAGTTTGTGGTCTTCTACACACCATAATATGGCCCTTTTTGCCTGTGATGCATATGCTGATAAGAGATCACTAACTTGTAAGATGTTTCAGAATTCGGATTCTAACATATATAGACAAAGTTACTAGTTTAAAAAAAAAATATTGCAGTTGAAGGTTTTCAATCTTCTAACATCATTAAATGCATCTGGATTTTATTCTTGTAAAATGACGCAGTTTGATGATTATAGTGCACGTTTAGTATCTGGATAACTCATAGGCATTGGAATGATTGAATCCTAATCTTTCTTGGGATTGCTAAAGGGTGTGTATTAGGATGAGTCATCCTTAGCCCCATTTTATCTAAGGGATGAATGTTGTTAAAGCTTCAGTTGAGGTGCGCTGAAGCTAGGTGCATCATAGGATAGGTTCTACACCTTGCGTAGGCAGCATTTCAGTGCTGGTACCAAGGTACAAACCGCTTCACCATCATTCTCAATCTTGATGAGGGCGTCACTAAACGATTAATGTTGCTTGCATAGTAGAGTATATTAATTGTTATTTCTTGAATGAATTTGATACAATTAGGAATAGGAAAGTAGCACTTTAGTATAAGAAACTGGCCATCAAGCCTGAACTATAAACTTGAAACTCCATTTTGAATCTGAATCAAAAATATAAATGGTCTTTGAATTTGATTACATGAATTTTACTTCATATATTCCACTAATTGTATTTTGTTTCAATTTATTTATTCATATAATTGCTATTGTGTTTGTCATTACCTTTTTCTGCGATAACATGCATGCACATGCATGTTCTTTTCCTTTGCGCCATTTTCTCATTATAACCCATGCCTCATTTGAGCTTTGCCCTTAACCAATAAAACCTCAGTAGACTTTGGCACTTCTTGAATCCTTTTGCCTTTTAGCAACAGTCAACGGGATTATTCAATACTGACAAATAGGTGGGACTTCTGAGTAGTTTGGATTTAACAGAGACCTATAAAAAGTTTTTTTTTTTTTGCCTTTACATGAACATTTTTTCTCTTTATACAAATTGCTAATGCTGTACAGATATTAGACTTTCAATGATCTTTTAAAAATGTATTTTATGTGTTTTTTAATTGTACACTTAAAGTTAGAAACAAATGTGATCATTAAAGCTATATAAATTATTATCATTTGATTAGGCTAACCTTCATAGTCTTATACAGTTTCTATTACTTTGTAGTTTTCTCAAAATCATCAGGGCAAAATTAGTTTAATTTCTACCAGATTACACATGAGCTTTATAATTGTGTCTCGCTGTCTTATCTGAATATTATCCAGAACAAACCAAACATATGACAGGATTACTAACAGGACCATGGGATTGTGAAAAAGCGTAGGTATTATTTGAGAATGCTTTATCTAGGATGGTTCCTTTGCAGATGGCTTATCCTCCTTTATGAAATATGATTATAACCATGCACATATATGATAGAAAATTTTCTTAGCACAACCCCTGTAGTGATATTTCCTGTTAGTCTAACCACACTTGTCACATCTAGGAAAATAAAACTACTCTTTTGCCAGAAGTCTAAAGGGGGAGAACATGGAGAAGAATACTAAGATGAAAACTGAAGAAGAATAAATAAGAAATAATGTTATCAATTTTTCAGAAAAAGAAAGACGAATTTTTTGTTTTTGGGAAAGAAGAAATAATTCACTCAAAAGTGTAACAATCCAAAGTAGTACCGATGAAACAAGGATGTTTTCCACGCTGACCTCGCGGAAGTCATTTTTATCAGGGTTGAGCTTTGAGGATCTGTTTGGGAAGTAAGAAGCCCCTTTGACATCTCTTCATATGCAAATAATTTTCGATGTGAAAACACAGAGCCAGGGGGCTGATCCCTTATCAGTAGGTTTAGAGTTCTTAAATTCCTCTATGAAGAGGATCAGAAATTTTCTTTTTGATGAAAAAGGTAAAAGTTTTAACAATCAGAACTCAGGAAGTTCTGCATGTAGTTCGCAAATATTTCAGCATGTATTTAGACCTTCACCCTCAATTTTTTGGTTTAATAAAAGGTTTTCCCTTTTTCTTATCAACAGACAAATGCTTGGTGCTCTTGTTGTTTGGTCTTTGAGCCTCTGTCAGAGGTCAAAAAGGAAATTCTAATCAACAGACGAACCATGTTCTACAAGTTGGATAGTTGTTCGTCAGTATTCCCATCCAAGCGTATCCTTCTACTTTGTCCCCCCCTGCTAATCTGGCTTGATGTTATGGTTCACTTTCATTGCTACTAGTCAAAATTAAGAAAGGACTGGAGTTCCACCACTTTTGTTCATAATTGTTCTGAAACTTTCTGCTTCTTAGGAGCTAAATGATTTCATTCCCTTTTAATTTAGAGAGGAGTTTTACTTCTGCCTTTATTTCCAAGTCACTCGAGAAAATGGAAGAACTAAAATAGAAACTGAGTGTTGTTGGCCTCTGCGTCACTGTTGGAGAAAATTTTGTTGACAAACTCAAGAATACTCAGACATCCTGAATTCCTTGAAGCCAAACTCTTCTGGAGCAAATGAACTCTTCAAGGAAATTTTTGGATCCCTTGGTGTTAATGTCACTACTGAGGTAGCTCCTTGCGTGCACAGCAGCAACTGTAATCTCATCGCATCCTCGTGTCTGTGAGCAACAGCTTTACTTGTTCTTTATTGATATTAATCTATGTTCATTCCTTCTCTTGTAAGTTGTCTTTTTCTTCAAGGATTTTTATCTCATTTAGTCTCTTTGGTTGTTCTTCACGTACTGGAGGCACCGTCAGATGAATATGCAGATAATCTTTGTCAAAAGTACTCTGGAGTATATGATTTAGCACTCACTTTTTTTTCTCTTTCTTACAGTTCAAAGATTGAAATTGAGATTTATCCCTTCTGAAAAGACATGGTGTTCCTCTTATCACATTTTTAGTTTCTTTTTGTCTGCTCAAGCTTAAAGTGTCTGCACTTAGGGGCTAATGAATACTTAGTATGAGTTTGGAATTATTATGGATGATCAGCATACATAATTACTGGTCAGACAAAGATTATAAACTGTGCTGGAGCTTTATGCCACAGGCAAGCATTGGGTTGTTTATTGAGAAAATGTTAGTCAAGTTGTAGAAGCTGCTTTTTGTTTCTTGGCAACAGAAAGGCCAAAAATATATGGTGCGACCTGATAGAGGGAAGCCATATTGCTGTTTGATTTGTGCACTAGTAGATGGCAATGCTGTAGGAGCTCAAGCAAATTTAATATTTGTTTTGGTGTGTGGGGGGTGGGGGGGTGGGGTGCTGGGGCTAGTTTATCAGAAAATTCTTTCGTCAATAGTTTTTTATTGTCAGTATGTAGTCAATCATTAGTTTACGTCTGATGGGTTATTTGAGAGTTTCCTGCACCTTTATAATTCTCATTATATTTAACAACATCTAAGCCCCTTTAACTCTTTGATTGGCTTCAATTTATTAATGTAGTTTAACTGAAGTAGCCAGAAAGGTTGAACGGTTTTTTTTGGGTCATCTCTTTGATTCTGTTCCGAACAACTTGTCTTGCTCTGCACTGTTATCACCACTTTCTTTTAGCAGTGAAAGTGTGGACCATTATGTTGTTTATCCTAAAATAACATGGTTCATGTCCCAGCACAAGTTATTTTGTTCATTTGACATGGTCTTTTAGTTCTGTTTTGGGGATAGGAGTGTACTTCTATACCTGTTTTACTTTGTCTTTTTTCTAACACTTGTTGTTTTTCCTAGATACCATTCAATTATTAAGTTGCTGAAATCTCTCATCCGCAAAGCTCAACACTGCCAACACTTGAGGCTGTTGGAAAAACACTGTTCTGCTCCATCATTGGACCAAGGCACCAAAAATATTGCTGCAACTATCTTGAAGGTTTGTCTTTGTTGAACTTCTTAAAATTTTAGTTCATCCCCTTCTTGTTTCCGGTCCCTTGAGGTTTAAAGTGATATGGAAAGAAAATTAGTTTTTATTTACTAGTACTCTCTTCCATTTGACTCCCAAAGATATGTCAACTGAGCCACAAATATTTTTGAGATTTTGGATATTACTTCAATTTGTGGGCCAGTCTGTTTTCTATTACAATCTCTTATTGTTAATTATCAGAAGAATCTGGCTCATATGAGGTGCCATTTTTTATCTGACATAACCAGGTGCACTTAGTGAAAACTGAAAAGTCAATGAATGATCCAACTCAGTTCTCCATATCTAGCTAGCATTTCCAGATATATGATTATTAAATGTGTGATGTTCTGAACTGGTTGGTATCAGGGAAACAAATCTGAGGCAAGTATACTTGCAAATGATTGTCCGGAAAATGGATTGGCACACTCTGACTTCAAGTCTGAAAGTTGCAATACAACTTCAGAATCACAATCCTCTCTTGTGGAGCCAACCAAGTGTTGTTGTCTGAAGAAGCAAGTTGTATCATTTGTTTGGGCTGCTTGTCGAAATATAGTGCCCATAGATTTGCTGGGGACTCCTTCTAATTGGAGAGTTCTAACGAATAATATTTACAAGCTTGTTAAGCTACGAAGGTTTGAGAAATTCATGTCCAAGCAGTGCATGAGGAAAGTTAAACTATCTAGTTATCCTCTACTATCAGATGAGTACTCCTTTTTATTGAAACATAAATTACTAGAACACTGGATATTTTGGTTGTTTTCTTCTTTTATTGTGCCACTGATTCAAGCCAACTTTTATGTAACTGAAGCTGAGCATGAGAAACAAGATATTTTATATTACCGCAAGCCGACTTGGGAGAATCTTATTTCCAAAGCCGTGACTTGCTTAAGGGATCAAGGGTATAAAGAATTAACTGCTGAATCTGTCAGGGAAATAATAAGGACTAGGTCATTTGGCTTCTCGAAAATTCGACTAGTTCCAAAAAGAAGGGGGATAAGAATGCTTGCAAATCTTAAAGCATCCCTAAAGTTGCCAGTGGATCATCCTCGGCGACCCAGAGGTCGTAGAAAAGTAGGCGCTACTAAAAATGGCAAACGTCAGAATTACAAGTCTGTTAATGAAGTCCTCAAAGATTTGCATTTAGTGCTCAAACATTTAGTAGCAAAAGAACCAGAGAGGTTGGGTTCATCTGTATTTGACTACAATGATGTGTATAAAAGGCTTATCCCTTTCTTATCAAATCTGAAGAGTGGGTTTTCTGTCAAACCTGGAGTATTCATCGTTGTATCAGATGTTGAAAGAGCTTTTGATTCTGTAGACCAAGATAAGCTACTAAGTGTGCTGGATGATCTCAATTTGGAGGATGAATATTTTTTCAGCAAAGTTGTTCAAGTTGAGTGCACTAAGAAGTCACTGAGGATACAAGAAAACTGGACATTAGGGAGTAAAGAGAAAATCCCTGGACCTGCCAATGTCAGGTCTTTTCTTCCCAGTCACTTGTTGCGTGGCATTCTTGTAAAGCAACAGGTAGGATGTTTTGAACTGCTTTAGGGTAAACACATCTACATGCAAATTACGTGGTTGTTTTTTGGCTTCTTTCACTTTTATGTGAATTTGTTTCATAATTTCTTGGCCCTGATTGTGTTTGTGTGAAAGAGGTCATACTTATGACCATTATTTGAAGTGCCTTATGGTAAAAACATCTACATGTACATTTCATGGTCTTCTCGTCTTCTTTCACTTCATGTGAGTTTGTTTTATAATTTTTTGGTACTGATTGTATTTTTTTTGAAGGCATGCATTCTTTTACATTCCATCCTTAATAGTCTTTGTACATATTATAATTTGCATATTTGAATACTGTCCTGCAAAAGAAGAAACACATGAGACTGACTAAATAACCAACTAACTTAAAGCAGTGTAAATTAACATGAACGTTTGAAGTTCAAAGAAAAAATTGCGCATTGAGCTCTAGGTAGGTATCCCAAGGTTAATGATCTATGTGGAATGGGGTGTGGGGTGGGAAGGGCAGATCAATTAAACATCCTACTCCTAGAAAGAGGAATGAATCATTTTTCTGATTTTTTATTTTGTATTAAGGCTCCTTCAACCAAAGAACAAGAAAATAATAATTTGATGAACAGTTATATCTTTCAGTTGAAACATGACCTGACATTGATATGCTTTAAGAACCTTACTTCCAAAAGTGGCTATAATAAATTCTAAGTTATTGATTGTTCCAGGAGAAAGGCAGAAAAGTAAGAAAAGAACAGCTTCAAAATGATTTGAAGGAGCACATAAAGCGCAATGTGCTGCAGTTAGGTATCAAGTTTTTCTTGCAATCTGTCGGTATACCTCAAGGAAGTGTTTTGTCCTCTCTGCTCTGCTCGTTATATTATGGGCATCTTGAGAATTCAGTGATATTTCCATTTCTTGAGAAAGCTTGTATACCTGCCCCTGGATTTCCTTCAGAGGAACCTTTCCTTGATGATACAGCTGCAAGATATGTTCATCTTGTGGCGTGTAAACCTATCAGTCTGTTGCTTAGGCTTATTGATGACTTGCTTTTCATCTCAACCTCAAAGGAGCAGGCTTCTAAGTTATTCTCCCGGTTGCAGAGAGGGTTTCGTGCCTACAACTGCAACATGAATGAACAAAAATTCGGAACGAACTTTCAGATGAATATTATACCAGGTTTGAGATCGGATAGATTATATGTGGTTGAAGATGGAACTTCGTTTCTTCGATGGAATGGACTATTTATCAACTGCTCAACCTTGGAAATTCAGGCAGATTACACGAGGTCAGCTATCTTCCTAGTAGATACATGGCATCACTTGCGGATTTTCGTGCGAGTTGTTATTTTATTTATTCTAGTGTTTCTTAAATGTTTATATTATGATAAAGCGGAGTAGGCCACTCTAGGAATCACTCACTCACTTGCTGAAGAAACTGATACTTCCCTATTAAGTACATAGCGTAGCAAAATGACTCTTCTAACATGAACTGTATCAAGAGTTGGTTGATAAGGCATCACTTATTTTGTAGAGGTCTGCCTTGCTGTAAATCTGGGAAAGATCCGTGTACATTTACAGAGTGTCCATTTTTCCACAGGAAAGTTTACCTTGGCATTTCTGGCTTTCAAGATGATCTAATTCGTGTAGCAGATCTTCACGTCAGCTCATTTTTTTATTTCTTCATTAATGACTAGGAAGTGTCTTGTAGACTGAAATGGTGTTTTGTTGCAACCACCATTTTATTTAGCATTCTGGCGTCAACTATAACCTTATTTGGCTAGCAATTGACCTATTAAAACAATTTTTGATAACTGAACCTATTAAAACAATTTAATGGATAGGAATTTTGGCTATTAGCAACATTTCCTCTGCATGATGTTTATACTCTTCTTTCTTATTGACTTTCTCAATGCTCAAGGAATTTGATTAAATAGGTAGATATTTATTGATGTGATCTTTTGCTGACAGGTACTTGAATTCCCCGCTAAGTTCAACCCTCACTGTTGGCTGGCTAAATAAACCAGGGCGTAACTTTAAGGCTAGGTTGTGCAGTTATCTTAGACCGAAATGCCATCCTATATTCTATGATTCTAACATAAACTCAGCAGTTGTGGTCAGACTCAACATTTTTCAAGCTTTTCTTCTCTGTGCCATGAAGTTCCACTGCTACCTCTATGATTTATCATGCTTGTATAGATTCAGCACCAAATTTTATGTAGATGCTTTGGAAAAATCATTGAGGTATGAAACATCTAGTACAATATCACTGGTGCTGTTTGCTCTTTTTATACACTGGTATTGGACCTACATTCGTTCAGTTAATTTTTCTAAATTCTTAAACATGAAAGCACCAGGAACAACTCTTAATGAAATGGGTTGGTGGCAAGGGCTCTTCTCCCTCCCCTTGTTCAAACTCCGATTCATAGAGAAATGTTTGATCAAGGATAGACTTTTGCATCATATCTAAGTGTATCACATATTCATTCCGTCATTTTTTTTGACTTCACTAGGTATATGAAAAGGCTCATCAAGAGGAGGATGTATTCGTTCAAATGTGGTTCAGATTTTCGCCCAGTTCTTGAAATGGAGCAAGGGGAAATCGAATGGCTTGGATTAAGTGCTTATAAACAAGTGTTGAAGAGAAAACCATCATGGTATAATGAGTTGTTACATGTAATAGAGGCTAAGCTCAATGCACTTGGTTACCTTAACCTAGTTCGAAGTAGAGCATCAGCATTGCAACATGCCACAGATATTAAGCGTTCCTCCATACTATGGAAGATTAAGTATTGACAACACAAGGCTCTAAATTTTCCATTATGTCTACAGAGCTCTGTGATTGGAAAAGAAGGCTGCAAATTTTCCATAGCCTTCTAAAATGAGCTTCATATGAAAAACTAAACCGTGTTTTATTCCTCATACTTAGTAACCTATTTTATTCTGACTGTTATGTGGGCACTTAGAGTATACTATAGGCAAATACTTACTCATGTTTACGTCAAATTATGTAAATTTATTATAGTTAAAGTAATTTAATAAGGTAAGAATATATATATAAATTAATCATAATTAAGTATTAAAAAATTATGTGCAAAATTATATTATTTATCAATTGTATAAGTACCATATGCCATACGGGAATAAATTTATTTACTAATATAACTTTTATAAGAAATTTGGTTTTTGGATGGCTCAAGGCGTAAAGTATTCCCTGCAAAGGTTCCATTTGATTAATAGATGATTTTGTCTTGTTAAGAATTTTTAGGATGAATTCATCATTATAATGTAAAATTATGCGTTTAATATAATATTTATATAAATAAAAAGTGCATGTGTCACTAATTGCTAGTGGTAGTATAGAAATTGTATGCCCTCTTAGGTTACAAGGTCTGAAATGTTAAGGCAGTAAAATCAACAGCCCTCTTTACCCGCAACCCTCAGCTATTTTCAACACTAGAAAAAGCCATACATCTCTGTGAAAAGCTAAATCGGTTTCGAGGAAAAGCTTCTCTGCGATGGCAATGGCAGGGCGTATTAGATCTACACTCCCTCACGTACGCAAAGCCCTTTCATCTGATTCAAGATCCGCTCTTTATCCGGCACTTATCTCCAATCCCGAGGTATTCATTCTTATCACAGATTAGACCTACTTTTGGTCTTTCATGTTTTTGTATTTCTGGGTTTTCTTTTCTTAGGTGTTTAGAGGATGTGCTTTGATCTGTATCGTGAGTTTAGATTCTTTGATTTTATTTTTTGACTTTGAAATTGGATCAGTTTGATTCTCGATTTATGTTTATGTGAAATGGATGAATGTTGTTTTTGGGTTCTAATCTTTTTGTGGTATTACACAGTCAGAACAAACCCTGCTATGTGGAGTAGAATTTTTAAATTGATGGAAATGATTATATGTTTGCAGCTTAGGGTGGAGTATTTTGGTGTGGTTTTCTGATTGAATTAACATGTGAAAATAGTGTTATCATTGTCATTGGAACTACTTTTTTCTGTTATTTGTCCCCCTTGTTTATTGCAAAACAAAATATTTTGACCTCGGTATGTGTGGTGGTGGTGGTTGGGTGGGAGGAGGCGGAGATTTTAAGATTATCGTCGCGTCATGCCCAAGCATTAGCCTTTTGAAACTTTTATTCAGGGAGGGGGTTGGTAGCTTGTTGCTATGTGAATATTAAGTTTGTTTCCTGGAGTTTCTTTTTTTATTAAAATTGAATATCATGTTGTAATTGCTGGTAATTTTGTTTTATTTACACCTGAAGTACTTGAAAAGAGAAACCTTTGGATGTGCATAAGCACACATATCCCGTTTGAGGTTTAATTGAATGGCTATTCTTTACAGAACTGTTAAAAGTGTCCATGCTGTTGCGATTTGCGATCTGGTATGGTGGATTGTTTTATTGATGCCTTTTTATGAATGTTGGTCAATTCTTTTTTGCAGTTGTCAAGAAATTATGCTTCTGCCCCAGCTGCCAAAGAGAAAAAAGTAAAGGTTAGTAGTCCTATGAGATTTTAGGCTTATTTGTGTGTTTGATATTTGCTTATGACCGAGTTTTTTCTTTTACTTTTTAGTGAAGTTGAATCTTTCGCTATGTCACTTATTTCTGCTGAAAGCATTGCATTCCTAGCCTAGAGTAAATACATATTGAATCCCATTGGGTACATGAAATCCTCAAAATGGTATCTGCATAACTAGATCTCCACTAAAGTTACAACAATATTGATTCAACTGTAAGCTCCAACATAAAAAACTTAAGCTGACGTTTGAAATGTTTTGAAATGTGAAGTCTAATTTACTGATGCATCTTTGATTTCAAGTATAATTTGGAGCCCAAGGACTACCTTGAATTTATTTGAGTTATCAATGCTTTCAAGCATAATCTAACTCCTTTCTTTTCAAAGGTTAGATATAAACCCACAGTATATTGACATTTGACACCAAGTCACCAACTTACTGCTGCCTAAAGCATTGCATTTCTAGCCTAGAGTAAATGCAACTTATTGCTGCCTAAAGCAGTGCATTAGCCTAGAGTAAATGCATATTGAACCCCATTGGGTAAATCAACTCCTTAAAATGGTATCTGCGTCAGACTAAATTTTCTATTTAAGATACAACAATATTGATTCAACCATAAGCTCCAATGAAAAAAATTAAACCTGAAGTTTGAAAAGTGAAGTCTAACTTACTGCTGCATCTTTGATTTAAAATTTTAGTTGGCGCCCATTCCCTTTCTTGAATTTATTAGAAAAGTTCTCAATACTTTCAAGCAAAATTCAACTCCTTTCTTTTTGAAGGGTGGATGTAAATCCACACAATATATTGACATTTGACACCAACTTGTTGTCCATCAGTTGGAAATTCTTCTGAATTAGCAAAATTTTGAGCTCCCTTGTATTAATAGGAATGAAGTATCTTGCAGGTAAAAGTACCGATGTTTTTTGGAAATGAAGAATGAACATAACTTACTTTTTATTTTGCACACTGCACATATCATTAAATTGATTCCTTCGTTTGGTGATTCCCGTGGCAGTGGATGACATGATCTGATGCTTATCTCACATGTGCTCCTAGCGATTCCTTTTTTCTTTTTGCTGCCAAGTCCATTAAGTCTGTCATGTAGAACTGAGATACTGCCTGAAAAGTGTTTACAGAAGTTCTTAGCGGCACAACTGATGGGGATTATTCAACTGAACAAGTCAATTTTTAACCATGTGATAATCCCACATTATTGGTTGATAGAGAGTCAATATCGATTTTATCAATGAATCGCTACTAGACTCGCAGGGTTCGGCATTAACTATATCTGTTACAAGCTGTATGTGGAAAAAAACAACTCAGCTCCTCGTTCTTGTAGAATACTGTGGTAATAGGGGTTGATTATTTACCATGTAGTAAAAAAACTTTTCCTATTTTCATCAAAAAACTTTCCTATTCTCCTGTCAGTTATGCATGTCTGGGACCAGTTCATTCTTACCAATTCTACAGTATGTCGGAAGTTCTTTTTTATATTTTGACTCATGATATCTCAACTGTTTCGCCTTTTGCTCTCTTTTAAGTTTAAATTCAAAATAATAGCAATCTCTTTCACTTGAAGCAATTACATCACGTCCTTTCCTTCATATCCTAAGAGATAGAAGAAATGAATACTATTACCAGATCTCTTGGAATATGAGCCTTTTATGTGTTAACATCTTTTGCTCCTCTATGATGTATCAGGTTCCTGTGACTATGTATGGGGTTTCTGGAAATTATGCCTCAGCTTTGTACATCGCAGCTGTAAAAGCTAATGCATTGGAGAAGGTCGAGTCCGAGATTTTGGACCTTATTGAGGCTTCAAAGAAAAGTCCTAAATTTTCTCAGTTTATGAAGGATCTCTCTGTACCTACAGAGACAAGAGTGAAGGCCATGACTGACATCTCTTCAGAGGCTAAATTTGGAGAGCTCACAAAGAACTTCTTGGGTATGATAAAATATAAATCACTAACTAAATGTACTGCTAAAAAAATTCAAACACTGTAACAACTGAGCATGTGTATTTTTTGTTAACCTGCTCGGGTAATATCTTCTTTCCATTGATCACTTTATGTTTGGCTGACATTTTCTTTCACCTTTGTATTTCTAGTTGTTTTGGCTGAAAATGGGAGGCTGAAACATATTGATGCCATAGCAAAAAGGTTTGCAGAGTTGACCATGGCACACAAGGGGGAACTTAAAGCCATTGTAACAACTGTTATTGTAAGTCCACCTATTTGGAACTAAAAGTTTGCGCTCGAATATAGATCCTTATCTTTTGGTTTTTTTATTTAATGTGGAGAGGGCTATTTCAAGTTAAAAAAACTATATTTTCGATATGGTGTTTACTTAATGGTGCTTTGAAAGAGTAAGTGATACTCAAATTATGAGGATGAAAGCAGTACGAGTTGCTTATAAACTGCTTATGGCGATTCTTGAAAATTTGTGCATTAAGTTAACTGTCTTTTCTAGTGGAAAGATAGTGACTACGTTGCAGTTTGCTTCAAAATTCAATATATCTGCACTTTTAATGTGACTTCTAAATGTTGTCCAATGTAAATGGTAGGTAGATAATTCTATTCTAAGATTTCGTTGTCTTATAGTCATATTGGTGAGGACTTCCATTATTCTGCGTAATGTAATGCATGATGCGTTGTGTTGACTTCTTTGTTACCCTGCTCTCTTGTGCTCTGAGGGCTAGGGTTGGTTAACTGCTGTATTGATGCAAGATTTTAATTGCTGGCAGTAATATGTGTATGTATGTTACTTTATTTGGTTGTCCTAGTTTGTTATTTCCTTGTAGTTGGATATCTGATTCTTATATCTTTTTGTTTACTTTACCCAGCCTATTCCTCCAGAGGAGGAGAAAGAATTGAAGGAGACATTGCAAGAGGTGATGGGAAAAGGGAAGAAGGTGAACATTGAACAGAAGGTACATTATGATATTGAAACTTTTTCTTTTTGAAAATTCTCAACAACAAAGATTCGCATCTGTTTATGATATTGATTCCTTGGTTGTTACAGATTGATCCTAGCATTCTCGGTGGGCTTGTGATAGAATTTGGCCAGAAAGTTTTTGACATGTCAATAAGGACTAGGGCACGCCAGATGGAGAGACTCTTGAGGGAACCTATCAACTTCTGATCGCGTGAAAGCCCGTTTTAGTTATTTTACCCTTTTGTGGTTTTAGCTGAAGATTAACGAACATCCTCTTGGTTTGGACTGCCCTGAGGTGTTTGTTTTTCATAACAATGTTCTTCTGCTTCTTGCACAAATAAAAAGCATACTTTACATTTGAATCTTCCAAAGGAAAACCTTGATGAGGATCATTTATATTTTTTTGCATGAAGGTTTATGTTGAAGTGGTATCTCTTTGTACTCACTCTTGTTTATCAAAACCTTCTTTAGAGTTTGAATAACATCTTCCTGTGTTTATTTGATGGAGTGAGAAGTTACTTATATTAACCCTTGGTTATGAAGAGTAAAACGACTTGGTTTTTGATCTCTGTGTCTGCATGTTTGATCGTGGTGGGTTTCTTCACACGGGTGCCTAGGTAAAAGTTTACTCGCATTTGGTGTTCACATCGGATCAATGAATACATGACACTTGTTTTTTACCTAGATCCACGGTTATCGTGATTAAACACTTAAGTACCTACTGAGTGGCAGCAATTATCTGTTCTTTACAGGCATTAAGGTGTTAGTGTATCTTAAATCATTTTTTCTAAAAAATAAACTCCTAATTCTATAGAGCTTTTTATAGATCACCATGACAGACAAAAAGAATGAAGTAGATAAAAAAGAAAAAGAAAGAATGCTATTGGGTTGTTCTGAATATATAATGGGCTTTTAGAAACGCATCAGCCAACTTATATCCAAGTTGGACTTGGGCTTGAGTACTAAGGTGTAGCCCATCTGGCTCCAAAGGCAGGCCCAAAGCATATACAGTTATTACATTGGCAAGGTTAATTCCAAGCTGGGCTTCTCTGACTTCTTCCATAAAGGGTCCTTCTCCAGAAGCTAGGGCTACCTATACAATTATAGCCAAAATCAGTAAAATATACATAAATAGGCACACATTTAGTAAGAACTGTGAAACTATATGATAATATTATTATTTTGGTACAAAATTAAGATTGAAATACATAAAAAAGAATTGCATGAATATTTCACCCTTAGTATCTTTTGGATATATATATCCAATGGTTAGTAGATACACTTAAAAAACACTACAACAAATAAAGGATTTAGCGGCAATAATATAATTGTTGTTATATTATATTTAGTGGTAATATATATATATATATATATACACACACACGCACTCTATGTAAGTGCCACTAAAGGCTTTAGTGACTGGATACAATGGTATTAACTCAATTGCTGCTAAGTGTTTTTGTAGCAATAAATATTGACGCTAATAGGAAAATCTATTGCAACTAAATGTCTCTTTTATTATAGTGAGAGAGAAAATATCGGGGAAAATGGGTCAATTGAGTCCTTTTCAATTACAAATTGAAGAAAATAATCAAATAAGCAGGTAAAGATACTGATGTGTTGTTTTCAAATGTATAAATATGAAGATCTCTGTAAAAAAGACGAAAAACCAAATTAATAAAGAGCTATAAAACCAATTAACCTCAGGATATCACGAAAATTATATGGCTAATGTTATAAATTTTCTTTCTAAAAATAAATAAATAAAGAATTTGAAATTTTGTGTCAATCATATGATTATTTAAAAGAGAACTATTTCACACATACTGATTCTGGTAAATGTCTTCTCAAGAAATTATTTTCTATTTTAATAAAACAATATATTGCACAACTAACTTTCTCTTTATGTTTTTTCTACTCCAATTTTATTCAACATTATAAACACTTTTTACGACTCACAATTATCACCTAACTCCACAATCATCATAATTCAGTTGAAACATAACGTAGATATTAATTATCCTTCATATATAGTAATATTGTTTCATTAAATATAGCATATATTATACAAAAACATATTCTACGTCGTACGTGGTCCATTGTAGATATTGTTAACATGTCAATTTTAGAAAACAATGATTAACTACTAATAAAATTCCTTAAATTAGTCTCTAACATCATTAAATTTTTTTTTATAGATTCAAATCATCATTAATTCATACCACAATAGAGTTTAAAATTAAATTCGCATAGTTCAAGAGTATTTTTAGATAGCTCTGGTCCCTGTACCTGAAAAATCGGAAGTAATGGAGAGTTTAAATCAGTACGAATGTCCTGAGAAAGTTTCTCCAATTTTCTTTTATAAGATTTTGCTTCTTTCAAAGCTAATGCATCTCTTTCCCCTTGGTACCAAAGAATTCCTTGAATTGTCCCACCATCTTGCACAGCAATTCTAGCTCTTTTAATCATAGCAAAAATATAGTAATATTAGGTTTACAACATAATTATTTGCATTTCGAGATCAGTTGAATTCAGAATGAATGTACATCTTAATTGATGGATTCCAAAAATATATGTTAAAACAAGATAAGACATTTAAAATCAATAACTTCATGGAGAGGTTCTTGAGCTACTTCCCATATCGACCGGTGGATCGCCGGATTCCGGTGGAACATAACCATCCCAAACTCTTTTAACAACCCCTCCACGTCCAGCCATGTTACTTTGTCCAGCTAGTATAAATATTTGTTTTTTATCCTTAGTCTCAAATATTGTACACAAATCAAGAAAAGTATTAAGTAAAAAGTTAATCTTTTATATTTAATTGTTGATTTCATCATTTAAAATTGATGAGAAAAAATTGTTGTAAAAAAAGAAAGAGGAAGAACTATGGATTTAATTTTTCGTAGTGGACTCTGATTTAAGTAGACAATTTTTATTTCATTATCCTACAAGGAATTGGAAAGTAGTCCTAAGGTATGTAGGAAAAGGAAATTAATACTATTAAAACCTGGAAAAAAAATAATTTACCCCCCTCTATTTTAATTCACGTGTCTTTTTTTTTTTTTTTTCGTTTTAAAAAAAAGTCACTTTTTTTTACTTCTCCCTTAGTAATTTTTTTTTAGTAAATCAAGATAGATTCCCACTTTAATATTACCTTATTAATTAGTAACTACCTGAAGTATTAATAGTAGTTAAATTTAAATTTTCAAAGTCTGATTAATAAGATTAACTTAATAAAATAAAATTTTATTTTCTTAATGAAAATGTTAAGTTAATATGGGCTAAATACAAAGGAATGGAGAGAGTACCTTTTTAATTTTAAGACCACATAAAATATTTAATAATTAATACAACAAGATATGAAATTAATTTGATACATTATATATATATTTTTAATTTAAGATCATAAAATTTATATATTGTTTTTACTTTCTTAAATTTTATGCTCAATCAAAACTAAGATTCTATTCGTAACTAATTATAAGCATCTATAAAATCTAAATAATTATAAGCATTCATAAAATCAAAAAGCTATGGGGTGTAACTAAAGGTGTCAAAATTAGTCCATAAAATCATATCCACCCAACTCGTTTAAGTTTAAGCTTATTATTGACTCACCCATTTATCAGCTCAGTCCATTTTAACCAATCAAAGGTTGGGTTGTGATGTTTGTCTCAGACTGATTCATTAGAAATTTTGTCAAAATATTTTTAAAAAGATATTTCATTTTATTTTAATAGATTATATATAGTTATAATAAAGAAAAATAATAATTTTATAAGGTAAGTACTAAAAGATTATAAAAGAAAAAAAACATAATGCAATAAAAGAGTTAGGCAGGAGCCACATTTTAGCCTTTTTCTGTCGATGTAATTTTTGAACGGATCATTAATTCACCCATCTATTAACTTAACATATTTTGATTCTTTCAAATTTAACCCAACAAACCTGTTTGTCACTTATAATTGAATGATGACCCCGTTTGCTATCTATATTATAGATGACCCACTCATTAACTAATTCAATATATTTTGATCCGTTCAGATTCAATCTAATCCGCTCATCTTCCACCTATAATTGAGTGCATTTGTTGAGAGCTCTGCAAATAAGTGCAAATAATCATTATGTTAACTTGTCTAGGGATTGATTTTCTACCTCGGAACAAATCTCATTGATGACTATATATTTGTTAAATTAACGACTGATTCTTTTATTTTTTAATATTTTTATGGTTTTCATTGTCAATAACTCACCCCAACTTCCTATTATCCACAAAAGGGAGATTTAAACAACACAAATTGTATTATTTTGTACCGCTATTTAATTTTCTTATTCTATTAAAATAATTTGCTTGACAATAGATTTTATGTTAGAGGAATATAATTCTTCAATAATTAAGCCCAACAAAATCAAATAATGATATTTTACAATTTTCGACCAAATCACTTCAAATCAACCATAAATAAAGAATTTGATTTCAAAACGGACACTTTTTGGACACGACACACCAAAAGAGGCCCCCCCTATTCCCTAAAAATACACCCTCACTGTTAATTCCGTCTACTTCTACTGCAATGCCCAATTCAAAATCTTGAAGTAGTTCGCCTTTATGAGCAAGCTACACTTTTTCATTAGCTTTTCACGTGAAGAAATATATATCTTTTTTAAATTTTAAATGTATTGTTACGTTTATTTGATACATAGAATTGTGAGCTTCTTCAACATTAAAAGTATATACTATATAAAAAAAAATTATGAGGATGTTTAAATATGCACTAATTTTTGTAATGGGGACAAATATTAAAGGCACAATACATAAACGTATTTTTTAATTCGGTTTTAATTGACATCTATGCCTCCAAATTTTGGGTGCACATGAGCAGACACTTAAATTAGTATAAAGTTGAATAAGTAGACACACACGCCCTATGTGGACATTCATATGAGATACACTCGAACTAATTTGTATATATGTCACTTAAGATGCGTATGTGTCTACTTGTTCAGCTTTATGATCGTTTAAGTGTCTATCTGTGCACACCCAACTAAAAATTATTACAAGCCAGCCCTATAAGAAAGCAGAATTGCACATGATGGGGTCCTAATTAACCTTATTGAAGAAGAAGAATGTTGCTTGGCTTGGGTAAATTGAAGAAGTAAAGATAAAATATATTATCTATACAGCTGTAACTACGTAGATTTATATATCTTTGAGTAGCTTAGTTGTATTTCTTTTCCACTTGTCATTTTTTCATATGGAAATCCAACTCAGCATGCAAATTAAGTTTTCAAATACTCTAAACAGCCCCTCACATTTTTCCTAAATTGACAGAGACAGTCCCCTATTTAAAATACATTGATTTAATTTGCCTCTTTGTGTTGATAGAGGTACCTCTGATGTGTTTTTTCATGCTTATCTGATGGTAACTACTCCCATATGAATAAGACCTAAATTAGGTATTTAGAGTGTGTGGCAGTGGTAGAGTTAGAATTTTCATTAAGGCAGTTTAAAATATGAAACTTTAAATATATGAAGAAGTCGAAGGAGATTCAAATCTAGTATACATACATAAAAAAAAAATTATTTACACATAAATAATATAATTTTTCGTTGAAAATTTTTCGAATGAACCCCTCAATCCTAACTGGGTCCGCCCCTGAATGGTTGGGTGGGGGGCGTCAATAAATCAAAAACATTTTTTTTGGAAAATATTAATATTTAAAGTAAATAATTTACTGTGATGATTTTAAGATTCTCGTTTCTGTGTTAAGTAATATTTATTTTGTATTATTTTCAAGTGGTCTCGACGTATTTTTTAAATTTTTTATTCGGTGTTTGGAGCCCACATTGGTGTTTCGACTAAATTTGATAGGTGTCCTGATTAAATTTGGATAGCGCACGGTAGTCTGTAGGGCCTATTCAAGGTGGCGCTCCCAACATGATTTTCTCCATACACAAGACTTGAACCAGTAGCGTAGCTACATGGTTGTCAAGGTGTCCAATTGGATACCCTTTGTCGGAAAAAAATATTTTATATACAAGTAAAATGATACACGAAATGATTGAATAACATATTTTAGACACCCTTAACACAACAAGTTATTATAGCCTAATGGTTTCAAACACTTGGAATGATGCAGGGGCTCGTGTGTTTGAATCTCACTTGCAGAAATTTCTGGCTCCGCCACTGACTTGAACTCGAGAGATCCAAGACCTCTGAATAAGAATGGAACAGACCTACCACCGCACCATAACTCATGTTAGGTTTGTCTTCATGTAATGATATTTGCGCACACATGTAAAAGTACATTTTGGACACCCCTACAGTAAATGAGTGTTTCTGATATTGCTTGTCCCCTCTTATTTTTCTTTACTACTATTACTTTTTATTTAATCAAAACAAAAATCTATATTCTGAATTAATGTATAGTTGACTTGAAGAAACTAAATTAAAATTGCAATCTCACAAAAGTCTTTCTCGCATCATATTCATACCATTGTTTCATCGAAAAATATTTCAATGTCGTAATACAAAAGCTGACCAACATTTCTTTGCATTATAGCATTGTTTCATCAAAAGATAATTTGACATCGTAATGCAAAGACTGACCAACTTCTAGACTGTCTTGCATTATAATGTCATTTCATCGAAAGATAATCCGATGTCGTAATGCAAAGCTTTCTTGTATTATAATGTCGTTTCATCAAAATATAATTCGATGTCATAATGCAAAGGGTCACCATCTTCTAGACTTTCCTGCATTATAATGTCGTTTCATCATCAAA
Organism: Solanum appendiculatum; assembly: GCA_018342035.1. Classification (NCBI taxonomy): domain Eukaryota; kingdom Viridiplantae; phylum Streptophyta; class Magnoliopsida; order Solanales; family Solanaceae; genus Solanum; species Solanum appendiculatum. The sequence continues at coordinate 173,340 of JAGDQO010001065.1, read as the reverse complement.
AGATAACTCGACGTTATAATGCAAAGGCTGACCAACTTCTAGACTTTCTTGCATTATAATGTCATTTCATCAAAAGATAATTTGACGTTGTAATACAAAAACTGACCAACTTTTAAACTTTCTTGCATTATAATGTCATTTCATCGAACAATAATTCGACAAGCTGATCAATTCTGCGAGATAATATTTGCTCAAGGATAAACGTGTTTTGTATTGTCAAATATTTTCACTTTAGAGTGATTTTGAGTCTTGGAAGGGTTTGTTTTAGAAACGGAGCAAAAGGGAGATGTATCTAATAAAAATAAAATTTGGTAGAAAGAGAAAAGAGTGATCAAGTTGTATCTTATAATGATTGGACTTAAAAAAATATTTAAAAAATAATGATTGGACTATTTTTTAATTTTTAAAAATAAAGATACATTAGGCCATTTTATTGAAAAAGTAAAATCTGTACACAAATAAGAGGGTGTTTGGCTAAATTTAATTTAAGTTGATCAAATTAGCTTAAGCATTTTTTTTACCAAAATTAATTAAAGTTCAGCTTATAACCACTTCTAGTTTGATTAATTTTTTTTTATTCGATTCTTTTATTTCTCAAAATATCTTTTTCGAAACACAAACAACTTTCTCTTCATTCTGTATATGTTGTTCCTCTTTTTCATACATTTAAATTTATAATTCTCTTGTAAAATTTATAGATATTTTAGTCATATGAGCAAAAAAAACAACTAATTATCAACTCTTTTTATCGAACACATCAACTGGTTATTATTAGTTTCAACAATTCCAATATTTATTTAAACACTGTTTATTTACAAAATCAATTTCAATATTTGAAAGTACTTTTTTAGGTCTTAAAACTTATCAGGTGTTTACAAAAGTCAGCTTCCTTAATTTTCAAACTTCATCAATTAAGTAACAATTCGAGTTTTAAATGTTGAACACATGATGCATATAATTGGTTGACAATAGTTTTTCCAAAATTTGCACTATGGTCAAAGATTGCTTTCATTTCTAAAGATTATTATAGCACAAATTGGGGAATGTTGTCGTCTAACATCATAGAGAAAATTAAAAGACAGTGCAAAACACATGGCTATGTAAAAAATTTACACATGGAAAAACAATAGAACATGAATTTTGACCAAGAGTTAAAAAAGTTAAATAATTATAACTATTATTTCACTTTCTTTAAATAATTGTTTCCTATTTTATTCACTTAAAAGAAGTACAATTTTGACTTGTAATCATCAACAATAATAGTAAAAATGGATTTTGGGTGCCTAAAGGTGGCTCGTGAGAAGATGATTGATCAAGACGATATAAAAGAGACCAAATACCCATCCACAACGGTTGTGGGAGAATCAACACCCCTACACTGTTTTAGACTGGACATCTGAAGCGTAGACAATATATAAGATAGAGGTTCAACATCGAGTAAATAACAAAATAAAATGGGCCTGTCTCTAATATAACATGTAAAAAATGAATTTTGAGCTTAAAAAGGAGATCGTACATCCATCCACAGCCGATACCGAAGAATCAACAACTATAAATAATTAGTTGAATGAATTCACTTCTTCTTTAAAACGTTTAACCTTCATAGTAACAAATATTACTAGTAAAGGAGTTTAGCTTTTGGAATATAATAATGTTCTTGCTTTTTTTCTTTTCTTTCTTGGGGAAAATGATACTTCCCAATTAATATTTTATTTTATTCAGTAAGACGTGCTGAACATAAAACCATGAGCTTTGACGATTGTACCATATACTAAGGAAAGTTAATTGATTTTTTATTAGAATTCCCTTCTTGATCAAGAGAACCCCATGCTTGCATAAAAGAACAAAAATACTAAATTTGTCTTCACACGTAGTGGAAAAAAACATTTTTTTAGTAACTATAACTTACTTTACAAGAATGGAAGTTTGGTATAGTGTTGAGGAATACTATATAAACATTCATGATATATAACATTTAATAACATATATGAATATAAAATCATGCAAAATGAAGCACTAATCGTTTCAATTGTATCTGTCGACAGATAATTTGCTTCAAAAATCCGTTAGATGAAACTGAATGGCTTATTATTTTGAACGTTATTTTCATTCTTCATGCAACAAACAACTCCAATTAAAGACTTGTAAAAAACGACAAAAGATTAATTAAATTTGAGTTAAAATAAAGGTTCAACGTAGACATAGACACGCGTACCTAGCTTAGTACAACATATTAAGTAGTACTTTTGTTATTTGTGAATATTGTTCATGTACTCTTCCTTTTCTTTGAAAATTTAGACTTAAGGTGCAAGTGAGAAGTTGAAAGAAAAGAGAAATGAAAACTTCTTTGGGTGGTAATGGTGATGATGAAAGTGATGGTTTGTGGGGTTGTGTGTGTGTTTTTTTTTTAAAAAAAATTATATAAAAAATATTATTAATTGTGAGAATTAAATAAAAAAATAAAGAGGCAAATTAGTTGGTTAAAGAAAACAATTATAGGTGGAGTGGAAAACGGATTGAGGGGGACCTTCCTTGGGGCAAGGGTGGAGCTAATAGCCTGCATATAGATTCGGTCGAATTCAGTAGATTTTATTTAGATAATGTATTTATGTTGATAAATTCATTAGATACATATAAATGTTTAAATTTAGAACTCATTTATTATTAGTCAAATTAAAATCGTCATTATTAAATTAAGAATTCATAAAGTTGAAATTCTGATTTCGCCTCGGATAGGGTGGGGTGGGGGTGAAAGAGAGAGAGAGTGATGGTTGGTCTTCTTGTCTTTGACTCTATCTAGCCTCTTTCGTTGCATTTTTCTTCACTCACAAGGTAATCATCATATGTGTATGAGAAATGGAACACATTTTGCTTCCACTTCACATAATCTTTTTTTCCTTCTCTTTCTTATTATTCCATTCTATATATCTTTTCACCATCAAAGCCTAGCAACACAATTATCATTTTTTTCTCATCATCGATCTTATTCTTAGGGTTTTGATATTTTGTTCATCGATGAGGAAGCCCGAACATAATAATACAATGATGAAGGAGAAGGAGAAGGAGAAAGGGAATAAGGCGAAGTTAAGAAAAGGTTTATGGTCACCAGAAGAAGATGAGAAGTTGATGAGTTACATGTTAACAAATGGTCAAGGATGTTGGAGTGACATAGCTAGAAATGCTGGATTACAAAGATGTGGTAAGAGTTGTCGTCTCCGATGGATTAATTACTTGAGGCCTGACCTTAAACGCGGCGCGTTTTCTCTACAAGAAGAAGAACTCATTGTTCATTTGCATTCTATTCTTGGAAATAGGTACATACACTTGCTTTCTCTCTAAAAGCCTTTCATTCACATTGTTCATTTGCATTCTATTCTAGGGGAAGTCAATTGTTTGAAGGCATATTGGGTAGATAATTAAAGTCATCGTTTTACCCATAATGAAATGAGTGAAAATCATGAGAAATTAGAGTTCAAATTTCAGTATTACTATGACTTATCTTTTTCTACATGTGTTGGTGGTCAAAGTTAACCAATAATTATGCTAGCTAGACATTAATGATATTGAGATTTGAGAAGAAGAGATCGAGATAGTATGAGAGTGTAAATGGAGCTAAAATGTGAATTTTGTTTTATCAACTAGCTTGAAAGACATTGATTTTAATATATACAACCAAACCTCTTTATAATGGGGTCATTTGTCTGGATATTTTTTGACTATGATAACGAGATGTTGTTATTACAGATAACATATAATTATACAATATCATATGAAGGTTGATTTTTTTAAAGAAAACTTGATTGTTATAGTAAAATGATATTATATAGAAGATGTGTACATATATATGACACTTGCATATGATCTTCTTTGCATTAATAAATATACTAAGGGCACAAATACAGTTTTTTTTTATTGGTTGACTTATGGTTAACCTACTTTATGCATACACACAAAAAATAAAAACCCTCTTTCAACACTAAATCTCAAGCTCTGAGAAGGATAATTTTACTTTACTCTAATTGTCATGTTTAATTGGTCCCTTTTCACCATTTTTTCTTATGTTGGGGCATTATATAATAAAACCTCATTTACTGTTAAATCTTAAACCGTTCTTCTAACAGCGTTGGCTCAGACCCTGTAAAAGTATTAAATTTTTTACTAAATAAGTAATAATAATTGACTCGGACCCTAAGTCCAACTACTTGTACTTACAAAATTTTCAGCATTTCCTATTACAAGTAGGAGATTTTATAAAAAAAAAATTAAAAAGAGGGGAACTTGAAGGGAAAATTAGATAATTAATTAGAGAGAAAAGTTTCAAACAGATTATAAAGAAAAAGAAAACTAAAAATGATTATCTACTGTCATATAAAATTAATTTATTTCAGGAACTATATAATTAATCCATTATTTGGTTAGTCAATTTGATTTTCGTCCACCACTTATTGGAGGGAAACAATTTCAAACAAATATTATTTGTTTAATTTGTTAACGAAACTAACATAATGCATGCAAATCCATGCTGTACTTTCCTTCCATTATTTTAAACCTTATATATTTTGCATATGTTATATTACAGGTGGTCACAAATTGCGGCTCGTCTTCCAGGGAGGACAGACAATGAAATCAAGAATTTCTGGAATTCCACGATAAAAAAGAGACTGAAAAACAACAACAACAACAACAACAGTAACAACAGCACGCCATCGCCTAACACGAGTGATTCTTCCTCTGAGCCTAGGGCAATCATGGGAGGAATATTTCCAATGCAAGGGCACGATGTAAATGTCATGGCAGCGTTATGCATGGATAATTCGTCGTCTACTACGTCAGGATCATCCATGCATGCCATGGTTCCTAGCAACCATTTTAACCCTTTCCCTCAGCTTGATAATACAAGCTACGATATATCAGGATTAGTCGGGCCAGTGAATTTAGGTCAATTTGGTTGTAGCGGAGGTGATGGTGTGTTTTTGGACTATGGTGTTGTGGAAACTTATAGTATGATGGGATTAGGAAGTGATGAATTTTCAATACCTTCTTTAGAGGGTGTTAATAATAAGAGTACTATGGGGGAGAATAATAATAATAACAATAACAATAATAGTAATGTTGATTTTAGTAGTAATAATATTGTTAGTGGTGTCAATGACTATGATTCCATGATTGAGAAGGAAATTACAAATGAAAACAACAACAACAACAACAACCAACACTTGATGAATATGAGTGGAAGTAGTGATCAAAGCCTAAAGGTTGAAGACTATATGGTTGGTTTTGGGAATCATCATCATTGGCATGGAGAAAGCTTAAGAATTGGAGAATTTGATTGGGAAGGTTTGTTGGCAAATGTTTCCTCTTTACCTTACCTTGATTTTCAAGTTGAATAACTACTCTCTCCAACCCCTTCACCCCCACAATAATGACACAAATACACTCATCCCATTTTATTTTTTTTGATAATCGTTTAGGTTTAGAAGACCAGTACGCAAGGTTCAAAATTCAATGAATAATAAATTGTTCCCCCTCCTCAATTCTCCACAACCTCATCTTAGAGAAAATTTTGAGATATATTTCTTTTCTTTATTTGCAATTATCAAATCCTTCCACTAGATTTTCTTTTTAATTTGTTTACCATTTCCATTTCTTTTCTTTTCTTTGAATCGTACGTTGTAGAGTATTATGTGGATACAAGGGGAGAAATAATAATCTTTCTCATCAAGAATTGAGCAAAGTGTGAATAGAGAATGAGCAAAGTACAGATCATATAGAAGATTATGAAGAGAGAGTAAATAAAAAGGTCAAGTTGTTGATTTGTACAGATATGGATCAATTAAATCAATCAATAATCTTTTGAATTTTAAGAGAATTTTAGTTAGTTACATGTTTCTCAGAAATATATAGATGGAGAAAATTGTTCTACTTACGTACTTTAATTTGTATTTACAAAGGAAATAAGAAGCATTGTTACTTTTTCCATATGAATCAATATTTCAATACTTCTAATCCCCTATACCCTCCTTCTCTCTCAAAATTGCTTATATAATATGGATTTAAGTTTTGTGCGTAGAAATTAAACTCATATAGTTATATATGTCAGATTTAATTTTGAGTTCACGTTGTGTGTACTAATAGAATAAATATTTTTTATACTATTTGGTAAAAATTGACCTGCAACGACATATCAAACAAATAAACTAAATTATAAATTAATAAGCTATTATAATGGACTAAATCATAATAATAGTGTATAGTTTTTTTACGCTATCATTATATATATATATGATATAACTTTTTCGACACTGAATTTGATGATGAGAAATTAAAAAGGAATATTGGATCAACTCGCATGTAGAACGATTATATTTTCTTTAACAAAGTTAATTAAACATTTTGTTAGTCAGTTAATCTTGACCATTACTAAATAAAAGTTGCAACAGAATTGCCTCCCAAACTAATCGAGTTGCCTATGAAATCTTAGAAATTAGAAAAGCAAAGAACTTGCAATTTCAGTATATTATAGGTGATATACTGAAATTTGATATTGCATTAAATGAATTTCATGTAGAGTTATTGTTGGAATTGTGTAAACTACCTATATGCTAGAGATCAAACATTAGTTTTTATCTTTTTTTTTGTAATTTTGATCTTAATATAAAAATATGGTGGTTTGGAACTTACCTCATATATAGTTGCTTAAACTTTTTATCTGATTCAAACTACTAAACCTGAGTATTTTCATGGCACTTCTTCTACACTGATTCAAACTACTAAACATGAATTAGGTCACTGCTAAATAAATCATCATTTTTCATTGAAAAATGTTCAAATGGTTATTTTCGCAGATATCGGCGGGAAAAGAAAACATATTGTTTCATACGAAAATTAGGATGTTTCCCACTATTTAAGTGAGAATTTATTTCCCACCAATCACCATGCATTTTTCCAATGAGTTGGATCGGTGAAAAATGAGTGGAAAAATCATGTTCTATATCACAAATTTCCCACTAATTCAGAAGAAAAAACTTTATTTCTAGTAGTGGGTGACCTAAGTCAAGTAATAATACTTCTTTGTTTCAACTTGAATCTCTTACTTTTCTTTTTAGTCCGTTTTAAAAAAAAAAGGCTTTTTCTTGTTTTAGGAACTATATAATTCTAACTTTTCATATGACATGCTTACGATTACAAGATCAAATGACATTTTTATAAATTCTATGTTGTCTTTTGTCTAAGACCATAAGATTCAATTTTATTTTCTTCTTAAATTCCGCATAAAATCAAAACCAAATAAAAAATCAAAATTAAAATGGAGGGAATAGTTAAATCACGGTTTCTTCGTTCAAGTTTGTCTATTAGAAGTTTAGAACATATATTAGTTATCTATGTACGAGCTAATATAAGTCTAGAAACTATAAGTATGTCTTATGAAATGTGCGTGAAATCATTGTTATTTGACTTTGAACTATACATTTACTTTGGACAGTTAGATCAATAGTAGAACGAGCAAGATTGTAGTGGAGTGATAAGTACTTCTTCATTCTTAATCAGAGTTTCGGACTTGAGTACCTCTACGTACGGAGGCACAATTGTACGAAGTAAGTTTTGTTAGGGAATGTTTTACCTCTCCCTTCTAATATAAAAGTTTCCGACGTGAATTCAAATTCAGTCAAATCTCAATGTGTGTATCAAATATCGGGACGGGAATTTTTTTTAAAAAAAAACTGGAAATTGTACTCACTAAAGGCACTAGAAGAAATGATTGCCATAAATGTTGTAATTAATTCCATATTTGGACGATTAATAAATTAGCTTCATTTGTTAAAACTAGGTCCCCATGTTCCATTCCCTACTTTGGACTAATAATTATATCCTCCAACTTTCGATAAGTAGATACTTAAATTTGTATAAAGTGGAAAAAGGGAAAAACGTCGCCTGAGAGATTCGAACTCTCGCGGGGAAACCCCATGTACTTAGCAGGCACACGCCTTAACCACTCGGCCAAAGCGACGCTTGTTATCAACATTCAAAATTGATTATACATACTAATGACTTTAAAAATCACACTTAAAACATCCAATAATAAGTATTTTAAGGCCCAACATTCATGTCTACGGCCCGTTCTTGAAAGGCTCCATAAGCTATAACTATAGTTTTTATAATTACTCCATAACTATAATTCTATTTATTATGAAGGCTGCAGTTTGTATATTTCTGCCCGTTTGTATATTTCGCTTGCGAATATACAAATAAGATAAATATATACAAATTTAGTATTTTTCAAAATTCCGTTCGTATATTTCGCTTGTCAATATACAAATAGGGTAATTTATTATGAATTTTTCATAAATCATATACAAATAGCTAGGATAAGCATATACAAAATTCTGAATTTATACAAATCAGGTGAATTATACAAATCAGGCGAATAGTAAGAATTGGGGAAAATGAAGCCGCAAATTACAATATTCTTAAATTATAGCTATAGTGCCTATAGAATTGGGGAAACTGTAGCCGTAAATTACAAATTTCTTAAATTATAGCTATAGTGCCTATAGAATTGGAGAAACTATAGCCGCAAATTACAATTTTCTTAAATTATAGTTATAGTACCTAATATAGACTAAATATTTGCTATTCTCCATAATTTTCCCAAGAAAATAAGCCCATTTTGATCGAGTTTACTAGGCCCAGCAATCACATAGGCCATAGCCCTATAATTAGGATGGTTTTGATAAGAAGAAATTTTATAAACAGTCAGTTTTTGCAAGTAATTTTTAAAAATACAATTTTGAAAAGTATGAAAGTAAATGAAAGATAATTACACTTCGAGCATCATTTTTTTTCTTTAGAGTTTGATATTTTACCATTGGAACTTTGCGATCACGAAATTCAAAATATTTCGAATGTATAATTCCAACACAATATACTTGAATTTAATTTTGTATAAGTAAATCCCCACTCCTTAAATTTACAGCAAAATAAATTTTAATTGTCAATATGTCTCTTTTTATTATCTTTACATTGAGCAAAGCACCCACATGCTTCGTTTGAGTCATTTTACTCGTCATTCTTATTAAAAATAGATGATCCAAAATAGTTGTCATTTTAAGAAATTAATTTATATTACTTACGAGTATTAGTTTTCACCTTTATCATGACTCAATCAATGTAGAGAGAAATTAATATAGTGAAAAAGAGAATAATGTTGTAAAATATAGGCAATATACTACAAACAATATAGACAAAAGATATGGGTAGTAGAATGTAGAAATCATTTTATTCAAATGTCTCATGTTTTGTCATGTGTATCTTACAATGTTGAATGAACAACCCTATTTATAGGTTGAGAAATCACCCAAAAGTCACCATATTAAGTGTCATAATAAATAGATACATTCTTATCCAAAAAAGTTCTTAGAACCTAGGAAATATGAACAAGCAGTTCATGTATTAACTCAATGGACAATCCACCCATTCAATGAATTTATAACACTCCCCCTTGGATGTCCATAGATAATGTGCCTCGTTAAAACCTTACTAGGAAAAATCCAGTGGGAAAAAGCCTAGTGAAGGAAAAAGAGTACACACATCTCATTATATGCCTTGAGTGCTGCCTCGTTAAAAACCTTATCAGAAAAATCCAATTGGGACAAAACCATGATTAAGGAAAAGAGTACAGCGTGTATTTCACTCCCCCTGATGAAAGCTTTACTTGATATCCCGGAAATGATGCATTTCAATATCATATCTCAACTTCTCAAATGTTGACATTTAATAAATAATTCTGCAAGATCATCACTTGAAGAGATCCGTTGAACTTGTATCTCACCATTTTGTTGAAGATCATATGTGATGAAAAACTTTGATAAAAGTACTTTGTCCAGTCTCTTTCGATGTATCATTCCTTCAATCGAGCTATACATGCAGCATTATCTTCATACATGGTGGCTGTAATATCTCTTTTCAAAGAAAAATCACACAGTTCCCGGCATCTGCATAATCAGCAATCTGTATGTGCACCAATTGCACTAATACATGATATTTTTCAATCATTTTCATGAAATCGAAATTGATCTTTCTTTATGTTAAGCAATCTCATAACCATTAGGGTACTCAATGGAATTACTTTAAGACCTTTTAAATCACTCAAGAATTTTCATATAACCTTCGTCGTCTAGCTAGACATGACAATCATTCATTACACATATTTAAGTATTTCATCTATTGCCAGACTGAAACATGCTTCATTGCATCCACCACAAGAGAGTATATCTCTATTTAATAATGTCATGATTTTTGTGAAAATCTTTTTTGCCCCGAGGCACACACCGTACTTTATATCTTACGGTTATACTTTCGCACAATGATTCATTTGTACCCCACTGACATTATATATTGATCCATGCGCTATAAGTCCAAAAACATCACTTTTCTAAGTGAAATATAATATACTTGAATTGTGCATTTCATTTGGCCAATTATTTATCTGTCCACACAATATGACAGATTTTTTAATTCAAGATCCTCGCCATCATTTGTAGCATTAAGCGCTACTTCATATCAAAGATACCGTCGACGGTCTTTTGACTCGATTCCAATACGACATAACTTATTGAGATCTCTTCATATTCATCATTTCAGGTATCTGAACCTTTGCCAAGGTTTTATGAAATGTTATGTCATCGTGCTTCTTTAAAGCACTTATCTCATTATCATGACCATCTTGATCATTTGCTCCTCTCCTGCCTCAAGAAGTTTTTCATTTAGAATCGATTGGTCTATCACGCTTCAGGCATACCATAGACTCTGTCCTTCATGGACTTCTCATTGGAGCATTTGCAGCTGAATTATAACATAGGGTCAGCAAATTCATCTGGCAATTAATTTGCATCATTATGCAAATGAATTATCTTTTGAACTTCAAGTTTACTTTTTTTAACGAGGATCTAGATAATTCATCTCATAATTTTCAGCTGTCAATCATCTCTCCCCCTAATGTTAGAAAATCTAACATTCACCCCAACCTCATTTGAGGATCCATCTTTGTGCGTGATGGAGTAATTAAATCAGATATCGCACATTCAAACTTTAGATGGAAATTATTCGGTTCCTGACCCTGAACCAATTATGATGGGGAGACCTTGTTGGCTTGATGCATACATGTGTTGCTACATGTTAACAAATTCATCTCATGCCAAATTTTATTTGGGAGTTTTGTTCTCATACCCATGATTTAGCTATAATTGGAGGCATACAATTTCTGCTAAACCAACTAGCATTATCAACATAATTTCATAGTTTAGAACTGTGCTCTTAATTTAACAATTCGAGCAAACAACCTTACAAAAACCAATTTGTAAGTTGACAACAAAGCACATGTAATCATCTCATGGATGCAAACTATCATATAATTGCAAATGATCCACATGGCAGGTGAACGGACCCATATTCACCTTTTTATATGTTCCAAAACCTCAGGGAGTATAATCTCAACCTTAGCTGGTATAATGATATAGTGATAATTTTATTATGAGAACAAGCAACACAAGAGAATTCTTGAAGAATCTTTTATTTCTTCATCATAAAGTCACGTGAATTCTCAATTACTTTTGCATCACATTGGAACCGGAATGGCCAACCGATCATGCCAATTAATATTTATTTTTCTCAAACCTCCCGTAGAGGTGAGTTGTGGCACATATCCACCCATAATGATTTTATCATATCTTGACCCATTCTCTTTCAGAAAGGTCGAGCATTCACGATGCTTATCACACGTCAGATTCTCTTCAAGAAATGGACTAATAATTTATATGTGCTTCATAAATTTACATTATAAGCACATTGTCATGACTTTAAAAATTTATCTTTTTTGCATGACCCACCTTAACATCACCCTGAAAGGTCAATTATAGCACCACTTTATCTTCCTTTCTTTTGATGGGGGATTTTTATAAATTCATCAAATAATTAGGTCGCACAATGACCACGGGTTCAATGACCTTTCATATCATATGATGATAAAAATTACCTTCACATTTTGAAGGACTATTTGGAGAACTCATAGTGTTCTTCTTTTTATAATTACCTCAATAATGACTATTATAATTCTGTCTCTCAACGCCCTTATTCATACGTTCAATCACTTGTCATCTTTCAGACTTATTACTCATTGCTACCACATTCATATGATAGAATAGATCAATTGGGCGAATTTCAAATTTATCATGTACTGCTACCACATTCGCATCAGGGAATGGAGCAAATTCAATGGGACGAATTTCATGACTTTAATCAAATAAGCTTTAGTTATCATTATATCATCACTATGGTGCATTGAAACTCAAACTCAATGTCTTATCCATATAAGGCGCGTTAGGCCATAATTCTATGGGACTTGAACCCAATCCTTATCATCAAGGTGCATCAAAACTCAAATTGATGTCTTACCCTCTTGGTGCGATAGAACTTGAATCTACCGTCTTACCCTCAAACAGTTTTCATTATGGTGCATCCGAACTTTAACCTGATGTCTTTCCCTTTTGGTGCGATGGGACTTGAATCCATCGTCTTACCCTCAACCAACGGTATAATAGACCGAAGTATAACAAGATTCACCCATTGAGCCTTTTAAAAACATTGAAATAAAATTCATAAAATATAATACTCAAACTCATGCTACCAAAATTTTATGCCTTCTTTCCATTTAAGGAACTTTGTGGACCAGAGAATATTCAACCAGTAGTAGTATTTGTCTTTGGTTCCTGGTCAAAGTTAGTGACCAAACACTATTGTATTCTAAATCATAAAAAGATTTTAGAAAATACATACCTGATTTTATTCATATAATATCTTGATAATATTGTAGTAGTTATCATTTTTCCTTCTTGATTCTCACAACGAGATCAATCAGAACGTGAGTTAAAGAAAAACTAAAACTCAATCTCAATTGGCTAGAGTCTCGTGCTGATAACGTGCTGTAAAATATAGGCAATATACTACAAACAATATAGACAAAAGATATGGGGAGTAGAATGTAGAGATCATTTTATTCAAATGTCTCATGTTGTGTCATGTGTATCTTACAATGGTGAATGAACAACCCTATTTATAGGTTGAGAAATCACCCCAAAAGTCACCATATTAAGTGTCATAATAAATAGATACATTCTTATCCTAAAAAGTTCATAGAACCTAGGGAATATGAACAAGTAGTTCATGTATTAACTCAATGGACAATCCACTCATTCAATGAATTTATAACAAATAATACTAAATCGAGATCAAAAAATAATTTTGGTCAAATTATCCTTTTAATTAATGTCATCTTAATGAACGTGCAAAATAATAATAAATAAAATGAATTGAAGGGAGTATATTGACTAATACACCGGATAAATCACAAAGAACAGACACATCCTTTCATGTGTATGATAAAATTATTTCTTAGAGCCCGTTTGGATTGGCTTAAAATAAGTAACTTTTTAAAAGTTACTTTAAAGTCATTTTAAAAATAAGTAGTTATGTGTTTGGATAAAAGTGCTGGAGTTGAAAAAAAAGCTGTGAATGTATTTGGGAAAAAAGTGTTGAAAGTCACTTTTTTTTGTCAAAATGTCTGAAATACCCTTAAAGTTGTTAACATTATAAAAGAATTAAGGATAAAAAAGTAATATACTTGGTCAAAGTAGAATGACTTATAAGTTTAAAAAAAGAAAGTAGGGAGCACCCTACTTTTAACTTTTAACTTATTTTAAGTTACTTTTTACTTATTTTAAGTTATTCATATAATTGTCAAACACTCTAATAAGTCAAAAGTTGATTTAAAAGTTAGTTTGACCAACTTAAAATCTCATCCAAACACCCACTTAGTATCCTATAAAGAGTCAAAAATGCCCTTAAACTATGTGAAAGGAACAAAAATGCCCTCAGTTTGTAATTTGGTTCAAAAATGCCCTTGGTGTCAATACTTTGGTTCAAAAATGCCCTTATAGTCAATATTTTGGTCCAGAAATGCCCCTATAGTTACTAAATGGGTCAAAAATACCCTTTTCCGAATAAACATATTATTTATTTTCTTTTTGAACACATCTTCTTCCTAATTAAAATATTATTTAAAAATCCTATACTTGTTTTTCTTTCTTTTAAAATCACTTTAACAAATAAAAATGTAGGAAATAATTTTTTTCTTCTTAATCTCACTTTATCAAATAAAATTAAATAACTTCATGTATCCTTTCGATCGATAATATATGTCATATATATAAGATCATACTATATCCATCATTAATTTTATTTATATAACGATAAAAAGTAATTATAATAAAATAAGAATTTTTTTTTTTGAATTGAAGTAGGATAAACATTTGCTAATTTTAAAAAAATATTATTAGAAAAAGAATGTGTTAAAAAGAAAATAAATAATATATTTATTTGGAAAATGGGCATTTTTGACCCATTAAAATAACAATAAGGGCATTTTTGGACCAAAGTATTGACACCAAGGGCATTTTTGGACCAAACTACACACTGAAGGCATTTTTGTTCCTTTCGCATAGTTTAAGGGCATTTTTGACCCTTTTCCCTATTATTATAGTGTTTGAATGAGTACCAAGTTTTCTTGAAAACGTGACTTTTGAGTTGGTACGAAATAAATCATATATATTGTGTGGAAAGTTTAAAGTTGAATTTTTATTATTAAGAGTTAAATGAAAATTTAAAGTTAAATTATTATTATTAAGTATAATAGATATTTAAAAATATTTTTTTAAAAAAATAAAGTGTCACAACGAATAGAGCATTAAAAAAAATTGATAATAATTTATGATGAATGTAGTTACTGTCAATGCGTAAAGAACATTCTCAATGGAGCGTTCTTGGCTCTAATTGTCACTTTCTTTAATTTGTAAAGCATCTTTTATTTACTTCTGGTATAATATTAAGTAAAATAAAATAAAATTTTGAATGTAAAAATGTAACAAGATAAATATGTGACAATTATTATTTCTAGTATAGTGGGTTGCATGATTTCTTTGTAATAAAGCAAGGGGAAAAGCCATCGTTTGCTTTATTTAGGATTCTCTCACAATAAACTCTAATCATAATTATACATACAAATCTCAGGTTCGAAGCTCCCTTCATGCTTTTTCATTTGAGCTCGTCACAAGGGACAAGTACCGTTTACGTTTTCTATACATATGACTTGCAGGCTATTATATTACAATAGAGCAAGATTTACCTAGTACGTACACCCCAAAGATAGTGAGTGTAGGCTCCCCTTTAACAAAAATAACAAATTAAAAAATAATCCCCACATTATTAATTTTTTGTAGAGTTTTAAACCAAACACAAGATTAGGTGGGAAGCAATGAACCAAACACTTGATAAAAAATAATCTCTGCATTATTAATCTCTGTGTTACTAATCCTACATTACTAATCCCTGTCTTACTAATCCATGCATTACTTATCCCTGCATTACTAATTCCTGCGTTATTAATCTTTGTACCAAACGACCGGTACTAGATTATGTTTTGTGTTTTCCCTTGTTAACAAAAACAACAACATTAAATTTTTAAATTGATTAATCTAAAATAATCATTAGACTCTAATTTTATTTCGTTCACGCCAAAACATTCTCCATTCCCCTTATAGAAAAGGAAATATAAACAACTAAATTTATAATAGTTATCTAAATCTTTTTGAAGGGCCAGAAAAAAGATATTGCACATAATAAAAATTTCTAACAAATCGCTTATCAATATGGATATGTCGTTAGTTAGCGTAATAGAGTTTAGTACCATATATTATAAGTATAATAACAACCAATAATTACTTAATTAATTAGTGTGAGCCATATAAGATCTCCTATGGCCCTTTAGACAAATATGGTACCTAGCTCCCTAATCATTTGAGTCAAGTAATATTGACAAATTTTTATTATTGTAAGATAGAATCGGACGTTTAAGATATTTTTTTCTTGTCCTTATATTTTGTCTTCAATATTATCAAATTATATATAAAAAAACTATTAAACTTGACCGCAACACTTGCATTTTTATTTACATGTAAATAGTGAAAATAAAAAGAAAAAAACACGAAAACACAACAACAACAACAAAATGATTAAATAAATAATGAAGAATGAATATTGATTTTTTTCTTAAAGTGGCCGTTGGTTTTTTTTTTTTTAAGAGAAGACTCATGTAGAATGAGCCTTATACATAGAATTTAACATTGTCAACAGCTTCATCCAAATGTTTTCCTTTTGGTTTCTTACTCAATTTTATTGCGCTTTTCGAAATTTTGCTTATTGACCGCAACACCTGCATTTTTATTTACATATAAATAGTGAAAATAAAAAGAAAAAAATACGAAAACACAACAACAAAATGATTAAATAAATAATGAAGAATGAATATTGATTTTTTTCTTAAAGTGGCCGTTGTTTTTTTTTTTAAAAGAGAAGACTCATGTAGAATGAGCCTTATACGTAGAATTTAACACTGTCAACAACTTCATCCAAATGTTTTCCTTTTGGTTTCTTACTCAATTTTATTGCGCTTTTCGAAATTTTGTTTAATTTTTTTGCCATTTTGGTTCTGGACTTGAATAATATCTCTCATGAGTGCAAAATATATCATAAATTGTGCGCTTCACTAGTCTAAGATGATATAGTATAAAGACCGTCTTAATTCACATATATTGATACAAGTAATATTTCAAATAAAACTTGCTAACTATTTTTAGGTGACCAAAATTAACTTGAGTTTGTTGTAGTTATCCACCAATTATATTTGTTGGGGTTATTAACCACAATTATTGACGACAAAACTAACTAAAGACAAATGATAATGAAAGCAATGGTTTCTATCAGTAGTTAACATAAAATTGGAGATTCTATTGTTTCTGACTTTCCGTAATTAAGTTATGACATGTGACCGAAAGGTTATGTCTTGACCAAAAGTTGTTGACATGTGAGTTGTGATGAAAGAGTTCAAAAATTTCTTAGTTATCATTTTTTAATCTATTATGTCGATATTGTATTATATTGGACAGAAAGGGAATAGCTGAAAAGAAAGGGGTACATATTGGAGTCTCAATAGAGGGCTTTAAGTTGATTGATGATGCCATAGCTAAATTACTGCATAGCGTATCAAGACTTCTAGGACAATGTTCCCAAAACATTGTTTAGAGGTATTTTTTTCTTTTCTTGATTTATTTTTAGTTGTAATTTATAATTTGTATTTTGTGTTATTTTAAAATTATTTTATATTTAAAGTTTTTGAAGCTTCTATTTCTACGATAATTTGCTTTTGTCACCGATTGATGGTTTGCTCCTCTGATGGTGTACAAACAAAGAAGCTTCGTTTAGGTGAAATAAGCAGTTCTAATGTGTTGTCTGGAATAAGTTTTTCTTCTGATTTGGGTATGAATTCCCTTGGAATAAATTTGTCTTCTGATTTGGACGTGTATTCCCATTCGGATGGAACTGCCCCTTTGAAAGGGTATGCTATTATTGTACAATATGCTATGCTTGAAGCAATTTTGCCTAACTAACTAAATTGGAACCTTCAAATAATTAATGATACTATATTAGATAAAATATTAACTTGAACAACAAAACAATTATTTAAGTGACAAATTACTATATTTAAAGATATAAATAAATATATGTTAGATATAATTATTGAACTATCTAAATTATTTTTATTAAAAAAAGGTTAGTTATTTGTTTGCTATACATTATCTTGGATGTTGTTATAAAAACTTTATTAATAAATATGAAGATTTGAATTGTTTAATTCAAAGTTCTAAAATAATTCTGATAAAAAAGTAGATAGTTTTTCTTTCTTTTTTTATTTATTTAAATTTATATTTTTTTATAATGTTAAATATCGTTTAAAGTGAAACTAAAATCACAAAATTCACTATTAAATTTTTGGGATAATTTCTTAGACCTCCCCTCAGATTAAGTTCTCTTAAATAAATGGTCAAATTTAATTATATTGAAAAAAAACAATCCAACTCAACTTATTTTTAGGTAGGGACATGGGATTTAACAGATGTGAGGTATATATGATATGAAAGTGATGGCAACGACGAATATATTAAAATATAATATTGGAACATTCTTTGAATGGATTTTTCTTAGCATAAAATAGAGTGTTTAGTTGAATATTTATTGGTGTCAAAATGGAGCACCAAAGAGTGGTTGGACATCTGGTAATTAATGATAACATTGATTATCATAAATCAATGGTCGATATACTTTGGTAATTTCCAATTTATTTGGATCAATAGAGAGAATAAATTATCATAGTGTTTTACGATGTCAGCATTAAATAAATTACTCCCTCTGTCCAACAATATTTGTCCACTATTGACTTGGCACACCCTTTAAGAAACAATAAATAGAAGGGAAATGTAATACGGAGATGACTATAATTAATAATAAGGATAAATTAGGAACTAAGTGTAAAATTATCCATTGATTTCATAAAGTGGACAAGTATTGTTGGACATCTCAAAATAGTATAATGGACAACTATTGTTGAACGGAGAGAGTAATTACAATTTGCCAAAACAAATACTCCACTCCTACTAGTTATTTTCCTTTGTACCTTTACTAAACACATATGATATTATTATAGTTTTTGAGTGAGTACCAAGTTTTTGAGTTTTTGAAAAAGATGACTTTTGAGTGGCTGGTACAAAACAAATCATATACTAATAGTTTGGAAAGTTTAAAGTTAAATAATTATTATTAAGAATTGAATGAAAGTTTAATTAAATTATTATTATTAAATATGAAAAAATATTTCTCTTTTTAAAATAAATTTATAAAGATAAAGTGTTACATAAATTGAGATTAAAAAAAAACTTCAATTCATAATAATCAATAATGAATGTAATTACTGTTAATGCGCGATGAACATTCTGAAGGAGCGTTCTTGTCTCTAATTGTCACGTTCTTTGTTAACTCTCTTTTCGATATTTTTGGTCTAATATTAAGGAAAATAAAAATAAAAATTTGACTGTAAAAATGTAACAAGATAAATATGTGACAACTGTTATTTATATTATAGTGGGTTGAATGATTTCTTTGTAATAAAGCAAGGGGAAAAGCCATCGTTTGCTTTGTTTAGGATGTTCTCCCAATAAACTCTAATCATAACTATACATACAAATCTTGCATATCAATTCATTTATTTACTGCCTACAAAAGCAAGAAATATAATTATTTCGTATTAATATTGTTATTTTAAGCTGACTCTAAAATTTTGATGATTTAACAAATTTTGGGATTTAATAGGGGACTCGATTCTAGGAGAGACTGAGAGTTCAGTTACATGAAAATGACAGTTGTTTAAAAGCTGCAACCTGCAATTCTGTCACTACTGTTGTGGTTGGTGCACGTTTTGTTTGCAGAGCAGCAAACTCTTAGCCAATGGCATTGCTCCAAGAATTTTGTGTCTATCTTCTTTAAGTCTCTTCTCCAATGACAACCTAGTTTTTGTATCCTGAAATTCACAAAGCAAAAACTATTTTTTCGAAAAATAACAAGGTACCTGATAGAGTTATCTTCGTTAGTAGTTATTATTAGGATTTAAATTTATGTGTTTATTCTTGTAAGATTTGTTCCTAAGCTATAAAGGAATCATATCAGTTTTAATTCTTCTACATCATTTTGAGTCGTAGCTAGAATTAGCTATGTCTAGTTCTTCAATTCTAGATTGACTAGAGGTAGATGGTTTAGTGGGAAATAGAGTTATTGCTCTGAATTGAGTAACAAAGTTGTTACATTAAGGGGGAAGAGATTAAGAGGTTAATTCCTAGATTACTAGAGTTTGTAATATGAATCTTTGCTCCTTTTGATGCTAATGAAATTGAATTGAAATCCTGTGAGGCAGGTCGTCGTTTTCTAATTCCTTGAGCAAGAGAATTTTTAAGTAAACTCTTGTGTTAGTTTTTTACTTTGAGTTATTTTATTTTCCGCATTTTTATTCTGTCAACGACCTGATCCTTTTAACTGATAGTGAACATATATCTTCTATCAAATATAACACCTCCCTCTCTCTTTCCATAAGATCTACAATTATAGCAAATTTCTTCATTGATAATATATATGTGTGCAAATTTCTCTGCAAAACACTGACCAGTGGATAGCTAGCTCTCAAATATTTGTAGACATTCTAGTATTTTCTTGTTCTTTTCTCATTGTCTATTAGAGATAGGGATGGTAAAATGGTTGAAAAATAAATAAATAATCATTCAATCTGACTCATTAGATATGGGTTGGATAATCGACTTCGCAAAAATAAATAAAAATCATCCACTAAAAATTATAGATATTTAGATGGATAATATCGATATTCATATTATTAATGTGTGATTCAAATTTAGTCGAAATTTTAATGCGCGCTTCAAATATCGAGTAGGAAATTAAAAAAAGATATTATCAATGTCCATATGTTAGCTTACTATTTTTCATAAGTTTTTGCTTGATGAGATTCTAATTTCTAAGCTTATTACCAATATTGATTGTGACACATTGGTGATATTGCTACACCCTTAATTAAAAGCTTTGGGTTCGAATTCGTACGTATGGAGAAAATGTTATTAAGAGTGCTACCCCCATAATAAGCCATGAAGTGTGTTGTCCGAATCTAGTCGAAGCTCCAATGCGAGCATCCAGTGGCGTAGCCAGGAATTTTAGGAATTAAGGGTGTCCAAGTTGTAAGTAATTTTTTTTTTGAAAAATGGATGCGCTAAAATTTTTCTTAAGTCAAACTACGTCATATTAGTGATTGATTTTTTTTCGTTGAATGAATGCTCAAAAAATTTTAAAATCAAAATGTGTAACTAATCGTTCATATTTAATTAAATATAAAGTGAACAAACAGAGTTTTACAAAAATCACTTTTAAGTTTTTACAATGGCAACGATAGCCATGAGACATAAGAACAAAGAGTAGAATCAATCGATTTTTTTTTCTAGGGACACATTCTTTTGGAATTCAATTGGCAATTGATATATTTATTCGTTTTTATAGACTTTTATATTTTACGTCACTAATTAATAATTATCACACAGACAACACACAACCTTGACTCTTCGTGGATTCTTTCTATCACTGAACTATCCTATTAAGTTGTTGTAATGGTGTCCAAAACTTAATGTATACTCATATTAAATAATATTTTATCAATACACACTGCATAATTTTTTTCGATAAAAAATATCCAATTGAACACCCTCAGCTCACTATAGCTCCATCACTGCGAGCACCAAATATTGAGTGAAAAACCCAAAAAGAAAAAAAGAAAAGATTCCAATCTTCTTCCCCTTTTTTTTTTCATTTTAAATTTATCGTCTCACCTGACTATTTTTAAAGCAATGTTAGTATCGCAATCCATATTATTCATCGATTAACTCATTTTTTATGTGTTAAATGTTGAATATTTTATTCTGTTTTTATTTATCCCATTTTTGATCCATTCTTATTCAGTTTGACCATCGATTTGGCACTTCTAACTAAAAAAATAATAATAAAAAAAAGAGTTGCATCTTAAAAGTTGGATGGATTTGAAAAGATTTTACAAAAGACGTGAAGTCTGTTGGGGCTCAATGCTAACAGGGAATACAATGAGACATGGAGAATAAATTACTTCATCTATTTCACATTAACTAAATTTTTGAGATTTTTTTATTGTTCAAAATAATTAAACTGTTTAAAGTTTAAGATAAATATTTAAAAAAATTTCATATTTATCCTTTCATGAAATTTCATATTTTCTATGAGATAAATTGTGCTACTTCAAAATTACATTTATAATTTCACAAAAGACAATAGTGAAAAATATGATTCAAATTATGTCCTTAAATATTTCTCTTAATAAATGTATATTGTCTCACAAATTTAATTAATATAGAATAGAGGAAGTAATAAATTGAAACAATAAATAAGAAAAAAAGGGCATTCTTATTATTTACTCCTGTCCCATTTTATATGAATTAGTTTGATTTGACACAGAATTTAAGAAAAGAAGGAAAACTTTTAAAATTCATGGTCTAAAATAAATGACAGATATTTGTGTGGTTAGGGCATCTCCAACTCTACTCTCTATTTTATTCTCCAAATATAGAGTTATCTATTTTTCCAGACAACCAACTCCAATTCGATTCTCTATTTTACTCTCTAAAAAAAGAATCTTCTTCTCCCCTCAATATTATATTATTATTTCTATTTCATTTTTATTTTCTTATTTCACAATATAAATCTTTTCTTTCTTTTTTTCCAAATAATCACCTTATATAATTTTCATGTAATGTAAAATTTTATTTTTTTCAAATTCTTTATATAAGATCAAATTATATTTTATTCTAAATTTCTAAATAACATAAATTGCAAGCAAATATTATATAATACACATATTAATGGAAAAATCAAATGAAAGTAAAATCATTAAAATGAAATACAATTATATAAACATTACATAAATACTTAACTTTCAAGACTATTATGTTGCTCCCATAAATGTTTTATCAATGCATTATGGAGTTCAAAATGAGCATTTTTATGCATTCTTGTATTTAAATTATTATGTTATGTATTGTATTTATAAATTAAAATTTTCATCTTATCATTAAAATTTTGTGCATTCTTCATAGTTAATTTTTTTTAAAAATAATTTTAAATTATACCACTTAAAGTGATGATTTAAAAAAAATTGAAATATTATTAATTCGGAATGAAAGTAGTATTTATTAAATAATATATTTTTTAAAATATTATATTATAATTATTTACATCCCTACTTTATTCAAATAAGGAGAAACGTCGTGGTAACTCAAAAAATAAATTAATTTTAAAAGAATTTAAAGAACGAAACAATTTTAAAGGAGTCGCCACCTAATTTTAGGAAACCAATTAATTAACTAATAAAAATATAAGTCTACGAAACCATTAGATTCTAGGTAAGGGGTTCAAGTGATTCCGAAGGGAAGGGTTTAGGCATCCTTCAAAATCCACAACCGTGGATCCCGACTGAATTCATTTTTTCAAATTGAGGAGAAGATAAAAACAACATACAAGTATAATAAACATGAAATATAAACAAATAATAAAGTAAAGTGATAATATTAGAAATGGCCTAATGTTTGCCTAACGTCAATAATATATACAATAACGAATAAAAAATATAATTTGAACTCCATTGGAATAGCTTCAATAGGAAGCGACTCCGGGGTGTACCTGTAAAGACACTTAGTAAAAGTGTTAGTAATAAATAAATATGAATAGAATAAGTGAATCAAATAATAACTTAAAAAATAAAAATCCGTCTTATTAATGGGAGGCCTTGGAAATCGACGGTAATTTCTTCATCGGCCAATTTTAACAAATAACATATATAAACTTAAACTAAATTTTCGTCTTTTAAAATGGGGAGGCCTCTTAAAATCGACGGAGAGATTTTTTCATTGGCCAATTCAACTTATAACAACAATTTAATAAAAACACAAAGTATCTAAAATTAACCTCAAACAAAAAGAGTAAACATAATAATAATATTAACAATAACAACATCAACAGTGACAATAATATCAAGACTAATATAATAATAATAACAAAATTTATACTTATAAAGCTAATGAGCATCAATGAAATAACATAATATAATAAATAAGGATAAGCAAACAGTTATCTTAACTTCTGACCAAAACAAAATTAATCTGAGCAAACAAATACCTAAAAATTAGAAATGAATTTCACAAAAAATAACTAATTTATCACTTAAAACAACACATGAGGAAGAAACCGTACAAACCCATAGCATCAAAGACATAAACATTTAAAATAACCCCTTATAGCAACTGTAAAAGAAAACAGAAAATGTGGAAAAAAGAAATCGGTCCATTCAACAATTATAATATCCAAACAAAATAAAATAAGAAGAAAAGGGTATTAAAAAAAAAATCACCAGATCTCGCCGGAAAAAAGGAGGAAAATGCAAAGTATGTTGGGGTCTGATTCAATGGTTGTTCGCCGGTGAGATGGAGTTAGCCGGAGTTCGCCTGGGCTTCGAGCTCATTGGAGTTGGAGTTGCGACTCGCTGCTCCGGTGGAGCTTGTGCTTTCGCCGGAAATGGCAAAGAAGAAAGGGGTTTTGGGTTTGTTGTTGTTTTCGCTGGATTCCGGCATGATTTGTTGGAGAAGAGTCGGTGGTTTAGTGAGCTTTGGTGGTTTTCCGGTCGGGTTTTGGAGGAGAGGACTGGTGGTTTGGGTTGTTGTTTCGTTGGTTGTTGTTGTTCGCTGGTGGCAGCGATGGTCAGGGAAAAAAATGGAGAAATGGGGGTTGTTTCCGGTGGCTGTAAAGGTGGTTGTTGATGGTTTGGTTGTCGGAAAAAATGGAGAAAGAGAAAGGATTGGAGTGATCTGAAAAAGGGGGTCTTTGGTGGTGGACTCGCCGGATTCCGGCGAAACTCCGGTGAAATTGTCACCGGAAAATTATTAACACTAAAGAAATTTCTAAAGACTTTAAAATTTCAAAATCACCGGTTAATAAAATATTTGTGTATGAAATCTTATCCAATTAATAAAATATATGTGCATGCAAATCTTATCCAATTAATAAAATATATGTGCTTACTATTTGAATGAATTTCTAGACTGCGCAAAATATCATGGCATGTAAAAAAATACAATTCAACAAAAAATTATAATTTAATAAAACTGACACAATATTCACAACATATTCGACTGATTGTGATAAAAATAATATAATCAAAATTAACTAAAATTCAAAATAAATTAATAAAATCTTAATATTTCAAAAAAAAAGAATAACTATTGATAGATTTATTTAAAATTATAAAAATGTATTTTGAACAATTTAATAAATAAAACATAAACGTTATGAATATTGAAAAATGTTATGCCAAAATTGAGTGTCAACAATAATTAAAAAATAATTACGAATATTAGAGATTTAATTAATGATCTTGTATGATTTATAATATGTTAATTGTAAATATTATATAATAAAAATAATAATAAAATAGTCAAAAAGTGAAATAAAGAGTATGAATAGTAGTTCTCCGAATTTGGAAAATTACTATTCAACTCTCTATAAATGGAGAATAGAGAGTAAAATGGAGGGTGGTTGTAGAGCCCATTCTCTATTTTACTCTCCAAATATAGAGAATGAAGAGTAAAATAGAGGTAGGTTGGAGATGGTCTTAGAAATCATTTCATCAAGGGTAAAATAAATATATCAAAATTGAATTGTTAATTAATATAAAAATGTGTTATTCTTTTAAAAAATTAACTAAAAAGAAAAGTAAATCATAAAAATTGGGACAGTTATTTTTTTTACCCTTTCTTATGAGTTTGCACCTTTTTTTTGTTCCCTTGGTGACTTGGGAATGCTTAGCAACCTAGCAACTCCTCTTAAAGGGCATCTCAAATATCCTCTAACCTCTTCAGGTATTAATAAAGAGATCAAGATATGTCAGACTCTTCTTGATAATAAAATACTTCAAAAGATTCACAAGTCCTTTCATCAAAGCCCAAATCATCTTAGTTCGAGAAATACGTACTAATGATCATTAAATCTCAAAAAAGTTATAGAAAAGATGAACCACGGGATAAAAAGATTTGTATTCACACTTATTATGAATAAAATTATGTTTCTTTATATTTTATTTGTGATTGAAATTTATTTTTCATCACTTTAAAATTTGTTGCAAAAAGAATGTTTGCTAAAAATTTAGACGGCCAATTCAGCTACTCTCTTCGTCCCAATTTATGTGATACATTTCAGATTTTGAGAATCAAACAAGTCTATCTTTGACAGTAAAATTTTCATATATCTTTTAAATATTTTGAATTGTCAATTATTGCAATATACAGTATGTAGTTTATAAATATATAGATTTTTTATTTAAAAAAATTGAAGATATCATGTACAAATTTCCGATTAAACTTAAACCGTCAGTATTAAAATTCTTTAAAAATACCGTTAGATCCATGCTTAAAAAGCGTGCTTAATTTGTCATCATTCCCTCGGACATAAAAAGGGGAAACAATTCGGTGTAAAGCATAGCAAATAGTCTATAAAATAGGCAGTAGAGGTTAATTAAATCAATTTAATTATGACTCGGGCCCTTCCATAATTTTCGGGAAAAAAGCATTGTAATTCGTAACAATGTGATTATTACCACCTTAAAAAAAACAATTAAGAATTTAAAAAAAAATTAGCCACTTACAAAAACTGTTAAAGAAAAAAGATCTTTTTAAATATTTTATATATAAAAATGAAAATCAGAAAAAATATAAATTTATAAAAATTTATAAATAACCTACAAAATCAATTTTCCCCTCAAATTATGAAGGTTGCTTAGGATAATCTTAATTACAAGAAGGGTTTGTTTATTTTCCACAAAAAAAATATTTTATTTTTGAAGAAAAAAAACATTCATATTGTTCTAATAAATGAATAAAAATATATGGACGGGAAATACCAATTATATAATGGGATCATAGATAGCACAAACAAAGCTTCTACCTATAATTCGAATAACAAGTTGAAAATTGATTATTTTAATTTTCTCATTGCTATTATTTCCTTCGTCTCAAAATATTTATTATATTTTATTTTTCAAGAATTAATTATAAGAATGATCAATATTTTGGATTTATCTATAGATATGGATGGTATTGCAATTTATAATATTTGTATAATGCAAATGAATGGTCTACGTTTGGTAAGCAAATGGAGTAATAAATAATTTTAGTTTCTTAATTATTTTTTTTGATGTTTGGTAAGCAAGTAATAAGTATTGTTTTGATCAATAAAGGATCTGTCTACGTTTGAAAAGCAGATAATAAGAGAAAAGTATTAAAAATACTTCTAAACTTAACGTAAATTATTAGTTGTGTCCTTGAACTATTGACAGACTTAAAAACACTTCTCTACTCATTCGACTTACTAAATTTAGATATACCCTTAATCTGCCACATGGCATAATAAGTGATCTCAAACTTTTGTAGGAACATGATGCTCTTAATAAAAAGCCGAGAGAAGGTGTTGAAATTACCCCAAACTTGATGAAAATTTAAGAGTATATTTCACTTATGTTGCAAGATCGGGGTATATTTAAGTTCATTCAGTCAAGTAAGAGTGTTTTTAAGACTATCAATAGTTTGAAGATGAAACTAATAATTCGTGCCGAGTTTAAGTGTGTTTTCTCACTTATTTTTTCAATGTTTGATAAATAAATCATAAATATTATTTTAAAATATTTGTATTTGACAAAAAAAACTCTTTTTTAATTTTAGAACGTTAGTAAATTTTACGTTTAATCTTTATCAAACCTATATTTGTTATTCATTAATGTAACACACACTTATTATCTTTACATGTATTATTCATTCAAATTTGTAATGTTAAAACGAAAAAAGATTGAGAAAGCAAAAGAATTTATCAGTTTAAAAAATAATATTTTCTCTGTCTTAATTTCCTTTTTAGTCAATTCAAAAAAAAAAGAATGATATATTTCTATATTAAATAATAATTATTTAATTTTAAAATATTTATTTTATCTTAATGAAATAATTTATAATTATACAAACATTTATTACTTATTTTAGATCACAAATTTTTAAAAAAATTCTTTCTCCTTTAAATTTTATATCAAAATCAAATCAACTCGTATAAAATGAGACGGATCGATACCTTAAAAGCTCTGGTAAGGCAGAGAGTGGGTTGCAGGCTCAGAGTAATGATGGATCAAGTCATTAAAGCTGACCCAACTTCAAAAGCAACGTATTTTTTTTAATTTTTGTTTGCTTTTCTATGGTTTTAAAATACCCTCCAAATAAACTTCCATATGTCAAGTGAAAAATCACATTTTCACTCTCTTCTTTTTTGATCTCCAAATTTCATCTCAAAAAAACAAAGAATGGATTCAGAAGAGGAAGCTTTGTTTCGAAATTCTTCTTATCCACTTTACTTTGTACAAAGTCCATCCACTATCTCCCATGCAAATAGCGGAGAATTATCTCGTAATAATAACATCAACACCAACAACAATAATAATAATAACAGTAACGAATATTCATCAGTATGTCATTCGCCAATGCCTAGACCGGAAACCGGTCCGTTGGCACTCACTCGATACTCCTCGTCCCGTGGATCTAATCACTCCTTCTCGCATCACGAGAAGAAGATTTCGTGCGACTCTCTTCAGAGCCACGGGACGGGGATCGATGAGAACAT
Source organism: Solanum appendiculatum (assembly GCA_018342035.1). Classification (NCBI taxonomy): domain Eukaryota; kingdom Viridiplantae; phylum Streptophyta; class Magnoliopsida; order Solanales; family Solanaceae; genus Solanum; species Solanum appendiculatum. The sequence continues at coordinate 145,062 of JAGDQO010001065.1, read as the reverse complement.
CGAGATTGGTCAAGAGAAACGTTGTGGCGCAATGTTATTGGTTCATAATGGTAGTAGTGTTTGTGTAAACGAGGACGAGGATGATGACGAGGATTATTATAATGGGAAAGGAAATTGGATGAGGTTTTTTTCGTTAGGATATTCGGATTCGACAACGTGGATTGTTGTGCAAGTAACATGGAGGCTTATTGTGAGTATGATAGTTGCTTTGGTTGTTTTCTACCTTGCCACAAAGCCACCTGCTCCTATGGTTTCTCTTGAGGTAACACTCTTTACCTTCTTCTTTTAAATTTTTGATTATTGGATTCGGGTGCGGATCTAGGTCCGATGAGGGTTTCATTCGAATTCTGATTCTCTAAATACAAGAATAGAGGCTAACTTAGTGATTTATAAGGTTTAATATTCACCTTGAATTTTCAATTTCAAATATGAAGCCATGCATTTTTATTTTTTGAATTATTTTAATGAAAATTCTAAATCGATCACTGTCAAATTTGTTTTTATTACTAGAATTCACTTTTGATCTTTATGAAAAGTGAAAATCTTCCAAGTGAAAAGGACATAAGATTTCTTGTAAAGGCGTTGAAAAGATCTAAGGTCAAAAACTTAAAATGCTAGAGAAGGGTTGTTGAATGAAGGTCCATTTTATAAAGATTAAGTTCGAAAAGGAGGAATTGACACATTTATACAACTGTTAGATTAAATTGACATGTTTTAGCCAAATAAATATTTAGCAAATAAAAGCCTAAAGAGAATTGTCATATAATAGCCCATACGTCTATTCTTCAAAAAAATAGGAAAGGAAATTTCAAGTCACACTCATCTTTCTCTTCAAATTTTGTTATCATCTCTCTCTTCTAACTTCTAATCATTTCTCCTTAAATCTGGTAATAGGTTTATTTAGAATTATAAATCTCCTAAAATTAGCAAAAGTATTTAATTATGACTATTCTTCTTTCAAGTGATGTTCTTGAGTCTCTACCATCAATAAATTATTTTTCTCAATTGTTTGCTAGAAGTTATGGTGAGAATCTTAATCCATATTTATATTAAATATAAACTATAATATACATCTATTTAGTGCATAAATAACTATAGATTTGTTCGTGTATTCAGGCAAATATATTTGATCAAATACACGTTTGCACTATAATGTATGCACAATTTATTTTCATATTTTGTTTGTGTATCCACGCGCATAATCTAAACTTAGTATTAGGTGTCCAAGATATATTTAGATATACATCTAGTATGTGGTGAACGTTAAAATCTATTGCAAATAAGTATGTATTCAATTGAATACATGCGATTAAGTTTATATTTAATCAAGTATACATTCGCACTATACTGTATACATTACTTACATTTTGTTTGTATACATTATTAGCATACATAAGTATAATTTGCAAATATTGATATTTATAGATATATTACCTTTCATAAAATATTTCAATAAATAAAATTAGATTTGTATACATACTTTCATAAAATATTTCAATAAATAAGATTTCTTGTAAAGGCGTTGAAAAGACCTGAGGTCAAAATGCTAGGGAAGGGTTGTTGAATGAAGGTCCATTTTATAAAGATTAAGTTCGAAAAGACATGAAGCCCCAAACTCATTTTTCATACATTTTTAGTCCATTTAAGGCTCTTTTAAGGAAGCCCAATTTAAGGCGCAGTGGGCCGGATAATGATGGGTTCTCTTAGGGAAAATTATGCGAATAAACAAACATATACTAGTTAATTAGCTAACATAGCTATAGTTTCTATTAAATTACCACTCGCAGCTTAATTTTAACTATAATTATGTACGCCTCTCTCCTCTCTTCCTCTCTCTCTCCACTCTCCTCCCTTATACATATACAAATATAAATTATACATATACATATACAATTATATGACAGATATACAAATACAACTCGACTCTCTCTATTCTCTGTCCTCTCTCTCTCGCCTCTCTTCCCCCTCTCCCAATATCGCTCACTAGATATACAAAGACATATGTATACCAGTTACATATATACAATTATCTGACAGATATACATAAACAATTCACATCTCTCCACTCTCTCCCCTCTCTTCTCCCTCTCCCAATCTCGCTCGCCTCTCTCCTCTTTCTAACATGTAGCTACGAATCATAATTAGCAAACTATAGTTATGGAGCCTAATTAAGTTTATTTTAGTGGCTATTTACGAAATTTGCCATTCTCTTAAACATTTCGAGATTCTTACTTTATACAAAACTCCAACGAAACTCATAACAGAAATATAACTTAAAATCATTTTTCTTAAAATAAATTTTAACTGGTATATTCATAATATAACCAATAAGTATATATTATATACTGATTATATGCTTATTATCTACCGAGTATACATCGGCAACATAATTATAGTCATTTTTGTAAGTTGCTCTTTCTTTTACCCGCTTGACTAAAAAGATTAAATAGATATTTGAAATCATGCTTAAAAATCATTGATTTGGGTAAAAATTGATGTGAATTTAAAGTTTTGTTTGAACATGCAATTTGAAATATATTACTAAATTAGAGAATTCTTTCAATCCCTTTAGTCAAAATTATAGTAAAGAACTAATTGTGGAATTCAGCCTCATTTGCCACTCATCATTATTTCAACTATCCTTTTTTACTTTTGGCAATGGCATCAACATTATAATGCTATAGTACTTATCATGTTGCTACATAATGATTGATGAAAGGAAGAATTACACTTTTAGTACAGATTTAAATCTGAAATTGATCATGAACTTTGAAACAAGTTTGGCATGTATGTCTGCTATTTTTAATTATCTAAGATACAAAATAAAATTAAAACTAGTGTTGTCTATTCAATTTAGCTTTCTTGAGCGTCCACTACCTTATTTATCAATTATGACCATCTTAATAATTTTAGTCTGAATGAATCTAATCTATCTGTGCGGGGTTAATGAGCTATCAAGAAGTTCATGACAATTTTCACTAGGATATTAGAGTCAAAATTTTCACTAACTTAAAATATAAAAAGAATAAATATATAAAGAAGTTAATTAATATATATATATATATATATATATTCAACATTACTTTTAGAATTAGATATTTGCGATTACATGTTATCACAAACTTTCAAATACACATATTCACCCGTCAATAGTAGGACCTATTTATTCTTTGATATACTCCACCCACAAGGTACCTAGTTATGATTTTTATTTTTATTTTGCAAAAATATAAACTTATGGATCATATTGTATATTTTAAAAAGTTTGAAATCAGAATTTAGAATTTGAAATTCTACTTTTGGGGATATTTGAGATTTGAAATGAAAGTTAAAAAGTTTTGTGCAAATTTGATAAACAGACGTTGATTTTAAATCAAAACTTCAAGTTGAAGTCCCAAATCTTATGGTCAAACACATATTGTATATACACAAAAATAATTTTAACCTTATACGTATAATATTGTGATCTTTTGATGAAGAGAGTTCAGATAGACCGCCCATGTGGTACCCTAGCTCTGCTGCAGATTGGATAACCTAGCTGGGTTAATGACCTCCATTGCATTTTGGAAGAGTGCCTGTTCAAAGTCGTCCAAGTTATCGAGCCTACATCATAATTTGTAGCACTAAAAGCCTAATAACTTTCATTTTTTTAAAAAAATAAATAAGTTTATTGTATTGTAGATTGCAGGTGTTCGTGAATTTGGATTAAGAGAAGGAGTTGATGGAACTGGTGTAAACACAAAAATGCTTACATGCAATAGTTCAATGATCTTACAAATTAATAACAAATCTAAGCTCTTTGGGCTTTATATTAATCCCCCTACCATGCAAATGTATTTTGGAAGGGTCCCTTTCATATTAGCACAAGTAAGTTTTTCTCACTTAAACATTTTAATTACTACCATTTATATGATTTTTTCTTTTTCGAAAACAGCCTTTCTATTCTCAAAGTAATAGAGTAAAGACTAGTCGTATAACTATTTTTTTTTCCATATCTCACTTGTTAAATTACACTGAATATGTTGTTATTGTTAATTTTTGTTATGTTTTCTTTATACTTGACTTATTATTATTAGGTCTCCGCAACTTCTCTAGTTTAACTAAAATTATTCAGAAAAAATAGAACCAAGTGAAATAAATTGGATTAATATCATGAATTGAGAGAAATTCACAGCGCAATCTCAAATACAATATATGCTTGTTTGGTCTCTACGTTTTGAATTCTTTAGCCATATATAATTGAGTTGTTAAAAAATGATTTATTGTATATTAAATTAGAACTATATTGTACATTTGAAATCATGAGTTTGTCCTTATTTTTTCTATTTTTCAACGTTAAGTGTCATGATATGATGGTTGATTTAGTCCAACACTCATTTTACAATAGCAACTCAATCTTACACTAACCTGATTATAGGTTCATGGGAATTTAGTAACTTCTGCTCATATCATGTATATATGTATTAAAAAATTCATTAAACTTGCAAAAATATTTGGCTGTGATTTGTGAATCTTGTTAATTATTGTATATTAACTTGAAGTTTTTATACAAATTTATAAATTTCAAATCTTAGATCTACCAGTGAATACAACGACAATCAATAAAACTTAAAACTTTTTCAACTTTTAATCTAAAAATCAAGGGACTTTATGGTCAAAATTGACAGATACCCAATTTTGGAATCACCATTTAAGTCATCATATCCATAATGTGCAAAAATTTACAAGTGTGCCCAACTTGGAACAACTTCTTCCACATGTGATACGATATTTAAAATTTCATTCAACTATTTTTCATGACCTTGATACTTTTATCTGAATTTCAATCATATGTAACTTCTGACATTGCATATATCCGATGTTGTTGCAAAGTAAATAGACATGCAAAATCTTTAGGAAAGTAAGTACATATTAAATAACGATGTCCAGATAGAATACCCCGCGAACTTAACTATTGTCATTTATTATTCTTTGTTAGGGAGAAGAGCTTTATGCAGGGAGCTATGGGCCAACATACTTCAAGCTAAGCGTAGGGACAAGAGACAAGGCATTGTATGGGGCAGGAAGAGTTATGCAAGATATGCTCCAATCTAGCAAAGGATTGCCTTTGTTAATACGCGTGCATCTCTCTTCAACTTTCCATGTTGTTTGGGGTCTCATCAAACCCAAATTTCATCACCAAATTGAGTGCTTTGTTGTTCTTCATAATACATATAATAAAAGACATAGGACCCAATCATATAATAGCACTTGTTTGTTGATCCCTTCTTAATTAAAAACGTGATCACTTTTTTAATTAATTGCAAAAAAGCTTCTGAAAAAAAAAAACTAAGGAGAAAATATTGTTATATTTTCACTTTGTTGTAATCGCATGCAGTAAGATTAAGGTATTCGTCCTTTTAGTTTCTCAGCCATGAATTTTGTTAAGGATATGGAATGTTCCGTTAGTATATAACATTATTGATAAGTGCTTCGAAGTTCATATACGCTCTATTTCATGTATACTTGCAGCTGTAAATCGTCTCCTCTTCCCTTCTTTTGAAGTTCAATGTTCGAAATCGTATTATCTAGAGCAAATTTGTTTTCCAACAATATAGCATGATTTTCTTCCATTTAATATATATTGTCAATTAATTTCCCCTAGCTTAATTAGTTCATATTGGCATTGTTGGTCACTTCCATTAAATATATATTGTCAATTAATTTCCATTAAATATATATTGTCATTGCTTACCAAACGTAAAGATTAATATGATATAGCCTAGGTACTAAATTAAAATTAAAAAATACTACAAAAGACAAGATAGTTTTGAAAGTAACCATTAGTGGGAAAAGACATCAGACCATGGAATAGTGACTGATTTATAAATCAATTATACACCTAATGGTGCTCATGACTGGTTTCTATATATAATTAAGATGATAATAATCTATCATTAGGAAAAAAGTGATGTCTAAGGATCATTGGTCACGTCCAAAAATTGCTTACAAATGATTGGTTGAAAATTTTATCAGAATGCAAGAAAGTTATTGGTAATTAGTTAAAATGATCAGTTCTCATTGGTAATTTATGGGTCAAAATTAACATATATAATATATAAGTGATATGAAATAAACATAGTCTCGTTATTAGAATTCTCTGAAGATAATTGTCCATTCCAAGCATATGCTCTATCTCTTATCAAGCCACCATCCCTCTATTGCACTTTCCTTTAAATATACCTCTTTTTTATTTTTAAATTATAACTACACAAATTTAGTAAATTCTCAATCACAATCCCGTTAGTAGATTAAAATAAGTCAAATGCATAACAAAAATCAAACGACACCTATAGAACTATATTGAATAATACATGAAGTATATATTGTCAACCTACAATTAACGCCCTCTACTAACCTTAGCAATAGTACTACTCTGCCATTTCATTGTAATGATGCATATTAAGCTATAATATATTATCCTTTTTGTACCAAAAAAAAAGAGAATAATACATGAAGAATTATATAAAATATTTGGTACAAGGTATTGCTAGGGTTGTTCATGGTTATGGTTAAAAAATCAAATCGAACCGCAATTAGAATCAAATCGATTAAAAAAATCAATATTTGGTTTGGTTAGGTTAGGTTTGGTTTTAAATTTTGAAAACCGATACTATTTGGTTTGGTGGTTTTACTAAAAAACAACCGCAAAAATAACTGAACCGATAAATTAGATATATAAATTATATAATCATTTATATATCATTCATAAATAAAATATAAATATTTTGTTACATTTTAGGAAAAATTACATAGAATGGCAAACCTTACTAGTTTATTAGTCATTAAGGGTACACTTTAATTTATTTACATTTAATAAATACAATTTTAATTTTTTTACCATTAACAATGGGACCCACACGAATCAACTCTTCCTTATATATATATCATTATATACAATTCAACTTTCTCTCTCATGAATTCAAACCATTAATTTCGCCATAATTATTTCTTCAACTTCCAAGATTGTATGAATTATATCTCCTAAAATCATTCTTCATCTTTCAATTTAAAATTTGAATTGGGAAAATTTCACCTTCACTCCAATTCTTTTTTCAATTTTCGTTAACCGCCTAATTCGTGGGTAAGTTTTCTTCTTCATTTTTTCCGGGTTTCATCAGTTGTATAGGTATTATGCTTATTAGTTTTTGTATAATTTTTTTTCAAAATTCCTCCATTAGCTATCAGACTATCATATTTCAAAGCAAGATGGACGATTCGATCCCATCTTCTAAACTTGTTCTAGAGTAAAAATCTATTAAAGAATTGAGATCGAAGAGAAAAAATGACTATGTATACTTTATGCTTAATTCTCAATTCTATGCTGCCGTTTGTATATTTTATTTGATATATACAAATTGATTGACATATATGTATACAGAGTTTTGTATATTTAGTTATTATATACAAAATTGCATGTAGTATCACAGGATTGTATGAATTATATCTATATTTTCTGCTCTTCAACTTTATACTCAATCTTCAATGCTTTCTTATTCACATCAACTTCAATCTGTGTCGCAATTTTTGTATAAAACTCAAGAAAAGATGCTTGTTCTTTAAATACTATCCTTATTTGTATACAAATTTGCAGATTTGTATATAACAATTCTATATACTATTCATTACAATTATTTCTAGAATTTATACACAATATAAACAAAATTATACAAATAATACAGAATCGTACTATATACAAACTTTTTTTGACTATTATAAAGTCTACACAGAATGTATATACATACACGTTCCTCAATTTATATATAAACGCTCCAATATACATATAGAATTTATATATACAATTCACATACAAGTTTTTACACAATTAAAACTCGAAAAAATTGTACACAAATTTTATCAACTGCACAATATACAAACTTTTTTTGATGAATATAAAGACTACACTTAAAACAAAATGTGGACAATTAAATAAGACCAATCTTTTTGTCGAATCATACACACTTGAAATATACAAATCGTGCATTTCAGCTTTATATACAAACGTTCCCCACATACTCGAAAACCTTGTACCAAACTTCTATCAACCTTACAATATACAAACTGTTTGACTAATATACAAATTACAGTTAAAACAAAATTTAGAAAATTAAAGAAGAACAATCTTCTTGTCGAATCATATACATTTCAAATATACAAATCGTATCTTTGATTTCATCGAACTACAACCACTTAAAAAGGAAAAAGAGGAAAAATCATGAATTTTAAAAGAACTAAAACATTACCTGCACTTCAATATACAATAGTTTTGCTTAATCCTATGGTTTAGTAGTGGGTGGGAGGAAAAATCTGATTTTTCATATGGAGTTTCTATGGAAATAGAACTCTTTTTCTTGGAACAAGAAGTATTTAATTGACACAATTCCCTTGAATTATGAGATTGTGTATCATCAGTTACCGCATTTAATGCTCATTAATTCATAAAATACAATTTGTATATTACTGAGTCAAGAAACACGCTATATACAAAAAAAAATCTTAATAGCAAACTAAAATATACCCATAGAATGTAATTATATAAACTACATCCATATAGTGTTATTTCTTTAAATGCAATTGCCATATCTGTAAGTTGCCCTAAATTTTAATCAACTCAAGTCTTTTAACTTTACCATTTTCTCAAGCCCAACACTTAAATTTTAGCCCAACTATTACAATCCAAAGTCCAAGTTCATCAAAATCATTACTTTAGTCTTTACCTAACCTACCTCACATAAGATAGTCACATTTTCTCTTAATTAAATCATTTTGTTCGTGTAATAATAACTCTAGTATTGCTTAGTTGCTTAATTAAACCGACAGTAGCTTTCACATGGATTGTTCATGTACTAGGTGTTTGTGTCTATCGAGATACGTATGTCCTCAAAAATTTTATTACTTTCAAACCGAAAAAACCAGAAAAACTGAACCAAATCGAACCAAACCGACGGTTATTTTTTTCGTTTGGTTTGGTTTTAGAAATTTAAAAAACCGACTAGATTGGTTTGGTTTTGATTTTGTGCAATAATCGATCCAACTGAACCAGGAACACCCCTAGGTATTGTAAATAAGACAAATGGATTAGTGAAGTAGGTTAGCATAACTTTCTGGGGATAGAATCGGATTTAAAATTTAAACTTTGTGAGTTTTTATAACTATTTTAATTAGAAAAAGGTATTAAAAACACCCTTAAACTTGGCGCAAATAATTAGTTTCATCTCTGCACTATTGACAGCCTTAAAAACAACTCTTACTTGACTAACTGAACTTAAATACACCCTCAATCTTGTAACATGAGTGAAATATACCCCTAAATTCTCGCCAATTTTAGGGGTGCTTTCAACACTTCTCTCGGCTTTTTATTAAGAGTCTCATGCTCCTACAAGAGTCTGAGACCATTTGCTATGTCATGTTGCATATCAGAGGTGTATCTAAGTTTAGTTAGTCAAGTAGAGGAGTGCTTTTAAGACTGTCAATAGTTCAGGGATATAACTAATAATTTGCTTGTGTTTTCAATACTTATCTCTTAAAGTTAATATACTATAATAGCTTAGTTCACAGTGAAATATTTATAAATATTTTAATATGTAAACCCGCGGCCAACAAGCTGGATATAATTAGGCAGTATGTGTCTTTTGCACTCACTAATTTAATTAATTGTAATGGTTTTAGTTCCGTGACACGATCAACTAGCTTTACACTATATATTTCTGCTTGTATATAATAATTCGTGCTTGTGTATGGCACACGCACAAAGCCTAATTTATGCAACAAATATGGTAATTTATATCTAACATGGACAACTTTTGAGAAAAAAAATAATCTAAGATTGAGAAAAATAGTGTCAACCAACTGTATTGCCTTACAAATTAATTTTTTGGAAGATTAAACAAATAACACGAATATGCAAATCTGATTTCAAACTTTTTGTGAGTATTGTTGAGACTGGTCATATATTTATTTATTAGTACCATGATCATATTGTTAGAGTGAGTAAAAGTCTCATATTGATTGGTGATTGGATTGATGGTTTGTTTATATGTACTTGGGGGATTCTTTCTTCATGATCTAACTTATAGGATTGAGTTAGGCCCAAATGTCATATTTTTACATAATATCAGAGGCAGGTCCATCTCTGTTTGGGCTCCTGGTCCACACACCAAGAATATAGACGTGAAGTACGTATACCATTAACTCCACCAATACAATTAATATAAACGAGACTAAGAACAAGTGATTAATTAAGTCGTTTAGAATTGGTTGATGCATACAAAAGTTTACTGTGACATGACATTGATCGTCCAAGGTGCTAAAACTTAGAGTAATATATAGAGAAGATTATAATGTTTTGGCGGAAACCGTTAGTGGAAATTAAAAGGCATGCAATATAAATTATACATATCTAATATATGGTGGTGCCGTGGTGATTGATTTCCATATATTAATTAATGATATTAAGAAGATATTAATCTTTAATTATAGAATTGGTGTCTTCATCGAAAGCATCTAACAAACACATATTTGTGCATGACTATTGGTCACGTTAAAAAAATTCTTTTTTTCGAATCCAGGATAATCTACCGTCACTACATCTTCTGCCACCGTTTTTTTATCTTTCCAATGAGCACTCTATAGTGAGTACTTAGTGCGTACTGAGTAAATCCCGCCTGTGTAATATCCAGCAATTAAAAAAAAAATGCTTGGTGCATAAACTGTATAAACTCAAATTCGAATTATATATATTGACAATATAAATGATTTTCACTATTAATGAATTATAACTTATGAAGAAGATTATCTATCATTTTTATTATATTACCAATTAATGCTTACCTGATTACTATTGTTTTGTCTCATACATACTATCAGACGTTAGCGTATAAAACATAAACTTTTGAAAAAAGATTTGTTATAAAAGATTGAATAGTGGAAGTAGATTCAAAATCAAGACAACACATATAAAGCATAACCTTTTAGACAGCACCTATATATCTCTAATTTCAATTCTAAAATGGGCACATAATATGTACTTTTATAAAGCAATCTAGTAGCTTTACTTTACACACTATATATTTGTGTGATATATTTATTCATGCTCGTGTATGGCACGCGCGCCAAGACTTTTTTATGCCACAAAATATGATCTCTTTTATTTTTTAAATTAACTTATGCTATTTTAATCTAGTATGGACAAATTATTAAGATAGTGTACTCAGCCAACTGTATTTTGTTACATATTTACTTTTGGAAATGTATTATTATACTTTCACCAATATGCAGTCTGATTCCAAACTTTTTGTTAGTAGTTGAAATGGTCACGTTATATACTTATAAGTGCCACGATATGGATACGTGGATCGGGTCAAGAATTAAGTCGAGTTTAGAGTGAGTTGCATTCTAAATAAATTGGCGGAGGAGGTTGTTGGAGGTGATTGGTGGTAGCAATTGCAAGTGAAGATGGTTAATAATGATGGTGATTAATCGTGAAGGTGATTACTCATAGTGGTGGAGCTGGTTGGTGGTAACGATTGATTGGTGTGACTTTTAACACTATATTCATAACAATCACAATTACCTTGACTATAGCCTCCAATGTTCAACAGACTCCATCATAGGTCAATAATATTAATTGTCAGTCATTATCACCAAATAACCTATGTAACAAGCTATGCCAAATAAAAAGCATATGTAGAACAATTAGTTCATAAGGATCATTGTTGTATAATCAATCTCCACCGCTAATTATTACTACAAACCACATCCATCTTCATTACCAACCTTGTAGGCTAGCTTGCCGTCGACAATCATGTATATTCATTTGTTCGATTACAAGAACTTTTAAGTGAACTATATACAACATCTTAATTATTTTAAGATTTTCATACAAAAATTGGATAATTTAGACATGTCAATAGCAACAAATAATCTTGTAAATAAAGAACTACATAATTAGATATACTTCACTATCATATATACTATTATTACATATACTTTCAAAATATTATGTATTTTACCTTTAATTAAGAGTTTTCTATCAAATATTGAGAAATATACACTTAGATACATGTATTTTGCTACTAGATTTACTAAAATAGGGAGAGAGGCGAGCGAGATGGGAAGAGAGGCCAGTGAGATGGGGAGGTAGGCGAGTGAGATTTTCTCATCTATCCCAGATTATACATGCGAATACACCTAGATACACAGTAGATACATGTATCTGGGATATCACATATATAGGAGAGTGGCGAGTGAGATAGGAGAGAGGCATGCGAGATTTTGTTATGTATCCCAGATACATGCGAATCCACTTTGATACAATGTATCTAGAACAAATTTGACCCATGTATCCTGAGATATATTTATCTGAACGTACCAAAATCTAGTAAGATACGTAATCTTGCAAACGAGAATGTATCTAAGTAATTAGCTCCTAAACTAGTGAAATTTATGTAAGTTTTCATTAATTGAGTACATCTAATAGACAAGAGTATGAATGATTAGATTCATATATATCTTGATTAAGTGAAAACAATACGAGCCTAAATTAGGATGTGTTCCACTTCTAGAAAGAAAGTAACTAGTCATTTTTAGTCCTTCAATTGGCTTAATTTAGTGCTCTCAAATCATCCCTTTACCTAAGCCATAAAGGAGATCATCAAGAATGTGCCAAATTAGTTGGTTGGCACCCATAGGAAAATATGTTTTTTTAACCCAATGGTTGGGCACCATAATGTTAGATAATGCAAAGATAAGTTAATGTTATTATAGGAATGGCAATGAATGGACGTGAATGGCTAAGTGCATCTTTTGTTAATTAGCAAATTTATGGAAAGATAGCCTTTATAGCCTGAAATGTTTGATACATTAAATTAGTAATAATATGTGTCATTACGTACAATAATCACACTATGTTACCAGATGTTGACATTTCATATTGTCCGTTACATAATTATCAATTAAATACTTAACACATTATTTGGATTCACTATTTCATGAAGGGTAAAATAAAAGATTCACTGTTCCATTTGAATTTAAATTTTTTAGGCAAGATCATCCAAAATCGATTCAGACCGAAGAAACAATGACAGTCAATCATTATCAAATTGACTGCAATCTTTTTCTTCTAAAATTTAGTTCTCAAAAACTTTCAATAAACTAAACTTTCTCAATAAACAAAAATCAAATCAAAATAGGGACTTAATTGAAATGATCACGTCAAAATCTTCTAAACTATAAAGGTTATGATTTTTTTGCTGCTAATATATTTGATCGGTATATGTACATTTGTTTGTAAAACTAAATATACCTTAGTAATTAATTCCGCCTTTTGTATACTCAATTCAACGGTATATACATTGGTAATTTAGTTTTAATAAGTTGGGAAAATACATATCTTTCTCCCAATACACCTAAATAAGTTGGCATAATACATAAACATGACCCTTAACTTGGCGTCAACTGGCAACTATGACCTTTAACTTTGGGTGTGCACAAGTAGGCACTTTAACTTGTATAAAATTGAACAAATAGACACATTCGTCTTACATGGCACTTACATGGCAATTTTGTGTCCTACGTGGCGTCCTACGTGTATTATGCCATGTAGGACATCTGTGTCTACTTGTTCAATTCTATACAAGTTAAAGTGCCTACTTGTGCAGTACCAATACACATTGGCATGCAAGCGCTTGATATATAGATGGTGCGAGCATGAAACATCGATCCAAACATGAAGAGTGGAACTTGACCTTACTGCATCATACCACACAAAAGGATAAAAAGAAAATTCTTTTGCAAATGTGATTTGAAGTAAATATGATTTGAAAGTGTTTTTAATATGATGTTATGATAGTTTTATTTATTTTTTCACCTTATCAAATATGACGTAATAATTTAACTATTTATTTGTTGATCACTGACGCACTTATCATCAGCTAGCGTCAGGAGGAGAGTTACAAGTCCGAATGCAGATACGATCGAACTCATTTGTATTAACATTTGAAGTAGTCATAAATGCAAATTGCAGGTATTTATAATTGAGAACATGATGCAAAAAAGCACTCAAGATGTATTATAAGAAGAAAGACAAGTAGTTATGGATTGGAAATGAAATTTGCCGCAAAATTATTTTAGGAGCTATTGAATTAATATCATTAATATTGAGTGGTAATAAATTATGAATATTCATATTATTTATTGCTACTAAATATAATACTATAATATAAATTATATTATTATCGCTAAACAAGTATCTTAAAATTATCACCTAACTCACGTATTACATCCAAGTACGGAGGCTTATTGAGTCGCCTGTGTTAGGGACACTTTATACTCCTAATGTAGGACTTTCTGGTACGAATCTGAATTTAGTCAGGTTCCAATATGAGTATCAAACTCGGGTGAGAAATAAAAAAAAAGTGTAAATTTCTTCAAAAGGTCACTCAAGTATATAGAATTACTTAATAAAATCATTCAACTTAGTTTTTGTGTCAATAAAATACTTAATTTATGATTTTTCTCTTACAAAGTCACTCTAGAAAATTTTTCACTTCCGATCATTCAAAAAATTTGACTTCACACAATAAACTGATTTCCTATGTCACGTAGACATGAATATCACAGTAAATAATATAAAATTTGAATGAATAGGTTCAGTCATTAAATTCAATTGTTGAACCCATATCTGAAAGTTTATAAAAACTGAATTCAGCTAAATTCATAATTTTACGCCAGAGTCGGTGTAGAAGTTAGGTATAACGCGAGACAAGACCACCAGGGAACAAGTCTTGGATTCCTACGTGTGCACCAGTTAGCAGGAAAAGTACAAAACTAGTAGTACCACGATAAGAGCACTTGGATTAGACACAATCAACTTGATGAGACATAATATATATATATATATATATATATATATGATCCCAAATATTATATTATTTCAAGTTATTAAACCATTACAATGTAATAATAAAACACTTGATGTTGGCATGGAGTTCTGGAATTCCACTTTTGCAACATCCACGATATATAGTCCACTAGCGGTGTATAAAATCAAATTGAAAATCGAATCAAATCACAAATTCAATCAAATCGAAAAAAAATCTGATTAATAGTTTGATTTGACTTGGTTTGATATTGAAAAAAAAACCTGACTATATTTGAGTTGGTTTGGTTTTAATTAAAAAAAGTCAATCCGAGATCAAACCAACCCGACATTATATATATAATTTTTGAAATTTATTTTATATATAAAAGTATTTACTTTGATGTGATTTCTAAATATTACTTTTACGTTTTCATAATTTTTATCTTTTAACATATTTTTTTCAAGTTTTTTGAGACCTAGAATTTTGAATGATCCAATAAAGGTTATACTGTTGGGTTTTAAAAGGTGTGAATAGAAAATGAAGGGTTGCGACTTTTATGAATAGTTGTGACTTTAATGAAAATTTGTGACTTTTATGAAGAGTTATGACTTTTATGAAAAGCTATGACTTTTATGAAAGGTGTAGAAGTTAGGTATAACGAGAGTCAAGACCACCAGGGAACAAGTCTTGGATTCCTACGTGTGCACCAATTAGCAGGAAAAGTACAAAACTAGTAGTACCACGATAAGATCACTTGGATTAGACACAAGTGATCTATATATATATATATATATATATATGATCCCAAATATTATATTATTTCAAGTTATTAAACCATTACAATGTAATAATAAAACACTTGATGTTGACATGGAGTTTTGGAATTCCACTTTTGCAACATCCACGATATATAGTCCACTTGCGGTGTATAAAATCAAATTGAAAATCGAATCAAATCACAAATTCAATCAAATCGAAAAAAAATCTGATTAATAGTTTGATTTGACTTGGTTTGGTATTGAAAAAAAAAACCTGATTATATTTGAGTTGGTTTGGTTTTAATTAAAAAAAGTCAATCCGAGATCAAACCAACCCGACATTATATATATAATTTTTTAAATTTATTTTATATATAAAAGTATTTACTTTGATGTAATTTCTAAATATTACTTTTACGTTTTCATAATTTTTATCTTTTAACATATTTTTTCAAGTTTTTTGAGACTTAGAATTTTGAATGATCCAATAAAGGTTATAGTGTTGGGTTTTAAAAGGTGTGAATGGAAAATGAAGAGTTACGACTTTTATGAATAGTCGTGACTTTAATGAAAATTTGTGACTTTTATGAAGAGTTATGACTTTTATGAAAAGTTGTGACTTTTATGAAAAGTTGTGACTTTTATGAAAGGTTGTGACCTTTCCGAAGAGTTGTAACTTTTCATAGGGTTGTGACCTTTCTGATAAGGCACAATAAACATCTATTCACACTACCCTTTGTTGTCTATAAATAAAGGATTTCCTTTTTTTTTAACAATGAAATAATGAAGTTTTAGACTTCTTCTTCTACTACTAAATCTAATATTCTAAGTGTACTTTACTGCCATTAACTGGTTCGCTGACACCAATGTTTTGGGTATCAATACTCTGGTGAATAAGTCGTTCTACCCTGGGAGGATCTATTCCAGTTCAAACCTCGGATACTAGAGGGGAATAATTTCCTTAAAGGGACACTGTGTATTCAGTGGGCTCGCTTTTCTTCTTTGAAAAAATATTTTGTATATTGTTTCTAATCTGTTTATGATTCTATTTCCTCTATTGGTTTTAATTAGCAACTCTAATAAAGCTCAAATCAAAATCAAACCAATACTAATACTAACAAAATAAATTAATTCAACATTAACAATGACAATAATATTGAATATTTGTTCTTTAGTTTTACATTTGTTTTAGACATTTAAAATGCATAAGCTAATTTTAATTTTTCTTTAATATTTAATCATGTAATTAATACTTATTAAATTTATTTAAGCATGATTTAGTACTTTTAAATTATGATCATTTTCATTATGACTTATCAATTTGCAATATTTATTTATACGATTTCATTATTATTTTTTACTGAATATTTTAGTGTCATCACTCGTCTCATATTTTATGTTATTTTCTTAAGAAACACCTTAGATAGTTGTATTTTGGTTGGAATAAATCAATATTTCAAGCACAAGTTAATTATATGTTTGTAAAAATACTTTACCGGAAAAATCCAAAAACTCAAAAAAATTATAGGTTTATTAGTTTGGTTTGATTTAAAAATTTAATAATTCTACACAAATAGTTTGGTTTGGTATTTGAAAAATCCGAACCAACCTGAAAAAGCCCGAGGTTGAAAAAATCTGAGTTTTATTAGTTTGATTTGGTTTATAAATTTTAAAATTTGATACAAATGGTTTGATTTGATATTTGAAAAATCCGAACCAACCCGATCATGTACACCCCTACCATGAAGTTTAATCCCAGTTGTAATTACATCTAATTTGGCCACTAAATGTGAAAAAACTTGCAAAGAATGATTTTGTGAAAGTCAAAATTCTATGGTAGAAACCATTATTTGTTAGAAATAATCAATATTCAATAGGTTAAAGTTTTATCAGTATTTCAAATGCCAAAACTTTAGTTTCAAAATATTGAATTATATTTGATGCATGCCCTAATTTTTACCCAAGAATATTTTCACATTCTTGATTTGAAAATTTCCTAGAATTACTCTCAGAGGGTGCGTATGGATCAGGTTAGTTCAGGTTTTTTAAATATCAAACTAAATTATTTATGTAGGATTTTTAAATCTATAAATCAAATCAAATTGATCAACATCGAAGTTTTCCACCTCAAGTTTTTTTGGATAAATTTATCATATAAAAATATAATTAATTTGTGATTTAAATATTTTTTTGGACATAGCAAGATATAACTGTCTAAGGTGTTTCTTTAAAAAAAACACAAAATATGTAATGGGTCATGATGACAATATTGAGATATTCAACAAAAATAAATATTGCATATTAATAAGTCATGATAAAAATGATCATAAATTAAAAGTGTCAAGTCATGCTATGGTAAATATTAATTACATGACTAAACATTAAAGTGGAAAAAAAATTAGGTTACGAAATTTAAGTTTCTAAATCAACGCAAACGAATATATGTGCAACATTATTGTCATTTCTAGTGTTGAATTTTAAATTATTTTTATTTAGTATTAGTATTGATTTGATTTTGATTTTGGGCTTTATTTGAGTTACTAATTTCTAGGGGCTATAAAATTTATTGAACCATTTAAAATTTTAAGTTCAAACTTGAAATAATAATATGTTGAAATAGAATATTTTTATGTATAAAATATTTTTAAAAATATATACATATAATATCAGATTGGTTTGATTCGATTTGAATTTTTTTTTAGTTAAAACCAAATCAAATTAATAATTATGGTCGTCTTTTAAAAAATACCAAATCAACTCAAATCAAATTACTAACCAAGTTTTTTCCTCAATTTAACTCAAATTATCGATATGGTGCGATTTATCGGTGTTCTTTGTATACCCCTAATTACTCCTATGTCAAAATATCTACTTAAATAAATATTTTCTTTACTACGCGCTAATCACAAATTTATCTCATTATATGGATTTTGGGTTGAATTTTATTTCATGGGGGAAATTTCAGTGAGTTCACTATTTAGATGACTCATTAGATTTTTGCTTATAATTTTATACTTCCTTTGTCACTATTTATTTGTCTAATTTTTCTTAATTTGATGTCCTTTTTACTTGTCATTTTGACAAATCAAGAAAGGACAATTTATTTTTTCCTATTATATCCTCAATTTATTAACATTGAGTTAACGTCTTTGAAAAATGTAGTGAGTAAATATATTTGGGATCCTGTTAATTAATAGGGGTAAAATGATAAACTTACTATACCAATCAATATTTTCATGATAGGTGTGCTAAATCAAAATTTGACAACTGAAAAAGGACCGAGAGAGTATTGATTGTCACTAAGGGTGGCAAAATCAAACCCAACCCGCCCAACCCATTTAGGTTTGTGTTGGTTATTGACCCGCCCATTTGTTAGTTCAATCCAGTTCAACCCAACCCATTTCAACCCATTAAAAATTGGGTTGATATGTAACCCAAATTGATTTTTGAGAAATCTTGTCCAAATATTTTTTAAAAACTTTTTTTAAAATTTTATAAGCTATATATAGTTATAATAAAGGGAAAAAATTGTTTTATTAGGTACTTAAAGCTTATAAAATAACAAATAAAGCTATTAAAACTTAGTAAAAATTGGACGGGTTGGGTTATGACCCATTACCTAACCCATTTTGACCCAAACAAATTTGAGTCGAATTGGATCTTGACCCATTTTGACCGGCCCAAAACCCGCCCAATTGCCACCCCTACTTGTCACCTATCATAACTCTCCACATTTATTTGATAATGTGGATCAGTAATGCAAAACTTACATAAGGTTAGTTATTTTTATACATAAGTCATGTTCGGAGGAAATGAGAACTCTTAGCCGCTTATAAATTAAATAGAAGAAAATGATCTTTTTAAAGCCGCTTATAAATTGAATAGATGAAAATGATCTTTTCATAGCCGCTTATAAAATGAATAGAAAAAAAATAAGAAAAATTACATAATTAAATATACTTCACTATCATATAAATTATCCATTACATATACTTTTAAAATATTACATATCTTACCACTAATTCAGAGTTTTCCACCATATATTGAGAAATGTACACTTAGATACATGTATTTTTGCTATCAGATGCACCAAAATATGGAGAGAGACAAGCGAGATGGGGAGGGAGACGAGTGAGGTTTTGTTATGTATCTCAGATACACGTGAATCACACTATATACACACTATATACATGTTTAATGTATGTATCTGGTGTAATTCGCATGTATCTGTGATAACAGATACATAGGAGAGTGATAAGCAAGATGGGATAGAGGCGAGCGAGATTTGTTATGTATCCCACATACATGCGATCCACTTGGATACAATGTATCTAGAACAAATTTGACCACATGTATCATGAGATACATGTATCTGGACGTATCTGAACGTATCTGGATGCATCAAAATCTGATAAGATGTGTAATATTACAAACTAGAGTGTATCTAAGTAATTAGCTCCTAAACTAGTGGGATTTATGTAAGTTTCCCCAAAAAAAAAACCTTTTCAAATTTCTTGTGTGTAAAAATGAAGATTTCTCATTAAAAAGAAAAAAAACTAAAAGAAATTGTAAATGTCCTACAAAATCAATTCTTCTGCTAAGTGTTTGTCTAAATTATACATAAATAATTTTGAGATAATATTTCTGCTTACATAACAAACAAAACAAATTAAGAAACCTATTTATTTTTTTAAAAAAAAATTCTTGAAAAACAAGTATTCCCTTTGGTTCTATTTATATGTCACCATTTTAGATTTCATGTCCCTTAAGAAATTAGGTAAGTTTACTATTGTACCCTTACTTAGTATTTTGTTGAAGTCAAGTTTTCAATAAATGAACATAAATTAATTTATTTTAATTAATTAAATTGACAAATGAACATGAATTAATCATTTAGTTTTCTTATATTGGTCAAATTCATACTTTCAAGGCTAATAATTCTCAAGAGTAAAATAGGAAGAATAATGTTATTTATATATTGATTTTGTGAAATAACAAGTATAAGGGACTATCTATTTTAGTAAGGACAACCTATAAATAGGAACAGAGGGAGTAGTTTCTAACTTCAATTTTAGTATTTGCAAAGCAAGAATTTCTTTTTAGATCCCAAATGCAATTGGCGTGGAAAGTAATGCGGTGGCGGAGGAGGAGGGAGGGGGATGGGGAAAAGACACTAAACTTAAAATTTCACTCATGAAATTTGTTTTTCCTGCTTTCATGAAAAGTTATTTTTCTTGTGTTATGGAATTTAAATATTTTGACCAGAATATTATTCATCACATTCCATCTTTAAATTTGAAGCGTGTAAAATTTAAAGCAACTCATATGTGCACGTTTTAACCTTCACTAGCCACACACTCACTCCTCCTACCCACCCAACCCACACCCCAAGAAATGGAAAGAATACAAAAATCAACCCCAAAACTTATGATAATTCCACTTAAATATAAAGTAAAGTAAGAAAAAACACATATTTTTTTAAATTAAAAATTTAATGTGTTTAATCAGATATCACAAGTATTACAATGAAATCTTATAAAAACTTGAAGGACTAAAAGTGCTACTAAATAAACTTTCCCTCTCCTCTATAAATAGGCCATCGAAAATGAAAAATTAGATATCTACAAATTAAAACAAAGAAGCCAGTAGACAAGAAGAGAACTTGCTCACTTGTTTGGCAACTTTCAATCATTTCTACTTTTTAACTTCCACATAAAGGTACGTCCAAAAACTCTTAGTTACTACATCAACTTCAAAATTAATCGTTGTTATTTCAAGCTCAATCTGTTCACATGTCTTGATAGTATTCTATTTTCTAGACTTCTTTTGGAACATATATATGTTGATATTGAACTAATCTTGCTTCCTTTTTTTCATTTCTTTGAATGAGATCATGCACATTATCATCTGTATGCCTAATTCTTATATATCCAATAGATCAAACATTCTTTTACATTTTTAGTGTCAAAAGAAAAACAACCTTAAATATTTTAATGAATCTATTAAGAAATTTAATTTCAAGCTTTAAGTGAAGAGGACAAGAAGATTCAAAATTCACTTCTAACCAACCATTAAAAAGAAAAAAAGATACATTCCCTATCAAAGTGATAAAGTTACTTTCCTTGACTTTGTTCCTAAAAAAGAAGTGGCTATCTACTAAGTACTCACTCTATTCGAATTCAGGTGATGCATTTTTCTTTTTAATCTGCAAAAAAATACTCCATGATATTAATAATTTCTTTGTATTTGAATTTGAACTTCTTATTTACCCTTTGTGAGATTACGTATAGTCTAAATATCTATAAGTTATTTCTTAAATTTCCTGTCAGTTAAAGCATTATCATATCGGGTGAATAAAAGATGCGTATAAGAAAGTAGTGCATGATGATGAGGAAAAGGTAGCAACATTAATATAGACCAAAATTCAAACAACATGCATTATCCTATGCGTTGTTAGCCGCACGTTGAAAAGTTTTGGTCTTTTCTCTACTTTCTGTTAGTTGTTTTGATTACATATTTTTAACAATTTTAGAATTCCACTACTTCCTTAACCTTTTAAAAAAATAATAATCTGTTTTTGGGTTAACAATTGCGTGAGTACAAGTGGAATTCTTTTTGTGATATATAACAATAATTTTAGTGTACAACACTCTATCGTTTTCCATCAAATGATAAAGACACCAAGTCTAAAAGAAAAGAAGATAACCAAACAAACTATATTGGTGGAAAAGGAAACATTGGTTGATACTTCCTCCGTTGTATGAGGTAGTTTAAATAGACACACGAAGTTTAAGAAAGAAAGAAATATTTTTGAAACTTATATTCTGAAATAAGTCATAAATATTAATGTGATTATAAATTATTTTTACTAAGGATAAAATAGATATTTTAAAATTAAATTGTTATTATAAATATATCATTCTTTTTTAAACTGACTAAAAAGAAAAGTGGGTCATATAAAGTAATTTGGACTACTTATTTCCAAATATTTAAAATTGATTCACTCACTAATAGGCATTGGGACATAAAAAATGTAAAATTTGATAGCGTTTAAAAATTGGAATTATTTTTTATTTGATCATCTGATAAGATTGTATAAACGTTGAATTTTATTATTTATTTTTATAGTTTTTACAAATTTGAAGATCTTCATGTTTATAAAAAAAATAAGAAAATACAATTTAACAAATCAACTTTTAAATTAATTTGATTTCAAATAAGTGATTTAATCTTTTAACAACTTAAACAACTTTATTCGTTGAATAATGGGAAGTCGAATGAGTACAATAAATCCCTTCCTTTTATCTAGAAACCAACAAAAAAAACCTAACAGCACTACTTCTGTTAAGACAATGAAAACAAAATATGAAGTACTAACAAGAAGGACACTATATATGTACATATACATACGGTAGATATATGAGTTCGTGCCAGCACAAATTCGATGTATATTACATAATAAGATATAACAAATTTAAAAAATAAGATAAATATTTAAAATAACTTTTTTTACAAATATCCTTGACTAGAAGAGGTATGTCAACGAACAACTACTTGCTTCTAGCCGCTTGTAGTTTGTAGTTAATTAATAATGAGCTCTCTCTAATTATGACAAAATCAGAAATCTGTCCCCTCCCAGAAATTGGAACCTTGCACTTCATTTTTGGCCCCAATCATAATAAGAACCTTTGTCCTAATATAGTCACCATTTAATTAGTCTAGGGAGGATATATGATGTTTAGTTTATGAATTTTGTCTTAGGAAATTCACTTAAACCATCTATTTAGAATATAATGAGCAAAAACCGTTGTGATTTAGAATTCATAATCTTAATATTCGGAATCTTTCTTTAGTGCGGATCTCACTAACACGCACAAACATATTATACATTTTAGTGCATTAGGGCATGGTCTAGTGAAAAATAAAGCATTGATCAGAGAAGAATCGCGAGGTCTCAGATTCAAGTTTCAATAGAAATAAAAAATAATTACTCGATACTTATATTTGTTAAGAGATAACACGAAGAAATGATTGAGGTGCGCATAAATTAATTTGGACACCATTAGGAAAAAAGATCCTAGGACAAATAACAAAGGTTATCTAAGTGAGCCTTTAACTAGCTAGACAAGAAGCTAGCATTCCGTGTCGGTACATATGAAGAGTCTAAAACTAGAAACCATATTGTTTGTAACTTAAAACATATACTCTAGCTTTCCGAATCGAGATGGACAATATCTAAAATTTTAATAGCTCAGTTGATTGATTATCTGAACTTTTACTTTGTTGGGAAAAGTTCGATTTTTCAATGTGTAATCTCCTTCACTATTTCCCCTTTTCCTGCCCGTAATTTTTAAAGAAATATTGACAGCATTAGTCTTCATAGACCATATTCTTAATTTGTTTATCGTGTGGAAAACAAGGCTTTCTTTTCTTAAACTTTTTCTTAATGATTTCCATGATGTTTCCTTGTTGATGCATTTATTTTGCAAAATTTTATTTTTTCTTTTGGCCGTAAAAATGATACTGCACTTATCTAGTGGAGTACCTATTCTATACTTGGGGTAGTCGATCTCGTACATAGTATTTTAATGCCAACGAGGATCGAGACTCGTACCATCGTACGTTATTTTATATTATCAATATAATTTAATATGTTATATCAAATTACATATCACCTATCGTATGTTATCAATAACACTTAAATAATTTTATTTGTAATTACTTTTTAAATAAATAAATTATAATATTTTTTTATATCGTCAATATATATAACTTAAACTCTATTCAGCGACGAGACACTTGAATCGAGTAGGCTTATTTGGAGACGGCACACATGAACAGATATACCTTTCTATGTTGATCTTGTTAATTCATCGTCTTCTCTTCATTTTAATATAAAAATTCTCAAAGGAAAAAAATAAACTTTATTTTACTGATATAGAGGTTTATTTATTTGTGCAAATTTTGCTTTGTTAACAACTTGGGGAAATGGAACTGAGGCAGGTTCATTCCTGCCTACTTTGTCTGTCCATTTCTATTTGTTCCTTTAATTCCTTTAAACAAAAAAATAAAATAAAATTATAGCTTCGGAAATATTTATGACATGTTTAGAGTATTAAGTTTTCTTTCTTAAATTATGTGTTCAGTCAAACACGATTATATAAACGGATATATAAATTACGATAGAGAAAATAATTGTGCTTTCAGTAACAAAAGCTACACATTATTGCTTGATTCTTTAATTATTATTAGTACTTCCTCTAATCCAATATAAATAAATCATCACGGTGTGTGTCAAAATAAATTATCAAGGTGTGACATACGTAGAGATAGTCATTATTTGAGATTTAAAAATAATTGAAAACTTTATTAAAAAGAAAGGTAATTTTGAAAATATATATAAAATATATAGTATATATATTTTTTAACTTTATATAATTCATTTAATTTGGATTAAATAAAATACATACTTTCTTTTTTATTTTGTTTCAAAAGGAATGACTCCTTTTCCTTTTTGGTAACAATTTGTTTTCAGCTTTCCACGTGACATGTTTAATGTCATAACATTAAAGAGTATTTTTATACATTTGATATAATTTTTAATTTAGGACCACAAATTTAAAGTTTTTATTTTATATTCTTAAACTCTTATCAAATCAAATTAGGTCATTCTTTTTGTAACTAAAGAAGTATTATTTTGTTCATTTCACTCCAACTCTTTTGGACTTTTATACAACAAAAAGATGCTCATATTTCCTAGCTTGTCCATTTTTTTTCGTTATAAATAAATGAATAAGAGGAGAACATGTGTCTTCATGATACTACGGAAAAGTACCATAGCATGCCTAGATGCGTTAAACTCACTTATTATCTGCATTTAAGTTAACCTATATCTATACAACCATTTTACTACCAGTTTCATTTAATTCTTTGTCCTCAACTCTTATTCAAAACTTAATTGAGAATTAAGTCATACTATAAATTCATTTCACTTGTTAATTTTAATCTCCTCCATTGCTTTCTTCCATCAGGTTCTTTTCAAATTAGTCATTCTTTGAATTATTTTCATACCATTAGTGACTAAATTTTTGAATTTTTGATGAATTTTTTAGGTGCACTAGCCAACGAGTTTTGCGTGATAAGTTATCAAAATCAAGGACTCATGGCTGAAGTTGACAATGTATCTTGCACTGAAAGAAGATGGAAGATACCAATCTTTGTTTTCTTTGAAGACATTGGGTACTTTTTTTCAATTTTTTTCTCTTTAACATTGAATTTTGCTTGTTTATTCACTTATGTAATTTGTTTTTCTTTTGGCGTCTAGGAATGTCTTCAAATTCGATGATCTTGGCATGGAAATCCTACGTATTGCGTTCCCTGCAGCTCTTGCATTAGCTGCTGATCCTATTGCTTCTCTCATTGATACAGCATTCATCGGTCATTTAGGTATGTAAGTTTGTTGGTAAAGTTCAGATAGTCAATCACGTAAGATTCACTTATACATAACGTCATCTTAATCAAAATTCACCTCAATGTGAACATAGGACTTTTGTACTCAAATGATTTTACTTGACAAAAGACGCGTTAATTTAATAGGACAGATACAATTTTCATTATTAGTAAGGACAGAAGAGTTACGTTTTTTGTTTGTTAGAAGTTCAAATCATTAAATGTAAAGAATTTTAATTTGACTATTTTGCCCTTACTAATATACTTATTTGTTTAGTGAATCTTATAAGCACACTTTTTAATTTGACTATTTTGCCCTTACAATTCTTTTTAATCATTGCAGGGGCAGTTGAAATTGCAGCAGTTGGAGTTTCAATTGCCATATTCAATCAAGCCTCTAAAGTCACAATTTTTCCCTTAGTGAACATAACTACTTCATTTGTTGCTGAGGAAGATACTGTTAGAAGAATTAGTGAAAAAGAAGCAAAAGCTGATTTGGAGAAGGGTAAGGTGGAGAAGAATGATTCAACAAAACAACTCGTACGAACCGATGATAATGACAATGAGAAGACGGAAACCAAAGAGACCGCGTTAGCACAAGGTATATAATCTTACGAGTTTAACTTTTATACACCGAGAGTCAATTTCTTATGATAACTAAACAAAATAATGTTACCTTTACAGAATTCAAGACGACAAAATGTGAGTCGTTGGATAATCAAAGTAAAGGCGTACTCAAACGTGTGAAGCGACATATTCCATCAGCTTCAACTGCAATTCTCATGGGATGCATTCTTGGCCTTCTCCAGACGATGTTCCTCATATTTCTCGCGAAACCAATATTAAGCTTAATGGGTGTAAAATCTGTAAGTACGAATGTTCAATCATCATTAGTACATTACATTAAAACATAGAAGGTGTCAAAAAGAATTTTACGTGTTAAATTATGTGACCATCTCATCTGAAAGAGTAACATGGTTTTATTTCACGAAATCATATAGGATTCTCCTATGCTTTCCCCAGCAAAGAAGTATTTGACCTTGAGGGCAATTGGTGCCCCTGCAGTCCTCCTTTCTTTGGCTATGCAAGGCGTTTTTCGCGGTTTCAAAGATACAAGAACTCCGTTAATCGCTACTGGTAAGTAGTATTTATCAAAGGAAAAAATTAAGATAATTGATCCAACTCTTATAATAATTTTTCTTCTATTGTATCAGTTGCTGGAGATTTAACAAACATAATTTTGGACCCAATCTTTATTTTTGTTTTCCATTGGGGTGTTAGTGGTGCTGCCATTGCTCATGTTCTTTCTCAGTAAGTCCATTTTTTAATCAAAACTAATTTCAAGTTAGTCACACAGCTTCTAATATCGCGCTGTTATGTTTCATGTAGGTACTTGATATCGATTATTCTCCTATGCAAATTGATGACAGAAGTTGATTTATTACCTCCTAGCACGAAAGATCTGCAGTTCAGCAAATTTCTAAAAAATGGTAAGTAACACGCGAGAAAGGGCATATAGTATACATACTTATGTACACTTGAGATACTGGAACGACTATCATTACGGGTATCAAATCAATAACGATTCATAACATAGCTTTATTAAGTTGATAAACTTTGATTGCTGCAGGATTTTGGTTACTAGCAAGGGTGATAGCTGTCACATTTTGTGTAACATTGGCTGCATCGTTGGCTGCACGACTAGGCACAACCCAGATGGCTGCATTTCAAGTATGCTTACAAATCTGGCTAACATCATCTCTACTAGCTGATGGATTGGCTGTAGCAGGACAGGTAAAAAATACACAACCTTCGCATTTAGGCAATAATAATGTCACTATTAAGTAGAAATGAAACTTGCTTTTTGATTATTGCGTTTTCTTTCTTTTCCAGGCAATACTTGCTAGTTCATTTGCCGAGAAAGACTTCCAAAAGGCAAAGGCTGCAGGAGTTCGAGTCCTACAGGTACAATACAATAAGTTGCAGTACAATAGTATTTGGCTTTAGGCTACTAATTTTAGACGTCTTTCATTATACAGATGGGATTAGTGTTGGGATTCGGACTTGCTATGGTCGTTGCAATTGGATTATACTTCGGATCAGGAGTGTTTTCAAAGGATAAAAATGTTATCGGTCTCATAATCATTGCCATCCCGGTACAATTCAATAAACAGTACCACAACTTTTTTCGAATTCTTCTAATTTTCTTTCAGTATTAGTAACTTATTTTTCGATTATGTTCCTTATCGATCGATCAGTTTGTTGCTGGTACACAACCTATAAATTCAGTGGCATTTGTGTTAGATGGTGTCAACTTTGGAGCAAGTGATTTTGCATACTCTGCATATTCCATGGTTAGTTTAGACAACTAATTTAGCTTATGAATTTAATTAGCGCAAATCGTTAATGTAAGTAATTTTTATGTAGGTTGTAGTTGGTGCATTAACCATAACCTCTGAGTTTGTCCTTTCAAAAACCAATGGTTACATTGGAATATGGATTGCTTTAACCATATTCATGGTCCTGCGTACCATTGCCGGATTATGGAGGTAATCTGTCATTTCTTACGTATAAAAATAAAATTATAATAAGATACCAACTCAATTGACTCGATAATTGATTACAGGATGGGGACCGGAACAGGACCATGGCGTTTTCTGCGGGTTCCACCAATCTCAGCAGAAGTCAAGTCATAGAGTTGCTAGAGCACTTATGTGGCTAAATATATTCCATCAATTATTTTTCTTGCGTATAGAGAAAATTCTACAGAATTTTCTACTCATATATATGTTACTATAATAATAATATAGTGATGTCATTTTCATATGATTTTGACATTTTGTAACGGAATATGGCTAGTAGCTAGATATATGTAGAATATATCTTCGCATATATGAAACTTTTAAATTTTTTTTGAAGTTATCTTCGCATTTTTTTTGAAGTTAGAAGTCAGAAAAACACCTTTGGCCATAAATTTTTGAAAGAATTTGTTTTCGCTTTTTCACTATAAATTACTCACAAAAAAGTGAAAAACAACTTTATTATATATTAATGATCAAACATAACTAGAATTTTCAAATATCATTTTTCACTTTAATTTGATTTTTCCAAATCTCACAATAAAACATGGTCAAAGCCCACTAAATTACGCTATTAATATCCTAGATTATACATGCTATCGATCATCTCTAGTCAAAATGCTTTATGACTTTGACATTAAAAACGTAACTATGACTGGGAATTCTATTTCATTCCTTCACAATTAAGTCTGTAAATTCCATTTCTTTATGGGATTTTTACAAAAATATATAGTTAAATACAATATACCACATCTACGTAGTTACTAATATTTTCATATTACACTTGTATAGCCTCTTCTTTTTTTTTTTGCAACAGTACTTATACACTATTATATATAAACCGTTTATAAAGATATATAATTAATAATGTATAAGATATGTTTTTACACACTTGTAATACATACTTATACAAAATTGTGTTTCAACTACGATACTCCGATTGAATTGGATCAAATCTTTTTCGAATAGCTTCAAATTTAACCACAACTTCGACATGATGCCCGAACAAACCACAACACAAATTTAATTTTAAAAATTTCAATAAATCACAAATTAAAGTCCATCAAGAACTGAATTTGGCCATCTCTTACCCAACTACACCACACATGTTCACAATGCCTACATTATTTTCTGTGAAGGTTCACACAGGGTACGTAATTTTCCCTTTATTTATTGTATATTTTGAGAGGATTATATTGATGATTACAATAAATATAGTTTAAAGCTGGATAATCAATAATTTCTGACTAGAGTCGTTAGTAATGTCGTTGATAATACAGAATGCCATCTAGAGCAAGTCCACATTCATGAAAAGACATATAGTAATTATATTGTTTTGATGTTGATTTATCATATAGAAGTTGCATAACATATGATAGTTGACTGATGAGGTTGCTTTTGACGAGAGGTCTATATATATATATAGACTATAGTCATATACTAGGGTAATTTGGAACTGAGGCAGGCTCATTCCTATAACAAATTTGCATGCAATTTTGGACCATGCGCCAACTTATATATTTTGATTATTTGAAAATGTACTCATAATATACAAACAAGAATTAGTGAAAGTTACGGTCATATATATATATTGTTTGACGTAACATAACGGACAGATTAAGACTATATATAATATATAGAGATTTAAATATGTGGTTCAGGGAACAAGCTTATTTTAGGTACATTCAGTGGCGGACCCAAGATTTTCACGAAGTGGGTTCAAGATATAAAAGTGTGTGGACGTTTTATATAAAAAAGACGAATTAAAGTTGAAAATGTAACAAGCAAGATTTGAACTTAGGTTGGCTGGGAAAATTGAACCCTCTTCACCACTAAGCTAAGCGTTACACTTATACTAGTGGAGTCAAAATTTAATATATACCTATAAAATTTTAAAAACTAATTAAATATACATATATATACGGTGTTATTTTTCAACGAAGTGGGTTCATATGAACCCACTTGACCCACTGTAGGTCCGCCCCTGGGTACATTTTCGTGCGAATATATATGACGTTCTTCATCGTCAATTTAATTTGCTTAAATATATTGGCTAAGGATGATCGTACATTGCTCTAATTAATTACTTATGTAATATTTGTGGAAGTTCAAGCTGAGGAAGACATTAATTTAATTGATTTTGTTGTTATAAATATACCGTATTATTGGGGATGTTCATTACACAGCTTTTTATGATAAATTTGAAATCAACTAGGCAGATTGAAAGTAGCTCAAGCAGGTAGCTTGCAAGTAGTTTAATTTTCTGAAAAGCTAGTCTTGCAACAACTTTTTTTACAACCAAGCAGGTAGCTTTCAAGTAACTCAAGCAGACAGGTTGCAAACTTGCAGACTACTTGCAAGTTGCTTGCTGAAAAGGAGATTTGTATGATTAAAGAAGACTATATATTTTAAGTGATTAATTTATCTATATAAAGGGTGTTTGAGAACACATGTATGCAAAAGCTTTTTAAAAATATTGAGTCGAAAGTATCTAATAAGAATACTTGATCAAAATATGTTTTGATTCGAGTATTTATATAAAATTTATTTATTTATCTATCGAGAAACAACGGTCTCTTTCTCCCAAACTACATGTATTGATGAGAGTAGCTCATAGATATGTAGATTATATTTGCATGTATAGTATTAAAATGGTGAAGAAATTTCAGTTTAGGGTGTTTCCATGGGCCATAGGAATAATAATGGTCAGGAGGCGGAGAAATATAAAGGTGATGCTATAGAGAAATTATTAGTAATACTATATTGAAAAGACAATTTTGTTAATGTAATTGTAGTTGTCACTGTTTGTGATCAAAACATGCTTTAGCTGTGGTAGAACAAGTTGAAAAATATGGTAAAGAAGTGAGTTTTGTGTTGGTAATTTCTGGACCTTAATGTAAAGACCCGTCACGTCATAACGCCACATAATCGTCACTTAAGTGCCACATCGCATAAACTTGTTCGTGTGGAGAGCTTACATAGGAAAAAGACTAGTACTAATGGATGATTCTAGAGAAAATGGAGATTTCCATGAAAGATTATAAATTTGCATGGAAGGTCCTTAGAAAATTCTAGGCGCGCATGTAGAGAGTTCTAGAAAAAGGACTACTTTGTAAATATGTAGGAACTTGTATAACAATTATTATTTACATATTAATCTCTAAGTGAGTATGGGCATCCATTTATAAGTTCGTCAAGCAAAAATCAACAAATTTCTCTGCAATACAATTTTTCCTAACAATTCTCTTGAGCTCTCTCTACCATTCTCTTAGCGATTACTAGAGTTTTAGGCTGATTTGGCATAGCAAGATTGTGAATAAATAGTATAAAAACGTGAGCAATTTGTAAAATATATACAGATAAGGGGGCATGGAATACATATGATGAGCTACAACAATAATTAAAGAACCTAACATAGCTAAGTTAAGAGATAATTGAGCATGTCATGCACGTGTCCTCAGTACATTAAGCTCAATTTTAAAGCAAAGGTCCATTTAGTTTCAAGAGCTGATTAGGCCTAGCTCCACTCCAGGATTATAATATATACGTATAACAAATTGCTAATCGTGTTTGTGTGTAACAAGAGACGGATTCAAAATTTTAAATTCAATGCGTTAAACTTTTAGAATTTCTAGAGTTATATTCCATTGTATCAACGGAAAAGTGAACTTCTGATTCATTTAGTTTACTGAACTATCTCTTACAAATATTTGCAAACTTGATAATTATGCGAAAAAACTTGTCCATAGTGCTTTATCATAGAAACTTATTGTTTGTAATAAATTTTAAAGTGATCGAAAATAAATTATAACCATAAATAAAATATGAAGAAATATAATTTTATGATAAATAATGTGAGTATAATTTTGTTCCTTCTCTCTAGATTTTCTTTGTGATTCGAGGGTTATTAGTAGCGTATTTCTCGAACATATGATGATTAATTTAGACATCCTTGAAATTTATTTGAATGGATCTTCTTGAAGCATTTGATTGTCAGAAAAGAGTCTTAACATATTTCTTGATTTCTTTATGAATTTTTCAGAATTAATAAAATATTCAAGATTCTGATCTTTATGAATATCTAAGAGTTTATGAGATATTTGAGATCGTCTCTTTAACAAACATAATATCTTTTAACTGCATAACCAACAGCAGGTAATTAATGAATAGCAGATCATAAGACATAACAATATATGTGAAATTGTGTGACTATTTTTTCAATGAATTAAGATGATAGTTCACATAAACAAAAGTTACAAAAGGGGATATTATCCAGTAGTAGACGTACTAACTAAAAAAAAATCGTATAGTATATACTAATACTCTCCACAAAGAATGAAAATCTCAAAATCGTTTTCTATATCCAGCCACGTTTAGAAGCGTCTTTAGCAGGTTTAGGCATATCATGAAAGTCCACCATTACGTTCCTTTTGCTCCACAAACCTTTCATCGAATTTCCTTTTGCTTGATTCAAACTCCCTGCCGCGCCCCGTTTTTTCGCAAAACACGGGCTGATGCACAACCTAACAATTCTTTTGGGTTTGATTAAAATGAAGAGTCGCCACCTAACGAACTAAAGGCACGTTAGGGCACCTATCTAACCTAACTATTTCTAACTAAAGGGTCTGCAAACCAGAGATCAGGTAAGGGTTCAAATTACCTCAAGGGGAAGGTGTTAAGCACCCCTCGAGGTCCACAAAAGGTGGGTCCCGACCGTATCTCATATTTTCATGTGGGGTTAAGCAAATAGCAAATAAGGTATATTATTTATTGATACTAATTAGGAAGAAACTAGGTGATATGAAACATGATATAATACAAGTAAATAAGCCATATAAAATACTATCTAAACAAATATAATCTAAGTGATAAAGCAACTAAAATATGCTAACTAATTTATTAATTGAGCAATGAATGCAAATAGCAACAACTTAGGGTTTGGTTATTATTCTAATTAGATTTTACTATATGATAAAATAGGCAAGCACTTTATTTAACTGACGAACAAAGATAGGCGAGGTGATTTTTAATTAACCCGAAATTTTAAGCGATAAAAGTAATAAGACAAGTTAAACTTATTTATTATTTTAAAAAAATAGATATGTCAGGGACATGCGAGGCTAATTTTTTCTTTTAAAAATATTAAATAGTAAGACAACAATTAATTAAAAAAATTGATAAGCAAGGAAAGAGAATTAACACCAAAAGATACAAAAATCACGAAGATCGAATAAGAACTAATCAACCCAAAAATAAAGATAAAATAAAATAAAAATAAGAGTTGAATTGTAAACATTTAAAAGTACTTATTAAGGTTTAAATCAATCCGTGAGAGAATTCGAGAAGGCTACAAGTGTTTGTTTCTTTATAGGGAGAAGTCACCGATTAGTCATGTTCTGAGTTTCTCCCTTCGAGCTTTACATTCGGCTGAAGATTCGTGCTTGAGTCTCCAGTCAACTCGTCGGCGTGGTGGCTTCATCGACTCCTAGTGGTTCTGGCGGAGAGAAGAAAACAGTGAGAGGAGAGAGAGGCGGCGACTATCTTTCATCGGAGTTTCTGGTGGAGTTTATAATTATAATTTTTATAAAATTATGAATGTCACTATTAATAATTTAGACAAAATATTTATATAAGTTTACATATATAAATGAAAGAAATTTTTTTTTTTTTAAGACAATATTTATTTAATCAAATAGCAATCTGAATGAGTTATAGGTCGGTCAAAATTGGGTATCAACACTCACTCTTCTTAATACCTTTGATGTCCTATGTCTTCTTGAAACTCTCTTCCTTTGTTGTTGTAGACTTTTCTTCAACAATTGTTTGATTTTGTTTTTCATAATCAACGCCATCATCTTTC
Organism: Solanum appendiculatum; assembly: GCA_018342035.1. Lineage (NCBI taxonomy): Eukaryota > Viridiplantae > Streptophyta > Magnoliopsida > Solanales > Solanaceae > Solanum > Solanum appendiculatum. The sequence continues at coordinate 110,516 of JAGDQO010001065.1, read as the reverse complement.
TATCTTCCCGAATTCATTCACATTTGAAATTAGATACTCCGTCCGTCTCATTTTATGTGGCACCATTTCCCTTTTAATCCGTCCCAAAAAGAATGTCACCTTACTATAACTAGAAACAATTTAGCTTTAAAATTTCCTTTTTACCCTTAATAAATGATTTATAACCACACAAATATCTAATGATTGTTTTAGACCACAAGTTTTTAAAAGTCTTTCTTTTTTTTCTTAAACACTGTGCCAAGTCAAATGGTGCCACATAAAAAGGAACGGAGGGAATATAATTTTAATTATATATATATATACTAGTTCTCGAACATGTGCGTTGCATATGTATTCCACGCTTAATAGTATAAATATTTTAAAAGTTAAATTATTTGAATTGAATTTTTTAGATGTCATATGAACATGTGAAGAAAATAAATACATTTTATTTTTTAGAACTATTTTTCTGTACATTAATTTTTATTTTATAAGGTGCCTAACAGATGATGTTCTTGTTATTGCGTCTCATATTTTATTTTTCATTTCTTTCTTTTTTTCATTGATAAACTAAAAATTAAACATAAAAGATATATTCAATCTATGAAATCATATATAATCACCTGTTTACGTTACACCCAACAAAGATATTGTTCATATCCTTGTAAACGATTTTCAATTTATTCAATCATGCATGATTCGTTCAAGGGTCAATAACAATGTTGTGTTATCAAGTATATAGGGGTGGTATAAGAATGTGAAAAGTTATTGGGTAAAAAGTTAATATAAGAAAAGATGAAAGATAGAAATAATTAATGTAATAACTAATGGAATTCATAATGCTATAACTAAAGAATGTAAAAGGGTGTGAATAACATTCGCAATAATAAGTAATAACATAACTAAAGAATTAAAGTGCAATAGCTGAATTTCTTATTAACTCTGCATTTACTTAAATAAATAGGACTTCTAATTAATTTTACTATTTATTTAGACAGTTAATTAGATTTTAATTTAGTGCAGGCGTAAAATTGCAATCCAACATTGCACTTTAAAGCTTTCCGTGCGTTGCACATTTATTCCATATTATTTAATAGAAAATTATTTTTCTAAATGATAATTTTTAAATGATTCACATATTTTCGTATTTGCTATGAGTTTTTTAAAAAAGAAAAGAAGAAGAAATCAGAATATTTAAAAATAATATATTATGAAGTTAGAAGATCTTGTTAACTTGATGATTCTTTCGTGACATATATAATAGTTTAATTGAAATACAAATACCTACCCAAATATATATATCCATATATAAAGATTTGCAAATAATGAAAATATTTATATCATAAAAATTAGCAATTAAATAAAAAATAAAAATTAAACTAATACACCCTTCAACCCAGCATCATTATAAATCATATGAATTTTCCTTCAACTAAAATACATAAATGTTTTTTTAAAAAAAAGTAAATAAGGAAAAAGAAAGGAAAATGTTTATATAGTAGTAGCTATTTTGAAGAAAACGTCCTACAATCTCAACCACATAAATATCATTGTAAATAAAGTCATTCTTATGTCTTGAGCATCAATAAAAACAACTCGTGACAATTCTCTAACTCAAGAGAAGTTCAATAATTTTTGAAAAAGATATTCAAAAGCATATATCTGCATCACAGAAAATTTATTAAGAAAAATAAATGAATTTAGACTTCTTCACGTTAGCTTCATATATTGGAACATTACATACTACTACACATATTAAGCAAAAAAAGAAAAAATAATTATTATATCACCAAAAATTATTTCCCTCAAGTAGTCGAGGTTGTGGAATATATCTTCTTAGGATAGAATGATTTACTTCATCAAAATAGTGGTGCCTGAAATTACACTGATCTTCAAACTCACTTAAAGACAATAAATCACACGAAAAAATTTAAAGTGTAAGAAGAAGAAAAGTAGAAGATTATAATTTTTTTGTAGTTCAAAAATGAGAGGAAATCCCTCTATTTATAGCCAACAAAGAGTAGTATGAACATGTGTTTATTATGCCTTATCTGAAAAGTCATGACCCTTCGGAAAAGTGAGAATCCTTTGGAAAAGTCACAACTTATCAAAAAAGTCACAACTCTTTAGAAAAGTCACAACTCATCTGAAAAGTCACAATCCTTTGTAAAAGTCACAACTTATCTGAAAAGTCACAACTTTTTGGAAAAGGCACAACTCATCTCAAAAGTCACAATCCTTTTGAAAAGTCACAACTCACCAGAAAAGTCACTACCCTTCGAAAAAGTCACAACTAATCGGAAAAGTCACAACCTTTCAAGAGAACATATACTATTCAAATAAAAATAGATGGGTGTTTTAAGTAGGGATATTATAGTAATTTAACATTCAAGTTAGGGAGTTCATTCTTTAAGGTAGTATATATATATATATATATATATTACTCTTTTATATAAGGCAACAAGAGAGGACTAACACAGCAATAGATAATTGTACCTTAGTCAATGCAAATTGTACTCTGTATTGGGCCCATTTCAATGGCAGCATTGCATTTCAAAATTGTACAAAATGTAATGTGAGTGGTACTTTTGTCTTGGACTATTGTTTACACGTGTATTGCATTACCCATTACTAAACTCTTTCCTCTTTCAGTGACATATGGATTCCACCTTCTCTACTCCATTAATTTCCACTATCTTCCATACTCATTTCTTCCTTCTTTCAATGTTCACATCGGAAGAGACAGTAATATCCACAACATTGTTTCGCCTTTCACAGCTCTAGTCAAAATAGAAGAATAAGGTTGGTGTTCAAGATTTAATCGATCAATTGGGACTCCAAAGTGCTGCTAAAACTATAATCGTCAATAAAGATCATCGTTGAGTCTCCGATGGTCAAAGACCGCCGCGAGTTTCAATCGAAATTGGTATCATCATTGAATAACATGCCCCCATCTTCAACTTGCTTCGTCTTTTGGATATCCGTTAATTTATTTGTACTATTGAGTTTTTTTGGGTAGATTTTCCATTATTTCATATGCATGCAAATGCTTTTATCCTGATTTGGTGATACATTCTGCAAAGTGCAATATAGTAACAAGAAAGGGATGAACATGCATGGTACTCTGTAAATGTATGGAAAGCAAATCAAATTGTTCTTAAAGTTGATGGATTTGGGGGTAAATTGGTACAGGGTTATTTCCTTAGGAACACATATACTACTACTATATTATTACACACGCATGTACTACTTTATTCTTCATAAAAAAAAGTGTACCATATTTTTCATGTAAGCAAAAAAGTTGATCTCTATGATCATTTTTTGGAGGATTAAGAATAATTTCTGATCATCACCAATTCCGAATGAGAGCTAAGGTAACATGAATTTTCCAACACCACATTTGTCCATTTTCACTCATTCCGTAAGTCTTTTATGCTCAATTTCTTCATTTTGTTTGTTTTTCCGTTTTTCTACAGTGGAAGAAGAAGGTATGAGGAGGTTGAAGAGGAAGCGCCAAAAGATGACACAGAGATCGAAGTAGAACCACATTCCGCAATTCTCAGTGGTCTATCTATGCTTATCATCTTCTTTAGGCTTATGCTGCTTAAGTTTTAGATTGAAAATTTCAGTAACATTTGAGTTTTGATTTTGTTCTAATTGCACCGAATTCAAACTTTGGTATCCAATTTTAACAATGGATTTATGCTTCTTATTATTCGTATTTTTGGTCTCTCTCCTTATATAGTACTTTCTTTTGAATTGTCTGCATTTACATATTTGTGAAAATATGTTTTATTTGAGCTGAACGTCTTTTGGAAACAGCCTCTCTGCCTCCTCCGCGAGGTAGGATTAATGTTTGCACATACTCAATCTTCCTCAGACTCCATCTATGAAAATACATGGTATGAACAACATGTAGCTATGTGCAATGAGATGGCCTAGAGCTACACGAGTGAAAGTTTGATCGTTTTCCTTGTGGAAACATGAATATTATACCCTTTGCCTTTGGTATGGTAATGGGAGGGCTTAGAAAGTTCACTTTGCCCTTCAGTTTTACTGCAAGAGAGCTATTTTTTATGGCCCCAGGTGATCATTTTATCTACAGAGTAGTAAAAGGTTATATTCTCTGGATCTTACATTTAAAATGGCAGTTGCATTGCATTATGTTTGTGTATTCCCAAGCAGACAAATCAAGTTTGTCCTATTTTTTGTTAGTTAATTCTTTGTTTTTATTTTTATTGGCTCCGTTAATGTCTCGAAGTTACCCCTAGCACTTTGGTGTAGTTTCAAAAGAGCGCAACATATGTGATGTGTGAGTTAAGTGTGCGTCATGGGTTTAGACCTAATCGTCGACAAAAGCTTTGTATTTAAGTGAAGGGTAGATAGAGGAGCGCACTCATTATTGATCGGCAGAAAATATTTGCAATGTTTCTATTCCTCTACTGTCATAATCTCTGTCTCTCTCTCATTCTCCAGGATTCTGGTTCATAAGTGTGTTGAGAAGGGTGATTCGAGTCAATTTGGTGATGAAATTTCACATTTGACGACTTTGGAGATAATATTTGTTCAGATCATAAATTTCAGGCCTTTTCCTTCAAATTTTTGGGTTTATTTGTTTTTTTTCTTTGAGGTATTGTTTTAATTTACTTTTTATGTGTGTTTTGTTTTGAAATTTCCATACAAGGTTGGAGAAAGTATCTTGAAGGTGAGTGCTTCCTTGCAAGAGACTGTTGGAGTGGAATTGGGGCTCAAAATTAACATCAGACTATCAAATTATGTTTATCAGTGAATGAGAGAGAAACACTTCTGTCAATATCAAAAAAAGATTATATTTCTGTCTGAGGTAACTCGATATAAGTTGTTCGTTACTGCCATATAAATGTCTTCTTTTTTATTTTCTGAACTTTGGTAACAATTTGACCTTTACTTTTCTATTTTTACTGAGTGTTTATGTTCCGTTTATGTTTTCTTAGTTTACCCGTAGATTGGTTATGATTGAAAGATTAAACTGTTTAAGTTCTTACATTGGTACATGTAATGGTAAGTTCGTATGATGATACTTAGAAATCAAAAAAATGTGGCAATTCATGTAATAGGATTCGTTTCATACTAGTTAACAGTCTACGTGCATATTTTATCCAACAAATTCACAATAAAAAAAGATTATTCTTAACCTGATTATTTCTACCTTAATAGTTATAGAGCAAGTAGTAACACTGTTACAAACCACAAAATTCAAAATCCAAGTTTCACATAAGCTACAGCAGCGAAAATTCAATACCAAAATGCAGTCACTGACAACCAAAAAAGAAGTTAAAAGAGCGAGTTGAATCAACAATACATCAGTGCGATGATGATCATAGACTTTTGTATTTGTTCATCTTCCAGCCACTGATGCAAACATCTTCTTTAAATTTACCCAAAAAAATTCACTTTTTCTAGCTCAAAAAGGATTTGCTTCATACTAGTTAACCGTCTACATTCCCAATTAAAAAAAAAAATCCTCAGCTAATCATAGAGATCTTTTGAGTACTGTTCTCTTTTAAGATTCACAACATTAGAGTGATATTTAAGAACATACAAACATGAAATATGAAAAACAAGGACAGTTTCATTCAACTATATTTCTAAGATCCTTTATTCTGTCATGTGTTCTAATTGTTTCATTGTCTTCTGTTGATTTCAAACTCTTGTTTTTCACTCATTTAATGTAATTTGACTTTCTATAACATAATCTTTCACGAAGAAAAATTAAGGAACTAAGTGCAATTAACTAGATTACAAAAAAAATTCCCATAATCTCTTTATCAATTCAAGAGTCCTGAAGAATTCTGTGTCGCCTATATGTATGGGTAATGAGTATCAAAAGCAATCCTGCAGGACGAATATGTCAAGGTCCTCTCTTTTGAGAGAAATTATTTCCTTAAATACTACTAGAACGCAAGTTGACTCCACCTTGAAAGATTCCAGGAAGAGTTGAGAAATGACTAATGTTCGAGTCTTGTTCAGTCAGCACCTTGATGCAGATATAATCAAACAACAAAAAAAGGTAATTTGGATTTGATCTTACCTTGTTTGTGCTAAAATTTTATGTTTTAAACTGGAATCGTTTCCATCAGATCTTTGCTCGGTTAGGAGCCTCAAGTGCATCATCTATGTCTGATGCCACTCATTTTGTGGCTGATGAATTTGTTCGCACTAGAAACATGCTAGAAGTTATTGTTGTTGGGAAACCTGTGGTGACACATCTATGGCTTGAGAGTTGTCAACAAGCGAGCTGTCTTATTGATGAGAAAAATTATATACTGAGAAATGCAAGAAAAGAGAAAGAGTTTGGCTTCAGCATGCCAATTTCATTAGCACGACCATGCAAACATCTCATTTTACAGGTAAAGATGCCTTTGGTGGCTATTATATCCAGTTGTAATGCTCTTTTTCTCATAGTATTTGTTTTCAGAGATATAAAGTTTTTATCAATCCAAATACAAACCCTGCTAAAGAAATATTGGCAAGTTTGGTGAAGGCAGTTCATGGTTTGGTGAGTACCTCTACTATTAACCTCTCATTTCACTCTGTGATTCAACCATCCTAGAGAAGACATATAACGAATGTGATATTGTCTTGTATAAGATAACATAACATTGTTTCTTACTGATTTCTCCATTTGCATGTTGATGATTTTCTTATTTAGTCATGCAGGTTTAAAAGTGCAATCCAAAGGAAGAGGACATAGTACGAAGAAGAAGAAGGCAAAGTTTTCAAGGTGTAGTTAATGCTTTGTCAATTCTTTTCGATTTTCCATTGTGTCTTCCTCTTAATGTAGTATATACATGCTTACTTAAAAATGTCGTAATTTTCTGAGAGTCTAATTAGACTACCTGTCCCAGATGCGAAATAGAGTTTGTTTTGTATGGGGCCAATTTATGCATGCTGTGTTGGTGAAACTTTGTATAAATGCACAGGTTCTTCTCACATATTTAGCTTGGAATGCCTCTATGTAGTGTTATTATGATTGGTTAAATTTTTCGTGTAAACAAACGATTTTCGGCTTCTCATCCCATGTAAATCTCACTATCCATTTACAGCACATGTTACTCTATATTATTAGCCTGCTACTACGTGGCTCTCTACCTCACAATTCTGTCCTACACGAAAAAGAAGATGTATGGTGAGGCTGCAGAGTCGTAGTAGCGGTGAATCCACATTCACCTTTTCATTATTCACTTTTAATGAAATAGATAATGTATATGCCCAACTCTACAAACTCAAGGAAAGGCTACACTGTCATAATAGCAGCGTAATCCACATTGACCTTTTCATTATTTACTGTTAATGAAATAGATAATGTACAACTTCCTATTTACTGCCTTTTTCTTATAATTTGCTCCTTTTCCAGCCTTCTATGAACTCGAAAAACGTTGGGAATGGTCAGATCCAGTCAATGGATAGGTCTGTGACCCCTCTGTTGCCGGATTTCAGGGATCCAACCATCTGCTATGTTCATAATGATTATCCCTCTGCAGCATACTACTATGGTATGTTAATATCTCTGCAATAAATTTACTCTAAGTGTCTCTCCTAGGTTCTGTTAGGTTAATGATGTTTTTTTTGTTTACTTATTAGCACATCACTTGGTTAATGCTAATGTTCTTCTTTATTCTGTTATAAGATATGATGGGACTATTCAAGATATGTGAATTCAGATGTAGTTGAGATACCGGTAAGTTATTTTGTTTGAACATGTTTTGATGTGGCAATCTATTTGCTTGATAGATTAAACTTTTGGTGTTATAGGATCTTTTTATTCTGTCTGGACTTGCTTTATAGCTTGAATAAATTCTTAATAGAGTTCTGTTTATGTTTTGGTTTTCATATGTTCAAATTGCAGGGAGCTTATGGGGACAACGGGTCACTTATGTATCACCATGGCTATGGTTATGCTACCTATAATCCATACCCTCCTGCTACGTCCCCTGTCCCGACAGTGGAGCATGATGGCCAGCTATATGGAGCACAACATTACCATTATTCATACTACTAAGATACCTCCAATGCTGTAAAGGGTACAACTTTTTGTAGCTAGATTCCTACTCCATTTGTTCACTTCTATAGTATAGAAAAGAACATTTTCGCTAACAGCTCAAATCTTTGCAAATTTGCTTATGAATTCTTACAGAGAAGAGTCCAAGTGAATATGTTTGCAAGTTCTCGAATGACCTATTTGAATTCGATGCTTAGTTCATAATACTCAACATTTGGAAGAGGTCAGTCCACCCATTTTTCCCAAGTAACTTGTAATTGACAATTTTATTTTAGCTAAACAATGATTACTTTTATGATTGAATTTCATATATTTAAATTAAATAACAGGAAGTATCTTCCTCATTTTCATACTTTGGGTTACAGTTGGATATGCCGCACTCAGTTAGGTATGTTATATTACGCCTTCATCTATATCAATCTAGATATAATTATGCGTTTGTATATCAATATTAAGAGTAACAATATGCCATCTTCATCATGATAAATACAGTACACTGAAAATTAGGGAATTAATGTAGTCAATTTTGCTTCAGTTGTTTCCTGTACTCATCCTGCAAAGAGTTTATTATTGCCTACATAAGGGGCTACTGAAATGGTGTTAAGACAAAGGCCATTTATGTTTCTGATTGGCAAGAGTAATAGGTAAAATACCTTTTCTGTATATTTTAATTTGCCTAGCTAATTCATAGGTTCGTAATATCATTTCTCTTAATTCGTATAATCTCATTTTCAATCTTTTCTTTATAAATATGAAACCTAAGTTTTATCTGCGATTGGGATTTGTTTGATTTGTACAATTTATGGCAGCACCTATGGTGTACAATTCTATCCTACATAGAAAAAGAACATGTATCTTTCTACTATAACTTCACCATAACACTATCAATAATGGCCATTTATGTTTCTGATTGGCAACAGTAATAGGTAAAATACCTTGTGTCTATTCTGAATCCTCCTTTGAAACCTCGCAGGTCACTGAGGTTTACATCATGCGTGCTAAAGTTTTCAAATACGATAAAATGAGCTTCAATTAACTTTAGAAAATATATTTAGTTTCTACAATTTCATGTTTGTAAGTATACTAGAGTAAGGTACATAAAAAAACCTTTAATTGGTATATTTTTGTCATAAGTCAACCAATGACTATAATAACGTTGTAATATTTTCATATTTTGATAACCACAGTATTATGTTGGGCTCGTGCATTGCACGGGCTTGCCCATCTAGTATATATATACTGGTGCAAATTTTTTGTTTTTTTTAAAAATGAAAGGGGAATGCAACACGAGAATTTCCCAAATTGCACCTGCCACCTTATTTATTTTGATTATTCGATCATGTTACTGAAAATATATTAAAGAAAATAAATTGCACGCTGAATTTCAGTTTCACTAGCATTACATATGTCAAAGTTAATTCCTCAAATAGTTATGGAATTTTTCATTTTTCTATAAAAATCACTAAATTATTTTTGTTTCTAGAAATTCACTTAATTTATAGATAGTTTTTGAAAAATAATTAAATTTCTAAGGATACCATTTTGTTGAGGTTAGCCCTCACCGAGAGAAAACTCAATATTAATCGACAACCTGAAGTGCATACCATTTAATTTAATTTGGAATTAATAAATTAGGCTTATCATTTTTTTAAAATTCACAATAAAATATAAACTTAATATCATAAATTAAGGGAGAAATTTATTTTACGAAGTCAAATTGGAGGACTCTTAAATTATCCCTTTTAAATGAACACAAGTTCTTTAACCTTACTAGAGAATTGCATAAAACAATATTAACACATACAATATAAAATTGAAAGGAAAAATACTGGGTCCATTTACACGAATGCTCTTATTTTGAGGTAGACCTTAATTTTTGGCTTTTAAATTAGTGATCTTTAATATTTTTTTTTTATTATTCAACACTTTTAGTAATAAATAAATGACCGAAAACACCCAACATCAAAAAGAAAATTGCAAGGCAAAAAATCTATATTTTCGTGTCATAATATGACACAAGTTCATAACCATGAAAGACAGAACTTATACTGTGTTCATTTTCCGAATGTCACGCTTTTTGAAGTATATAACCCACAAATGAAACTTCAGAATCGACAAAAAAACTAATACCGAACAAGATTAAAATCCTTCGAATACATATGAGACAAGATAAAAGCTCTATAAACTTTCTGTGTTATAAAATAAGATCATAGTTAAGGATATTAAATGAGCAATAAAACAAAAGGGAGATCATTCATTTAAGAGATAAAAATTAGAAACCACCTAAACTAGAAGAAATCCGTGCTAAAAAAAATACCAAGTGGCATCCAAGAAGATAATAAGACGTGGCGAACCCATTTCACCTGTTTTTGTCCTTTATTTAGGACTATACTATAATGCTATTGCTTCTTTAGGAAAAATTTGTCCCCACATTTCACTATCAAAAATAGGAGACTCCGTCAAAAGCGACAAACCCAAATATAATTAAAGAAATCTGCCTAACTTCACCCACTATTTTTCTGCAATGTCATTTGATGACAAAGTCCGTGGACCTCTCATCATTTACTATTTTAACCTATATATTCAAAGTCTTGCCTAAATTTTCAAACTTTAAAAGAAATCTCTACCCTTTTGTCACCATCCATCACCCATCTCAAGATGAAACCTATGTTTGGACAACTCCACATTTTTTATCCTCAAATACCAATACCCATCACCATCACCTCCTCATTTTACTCCACAATCTAAAAAAAACCTTCTTTATTGAGTTGGGTGGGTAGCAGATAGTAATATAATGTATAGATTAATATAAGCAAAGAATCGTGCAATACACACCAGGATAAAGGATATATAGCTTCATTTGGGAGTAACAAAAAAGTAGATAAGATTATGGAAAAATACAAGGATGAACTCAATAAACCTGGACTTTCTTTAATACAGCCCAGAAAACTTAAAATTTTCTTGCTTGTAAAAACAAATAAACAATTAGAATTGAATATGGAAAGTTATGCTTGCCTTCACCCTAGATTTGTTCCCTGTTTCTCTTCCTCCCCTCCTCCCATCAACAAAAAGTTGTACCATAAAACAATATATACTACCCTATGAATTTGATTTTTTTGGCTAAACGCGAAAATGAGTTAATAGTCTTATCTCGCTAGGCGACAAGCTGATCAAGTTGCATCTGCTCGAGCCAAGCTCCTAAAACTGAATGATCAACTGAATCAATTTGGGAACTGTTTTTCAAACTCTCACCGGAGGGTGCAGCAACTGAATTAGGAGCGGCCTGCTTCTCTTTCATCTCAGTTGGTGATTCCTTCACAAGAGATTGCACCCATGATAGGTCAGGCTCTTCTCCATTGTTGAGCTGCTCAATAGAAGATGATCGGGGCAGGTGTCGAAGTCCACTTCCATTGACAGACCAGTCAACCTTCTCATTGGGAGAACCCCAATTTGACCAAGAATTACCTACTGGGGATCCAACAATTGAGGCATTATTGGATCCAAGATCACGAGAGCTGAGGCTTCGCAGCTGTTGCTGCTGCTTCTCACGCTGAGCAAATGCTGAAAGGCGAGCACTCATGGGAGAAATGGGCTCCATGCTTCTTGGGGACATCCTTCCAGGTGAGGAAACACCAAAAGAAGCCTGCAAAAGAGGGTGCTCAATGTTTTTTTGGGAAAAGACGTTAGTATTAATTGGTGAAAGCATGTTCTGTTGGTGTTGGAACTGATTAAAGTAAGGCGACTTATGTGATGGGGAAAACACACCACAAGCCGCTGCCTGATCAGAAAATCGTGGAGAAGAGTTCATCTCAGCAGAAAATAGCTCATCAAGATTTGAAGGAGTTAGTGTCTTGGACCGACCAGATCGGTTCAAAGAGGCAGAATTAGGACGTGGCTGTGAATAGCACGCCATGTCATTGAGAACTAGTTGCTGGGCATCAAAATCCGGCAATATGTTAAAATCCTCAGGCGGAATGTCTCGTGCACTAAGGGAAGACCTCAGACGGCTACACTGCAGATTGCTTCCAGGTAGAAGAAGAGTTGGTACATTTGGTTGAGGCCATGGTGCAGATGAATGAGACATTCCATTGGCAGTGGGGGACATGGGTTGGTTAAATGCAGGAGGAGACATCACAGAGTGTGCTGAGGGCGAACCAGGAAAAAGGTTCAGTGCTGCAGCCATGTCCATCACACTAGCTGCAGAAGCAGCTGACCTAGGAGATGGAACTGCAGATCCAGTGGAGACATACAAGGGCCTAAGCTCCTCAGTAGTATGGGCAAAAAAGCAGATTCGCCTAGCACAGCTTGTGCCATCCTTGCACAGGCGGGTACGATACTGAGCAGGGTGTAGCCAGCACTCAAACACCCCATGAGCATATTCACACATATCACCACGCCGACATGCCCCCTTGCGAAATTCAGGACAAGGCACACAGCTATAGTGGTACTTCCTTGGATCTCTTCTGCGAGCATTCTCCCCGGGGTGGACAAATGGGCACTCTGTCCAGTCATGTGAATAGGCCCTAGAACATGGCCGGACCTTAAAAGAGAACATGCGGAACTCATCCGTTGAATATATACTGTTCTGGATATCAGGGAGAGACGGATCTATTGGATATTCTTTTTTCTCTCGTGCAGAATTTGCAGGGATGTCACTGAACTTCGATGCCATAGGGGAAGACGAGGACTCCAATGATGAACACGGAGATCCATTTTCTGGTGATGAGGAGAGAACGGGAGAGGATGCATCTGAAGTAGCCACGGATACTCTCAATTTGCAGTCACCAACTGAGCCATCAGATGAATTGTTCAGAAGCAGTTCCTCAAGAGAAGCTCTAGCACCAGGAAGCTTTGGTGGAAGAACGATCACATCAGCTGGCCGCTGGCCAATAGCATCCTCAACATTAGGATCGGCACCAGCTGATAGTAGCAACTTAACTGCATCAACAACATTGACAGAACCACTAGAGGCAGCACAGTGAAGAGCAGTGCACTTGTTTGGACCACAAGCACGGTTAACATCAACCACAGGATTAGAGATAATCAACTTCAAAACATCTAAACTTCCATATGTGGCAGCTACCATTAAAGGAGTCCTTTCCTCATTAACAATCTGTTTTGCACCTTTCTTGCGAACCAACCATAGCCCCTCCTCATCAATAGCAGAAGCATCACGCTCAACAGATCTTTTAAAACCTTCAAGATCGTTGTTTGCAGCAAGTTCAAGCAAACTAGAAAATGAATCTTCAGTCTCAACTGTGAGTTTAGCAATACCCTTCATACTAGATGTAGAATCAGTAATGGATGGATTGGTAGATGCACTCGAATTGGGTCTTTCTGGGTCAGTGCACATACTTCAGTCAACTGCAAGTCAAAAAAATAAGAAATTAAAAGAAGATTACAGCACCAAATCAAGTAAAATATTTCAAGCACCGTCTTTCTAGAATTAGATGTTTGTCATACATAGATTAACAAAATTTAATGGAATAGAATAGAAAAAATCTAATTCAAGAATACACCAGACCGACAACATCAAAAACTCAGAATCTTCCCAAAACCCAATGGAAAATTTATCAAACAGCCCTTAAATAAAAGGGTCTGGAATCAGTGGGGAAAGCCAAAGGGAAAAAGAAGATATATCTCTAAAAACAAGAAAATAGTCATATTAGGTACAACCAAACTACCTAACCTTCTCAAAAACTAATGAAAATACACCAACCTCTAAAATAGATAGACAATTCAGGATCCTTTTCTCCTAGAAAAGGTAGAATGAGGAAATTTATTTTGTACAGACATACACACACATAATTTTATAGTTGGCATGCCATGTCACATTAAACTTTATTTTCTTAATAATAAATTTATTCAACTCTATTTGCTGTAATTCCATCAAATAAGAAGTCTCTAATAAATTTTTATACACTTTAGGTTATTATTTTTTATAAAATATCAACTCACATGTGATAACTTTCATTCTAGTCTTCGCTCTTTCATAGACCATAATTAGCGTTCAATTATAAACCCTGATTTTGTTTCTATCCTAGTAATATCCCCATTCTCCTCACTTGAATCGGCACATTTGTCGTAGAACAATACAAAATGCAAGCTTAACAATTAAAAAAAATTCAAACTTTTTGTTCTTTTGTCATATTTCATGGCCTCACTTAGATTATTTTAATACCATGGTGAATTTGAGGCTCATATATTCACTGATCAATGAAAGCTAAAGCATGAATGATCATGTCAGCTCTGTTTAACATGAAATCGTGACATTAGTTATACACAAAATATTCATGATCTGATCTATTGTTTTTCCTTGAACCAGTTCATCAGCTACACCAAAATAAACCCTTCACACTCAAAATATTAGCTATATACAAAAAAAAATTGATAAAACTACATCAAACAGCACGCATATCATACCCAGATATATTCAAAAAACAGAGTCATCACTAAAAAAAAAAGTCAATAACATCAAAAAATCGCATCTTTACATAACAAATCGTCACAAAAATCCAAGTATCAGTCGATTTCAACAAGAAAACTTCAGCTATAAACTAGAATCTACTAATAAAAAATCACATCAGATTCTATAGATAGTCAACTATAGTATGCAAACATAACAGTTAAAAGTAAATAAAACTAAAATACTATTTACAAATTCGATCTCGATCATTCAACTAAAATCTTACCAGAAATCAAGCAAAAAATCCAACACCTATAGTTCCTTTAGCAGATCCACAACGACAAAACCTCGAAACAGATTTGTTCATCAAAACTCCTTCGAAGTTAACAAATCGCCGAAGCTACATAAACTAATCGCTTCAATAACCATAATCATCTTCATTGAAACTCAAAAATCAGTTTTTTTGTAATCTATCAACAAACTCTATATATGTATATGTGAAAGTGAATCTATATATATAAACACACCATTGGAAAAATGTAGAGAGAGAAAGATCTAGAAGGAAGAAGTTGTGTAATTGAGAGAAGAAGAAGAGAGGGAAATAGCAATTAAAATGCAAATACAAATACAAATGTAAATGAAATTGAAATTAAGATGAAATGATGTTGAAATGAACGCTAAATTTGAAAGTGAAGGTGTGGGGACGGGTTTGGCCGGTTGAATGTTACCGGTTGGGTGGGTAATAGTTGAGGTGTTACGGATTTGAAAAAGTAGATTAATGTGGATTTAAATAGGGGATTTGGAGTCCGCCTATCATAATAGGAGAGAGAGAAAGGGGAGCGGACGTGAGAGCCAATGATCAATTGTGGTTAATTCAGGGGTCAAATCGAAAAGAAAAAATAGAGAAAAGGATATATAATTAGGGGCACGCGGCACAACGATAAAGTTTGTAGTTTTTTTTTTTTTAGCTAAATACCCTTATATTTCTCCTAATTCACATTTATTGTCCCGCCACAAGACGAAATAGTCACGATTTTAGCTAGCGTTTTACCGTAGATTTTCAAATATTTTCGACAAGTTATTTTTTATAAAGTTTCATCATGTGTTTAGTTATAGATTTTGAGAAAAATATTTAATTTTTTTATAAAATATGATTTATGTCGATAAGTTTTAAATATTATTAGAAATACTCATAAATTAGTATTATCATTTTATATTGAAAATGTTCTGTGAAAAGTTATTACAATGAACATAATTAATATGAATATTAGAAAGAGAAAGAAACAAAAGAAAAATATCATTGATTTGTATACGAAAAATTACTACTATTAATTGTAATTGGAAGTGACTTCGGAGAGCAATGTTGAATTAAAATTGCATAAAATATGTATATAACGATATAAATTTTGTACAACTAACTTGGAATAAAATTTAGTCTGGAACTATAAATGATGGATTTTATAAAATATAAAACTTTGGGATAATTTTAAATTTTTAAAAATTTCCAAATACTAGAATTTGGCCCTAATTCTAGTTTTTTTTTAGAACTTGAAAACTTGGGATGTTTGCCAAATATATTTGCTAAGTAATAACAAATTATATGACCAAACACTAATTTTCAAAATTTTTTCTAACTACGTTTGTGGCCAAACGGGCCCTTAAATTCTACCAGGTTGTTTGGTTTAAATTATTCTAAAATTATAGTTTTGGAATTATAATTTTTGAATTAAATTGATATTGTATTTATTTGAGGATAAATTTATATTATTAAATAAATGTAATATAAATTTTATTTAATAATTTAATTTTGAGATATCTCATATTATCTCGTGTACTTAACATTAGTACTAGTACTTGTACATAATTAATTATTTTTCCTTTGGTACATTTGTAGTACATAATTTTGTACACACACATACATACACTAACTTAGGAATTGTACCATAACACTCCTCTTACCAGAATATCTATTTACTTGAAAGAATTACATTTCTAATCTCTCAATTATTATTTGGAAAAATTACTAAATTACATAGCTTTAAGTAAACTATTTTTCATATTTCTCTATATCTTTTAAAAATTTGTAAAATCTCTTATTTTAATAATGTATCCGTATTAATATATTAATGTATCCTTGAGTTAATTTTAAAGGATTATTGTAATTAGAAAGAAAGTAGAGATAGATAGTAATTTCATCTTTAGACTATGTGATTTATGTAACTTATACTTATTATTTTTAAACAAATGATCCTTACAAATTACAATATATGGCTAAGATACTTAAATTTTGATCAAGTGTGACATGTATTTTTCGTGCAACTATATATATATATAGAAAATATGTGATAACTAAATTAGTATTTCTTAGAGTTGTATTATATTCAAATATGGAGTAATATCAATACAGCATAACACATCAATTAAAACTAAGTAATAAATTCATTCCATAAAAAGTATCCATTGATCAATACTGTTTGCACAAACAAAAATGTGAAATAGAAGATTAAGAAGTTTTAAAGGCTAGGAAAATAAAGAGTTTATATTTATTCCCTAAATGGTCATTCATATCTTGAAATTTGCTTAGTAAAAATAATTTTAATTTTTTAGGATTAGAAAATCAATCAACTATCAAATTTTTCCTTAAGATATACTTAACATTGTAAAGTCTCTTGTTCTTCTAATTGAAAATTGACATGTCAGGTCACATTAATCTTTATTTTTTAATAATAAATAAATATATTTAACTCTATTTGCTTTAATTCCATCAAATAAAAAGTCCCTATTAGTTTTATATGTTAAATTATTATTATTATTACTATTATTATTATTATTATTATTATTATTATTATTATTATTTATAAAATATCAATTTTTTTAGGAGGGACTATAGACTCATTCTCAAATTTGTAAAAGCAAAAAAATTAAACTATAACTACTCCACTAATTGACCCTCTTTTTCTTTTTGAAACACAAAAAAAAAATACCCAATTCATGCTCCTCGTATTTGTTTTATAATGTGAGTCTAGTCACCCTAATCCATTATTCATGCCTAATTTCATTTTAAAAATATATTAATTGTTTAGTTATATTAAAATATCCAATGAAATATCACTTGAAATTCAAGACCTTTTCCTAGCCAAATTAAAGACCAAGCTCTTTATGTAGCTATGTCAAAATTGGGAATGGTCTCTTTCAATATACATATTAAGGTGTGCTTAAAATCAAATACCACCTGAAAATTGAAATAATGTTAATTATTATTCTAGGGATGCTTATCCGAATATACAAACAATTGAAAAATAATGGATATTTTGGATCATCTATTAATGAAAATATAATTCCAAGTGAATAATTATTTTTGGATTAGAAGGAGTCAGATGGACGAAATTATATGTAATTAGAAAACACAAAGAAGAAAAACAAGATCTGAAAATACCATATCAATAAACTTTTAAGCTTTTTTTTTTATAACCATCTAGAATTTGATATTCACTGATTTGTATCGTGTTGGGGCCTATAAAGGACCAAGTGGTCTTTACGGGAGATTTTTCATATATTCTCAAGACGTTAACTATAAATTTGACTAAAAGTGAAAGTATTCCACCCATCCTACCCAATGATATTCACGTCAATTTTCTAAAATATCTTCAGTCCGCCGTAAAGACCAGTTAGGTGATGATAGATTATTTATTGCACTTTTATATTTTAAGAAATATGCATCGTCATTTTGGGTGATTAAAAAACATCATACCCTATTGATTATAGCTCTAACCACCTCAGATATTCTTTCCTCCGGATATTAATGAGTTGTACGAAGCGAATAGAGCTTAATAAGTATGTGGCAGATAACATTTCACAATTTAATGAATCTCTAACTTATTTGATGGGCTAGTTAAAGAATTATTTATGGTTAAACTCTTCGTAACTTCAATGAATATAATCAATGAATACTATCATTTATCAAGCTCTATTAATTAGCAATGCAATTTTCATTCGATAATTAATCATATCTTCATTTGAGATTATAGATTAAAAATAGAGTATTTTACTATGGATTTAACTTATATCCAATGATTCAACAAGTACTTTTTTATACGTTGTAATAGAGATAAATTTTCAGGAATTAGTCCACCGATAATTGATAAAAATAAAAGTGAATTTCAAGCATTGAGCTTTGAAAAGGACTTAATACAACTACATGATCACCTATTATTTAATTAATAATTAGTATTATATTGTATCGATAGATATTATTCAAGGACCTTGTCTAATGTCTACCATTTACTTTGATAAATGTCCTTGTCTTTTTTTTTTCCTTCCAGGAATGAGTACTTTATTTGTTATTATGATGATTTTGTCATTGGTTATTCAACAGCTAATGTTTAAATTATCCTTAATCATAGACATCCAATCAATCAATTAGCGCTTAATGGGGACACTTGTATTAATATGTATAATTAATATCAAATTAAAAGCAGTTTAAGTTTCTTCGTCATTAAAATAAGGGTCATATTTTAATATAAAAAATATTATGTGATTAACTTATTTTATATAATATGCAGTTTAAGATCACAAAATTTGTATATTTCTTATACACTTGTATCTTATGCAGTTTAAGTTTTTCTTTACTGATAGTGATTGTGTCTAGTCCTAGATATAATATATTTCTATTGTTCTCTCCGTTTTAATTTAATTGTTTTATTTTTTCTATTTATTTTTAAAAAATTGTCTCTTTTTTTTTTTGTATTTAGTTAATTTTTGAATTTCAATATTTACCAAATGAGTTTAAGATCACAAAATTTAAGATCATATATATTTTTAATTTAAAATCACAAACTTTAAAAATCTCTTTTTATTCCTTAAACTCCATGCTCAATCAAATTACGACACTTAAATTCGATCAGCAGAAGTATTTTATCTTTTTTATAAATTTAACTACAAGCTAGGTCAGAATTAAAAGTGAATTTAAAATTTAAACTTTAGGCGTTTTATCTTTAATATTCTTATAAGCCTAATATTTTCAAAATTATGAATTCGAACTTATTATAATTATTTATTAATATTTGTAGTATATGTTTGCACTAAAACTTATGCTCACATTAGCACGGGCAGAATAGGGGGCAAATTTGAAAGGAAAAAAACAGGAGGTATAATGACAACATATATATTTAGAAAAGTAGAATTGACAAGAAAAACGAGGAAAGGTAGAGCAGTTGTTAAAATAATTAGAGGTATCATTTGGTAACAGAATAGATTGAGATATCTCATGAAATTATTATTATTTTTTTATGAAACAAAATAGTTCTGAGAGTAAATAATATTCATAATCAAATGGTACAAAATAACAATGTAGTATATATTTTATAATTATTATTTTTATCCCATCAACTAAACGACTATGATATTAATTTAATATAGAAAAAGTAGTTAAATTAAAAAAAGAAGAAGATTAGAGGAGGACAAATATTATTTTATGGATGGTGATTTTAATTATGAAAAGATAGAGCATTATTCCTGCTTTATAAGCCAGCCAATATTGACGTGATGCTCTGGAACTAGTGCGACTTTATTTTTATATTATACAAAAGAAAAAGGAAATTAAGGATCTTTTATTTATTAATTAAAAAAAAAAAAGGTGACGTGTACTTGGTGACATTCATGGCATAATAAGAAAATAAAAAATTTAATCTCACTAATATATTTCTTAGTATCTTATTCTTTACGATGTTGGTTTTTATATTAAAACTGGAATATATAGATGTATATAGTTTTCATTTCAAATTAAAACGACACGACTATTTCTTTAAAGTAACAAAAAATGAAAAAAAAAGAAGAAGATTGATCTCAAAATGGGTCCTTGAATTTCAAAAAGGGCTTCAAGGAATATGATGCCAAATGGTTTGTAGCAAAAGGACCCTTTTTTTTTTTCAAAGTTGTGATTAAGTAATAAATATTCTTTATAAAAATTTTGTATTCGAATTTTTTATATATAAAGTCATCTTTGTTAGAGAATGTTTTATCTTTAATATGATACTTTTGAACACGAATCCAAATTTAATCCAACCTTAATGCGAATATTGAAAACCGAATAGACACATTACACATCCAAAAAAAAAAATTGTTTTATAGAGACTCTTAATTGTCAACTACATCCACAACTTTTTCTTTTTCTTCTAATTTAATGCTATCCACATACGAGGCAAAATATTATTTTTAAAAATTGTCATGATCCATACCTTGTTGGAAAAATATAGGACCCCTCTTAGTGCCCAATTTTAAGGGAGTGATTATTAATTTGATAAGGACTCATGAATGCCTTTTCTCATGCTTAGAGGGTCTTAATTTTCTATTTAACCATGCAAGACTATATAAATAATATTTAATTGGAGTATTACAAAAGTCTAATTAAAAGATTTGGTGATTTGATATAAGATTGCTTTAAGAAAAATTAACCTCCACCGCATATTAAATTCCACACCTGAAAATAATGTTGTTCTATGAAAGTGGCACAAAGGGTTTCTGAAAAAAGAAGATGAAAGGATTTGTGTACCTATCTTTTAAGTCAATCAAAACAGTTTGTCATTTTCAGTCTTTAGACATCTTTTTTTGGGTAAGAATTTCATGAGAATATTCAAGGAAAATTAAATTAAATGCCAGCATCTACTTCTTGGGGTCCAAATTAAAAGAGTATATTTTTGGGTGGAGTATGAATTATCTCAAGAATTCTCATAATAAAAATGCATCTACTTTATATATTTGTTTGTTACGTTTTTGCCTATTTAACTAAAGTGAAAATGAAGTAGGCATGCATTTGTACAATATTTGAGTGAAGGTTGGAAAAATAAAGTACTCCATTTAATTTTGAAATTGAAAAAAGGTCTAAATAATATTTGATATGAAATAAAAAAATAGAATTAAAGTCGAGAATAAGTTTATTAAATTTTCATTTGGTGTCAACTGTCAGCCTATCAAGTATTCACTTTTGCTTTGAAGCACAAGTATTAATCCAGATTCACACTAAGAAAATCACAAGTATTGTTAACAAAGAAAAATATATATTGAACTTGAGCATTTGTCAAAACTAAAATAGTACTAAAGGGTGTAGTATTTAAACTCAGAACATTGGTTAATTAAAGGGCTACAAATGAAGAATCATTAAGACATTCAAGATGTTCCAAGACCTTAAGACATCATAATATATACTTCCCAAAGGGTTAATTAAATGAATTGAAATTTGATGTTATGCTTTATAGAATTGATTGTCTACCAAATATTTAATTATTGGAGCAATCAATATCAGTCTTAACATAATGTTTGGTTTTCTGTACTTTTATAGGTTCAATACACTTGTACCAGATGAACAATCAAGGCACAAAAGTACTACTCATGCATGTTAGGAAATGTTTCTTTGATGTGTGGACTTATTATTAACTTCATAATTTGATATTATAAAATTAAATAAATAAATAAATATAAGTTTTGTATATTAAATATATATATGTATATACTTCTCATATGCTATATATATAATATATACACAAGACTAGCCATCTTCCTAAGAGCTTCACAGGGACTACTTCAAAACGACGGACGACTACCTATAGATTCAAAATATAGTAAGGTGGAGAACTGTTGTTCAGTGGAGAGCCGGAGTGCGGAGGTTGTTCCCATCATTGAAGTCAGGGACATTTCCGCACTCATTTCAGATCATAGAGGTCGGGCTTCAGTCGAAGAAGCTTCTCCCTCTCTTCCACCGATGAAACTACTCTTGCAAAGTCATTCGTATAACCTTCCTTCCAGTCGAATAGATTATATGGTATTCCGCAAAGGAGGTGGATAGGGTCAGCGAAAGAAGTGGCGAGGGTAGAAGAAAGGATTTTCAATTCAAGATTCCCTTGGGTCTCAACACCTTCTTGATCGTCCCTCCGATGGTCAAGAGGGTGAATGAGATTGCCTTCTTAATAGGAAGGCCGTTAGGTTACTAGGGAAGAAAATTAGATAATTGTATATAGAATTAGCCAGATCTTATTGCATAAGGCCCTGCAAAGAAAAGGCCTTGTCCGAGCGAATAAAAGATGCTCAATAGAGATCAACACACTCTTTTTAAAAAAAATAGTAACACCTTACCTTACATCAAACCAAATAAACTTTGAAAACAAAACAAATAAAACACACACATACTTACATTCATTGAAATCCCCCAAAATCTCAATCTCTCTGTTTATGTTTCCCTATTGGTGTCCCTTTAACACAAGACTTAACAAAGCTCTTGAAACTACCCTTCTTATTCTTTTCCTCAATTACAACAACATTATTCTCTTCTCTTATTTTCTTCTTCAAATTCTCCTCAACATTTTTCTCCTCCTCCTTTATCTTCTTCATCATCTCCAACTCCGCTTCCAATTGCAAACACACATTCAATACTCTATTTTCAACATTCACCAGCCTCTCAATGAGTGTTCCCTTATGCTCCGTCTCCGAAATCACGTCGTTTATGGGCCGGCAATGCTTCTCCATGCTTCTAGGAGAGAAATCCAGCGACGAACCGCTCGTTAATGTCTCGCTTGATGCTGTTGATGTCTTCGGGGAATGATCACCTCCTCCAACTTCCTCCAATTTTTTGATCTACATAACAAATATATGGAAAATTCAGACATCTGTTACGGTAATTTTACACTTATCATATCACCTCTATTTCGATCGTTAATTGATAAGATGCTATCAATTTTAATATTCATAAAACACATTAACAAATTAAAATTCTCGTTTATATATATTACAACTGTATGCTTATTCTTGTTAATTCATTCCTACGCTTTGGTACTTGCTACTTTTTTCTAATTTGGGTTCAACTTATTTTTTGCTTAAATAGTAAATAAACATATGTAAATCCACAAAATCTAAACACAGAATTATTATAGCAAAAAATAAAATAGGAGTAATAAGAGAAGTACTTACAATATTGTCAAGTCTATCGAGCCTAGAGAGTATTGGTTCTTCTACGGCTGCCATTTTTTTCTTTTCCTTAATTATATGCTTTTTCTTTCTTTCTTCTGTGTGTTATGTTGACAATAATAATTGTTATGGTTAGAGGCAGAAGGATATTTATAATGTGTTTTAGGCGGCAAAGTAATACGTGGCAGGATATAAGAAGAGCAACTGGCAATTGACACGTGTTATATGTTTGATGAGTGTATGATGATGTTTTGGTAATCTATATTCTCTTGACACGTTGAGGATTGCATGCAGTGGATATATATTGACATTTTTTATATGTCATGTTTATCAGAGTACCCCTCGAAGGTTCCAAATCAACAACCATTTCCCCATTGGTTTCCCCAGACCAAATTTCAATGGAGTATGTTGTTGTTGAACTTCAATGGTACTGCAAAACAATCAATTTATACGTGCGCTTCAATTGAACTACTGATAATATATATCATAATTTTGCAATCCATATTAACAATATTAAGAAACTAGTGTTTAAAAAAATGCTAGTGTAAATACTTCATCCCCATCAGAACAATAAAAGTTGAGGTGACATATTGGATCAAAAACCAGATGAGCTATATAGTTTTGCCTATCAAGACAAATGGGAAAAAGGAAGGGCAAAAACAGCAAGCAGAGCTAGGTTTCACCCATTAATCAATCCAAACTTCCAGCAATCTCATCATCATCAGATGGCCATATAACAGTTTGAGCGAGTCGTTCACGCATCAGTTCCACATTCTCATCAGATATTCTGTTATATAATTCAGCATGATCACATTTCTACATCCAACACAGAATATTCATTAGCTTTCCTCAGTATATCATTGCAGTTGAAATAGCGTCCATGATACAACACAGACAAATGAAAGAACTATTTGTTTGTCATAAAGAAGAGACTCCAACTAAGCAGTGCGTGGTGATTGTCAATAGACTGCTTTTGAACTAAGATATGTATAATTCATGAACGCGGTACTTTTGAAGGAGCAAAACATTTACATCAAGCAGTAGCTAAAATCAAGGTGGCATACCTGCATCCATATGCTGTAAAGGCTAAGGCGTGTTATCATCACTCTCTCAGCAAGTTCTCGCTTTTCCTGCAAAACTTTTAGAGACTATCAGACACACAGAACAATACAAACAAAATGCCAAACTCAGCTAATATGAGAATAGTTATCCTTAAACCTAGGGGGAGATTATTACAATGCTATTAAATGGATGCGGAAGACACATGGGAAAATCCTTGCAAGTTGCATGCCATATTTCACTTTTTCCATATAGATAGAAAGAATATTTATCAATATACACAATGTTACCTTGAAAAGCTGTTGAAGGAAATTTTTCCCAGTGTTAGGTACGTGGTTTACTATAAAACTGTAAAAAGAAAAAGGATAAAAAATTAGTGAAACAACCAGTTAGTAAAACCATCAAAAGACTCATACCTCTCAGCGCTAAAGAACAAACAAGATTCTTTGACAAACACTAAAAATGTTTTCAAGAAAGGGCAGTTTCGCTACTTTTTACCAGGTGAAACTACACTTTAGACCCCATGCTTCCAGTTTGGAGCTTTGTTCTTCGTATCATATAACGGTGGTATCTAGGCTAGTTTGTGTGCACTTGATTAATCCCACTAGCACAGGTATATATTAGGTAATCAACTATGTCCATCAAAGCTTGGAAAACCGAGAAGAAGTAACTTAGTATTGCCTTTACTGTGATTTGAACCAAGCTTCCGGAGGTATTACTCCACTTCTTCGACCACTAAGTCACCCCCTTGGTGATGCCAAATCAGAGCATACTAAGCTTGCAAAATGGTATAAAAATTTAAAAAGGGGGTTTCTAGGTAATGGATGATTTAAAATACGAGTTCTCAGGAGAAATTAGTGTTACTTTCCAAGTGGAAAAGCAAACTTGGACAAGATTTTCCAAATTTATATTTAAATCTAGATTAACAGATATCTTGGAAAAGGCAAAAGAAACAGTTTCAAGAGAACCTAAGAATGTCAAATGGAAAATAAAATGCACTATAAAAGGGGAAACATAGAAAAGCTCAGAAGATAAAATGCTCATAGAATTGTAATAAAATAGAAAAAGCAGAGGACGGCGAGAGAAGCATGTTGGAACAAGTTCTTCAATTAATTTTGAAACAATACATTTGATAAGAGTTTTGATTTTCAGATTGAATGAATGTGAATCCATAAGTTTCATTTCAATTAGTTTATACGTTTTAGGTTCTTTTGGAAGATACATTTATCGTACAAAATTCATGAACCTATTAATAAATGTTATTTGATGAAAACTCTTATCTTACAAGAACTTTTATCTTATAAATAGTTCTTCTTTTCTAGTAAAAGAAAAGCACTTCAAATACTCTTTCCCGTGAAAATATTTGAGATACATTGATCAAAAGGTGAAACCATAGATTCAAGAATAGAAGAGCAACGTTCTTGAATGCTATTTGTTGTGTGGCTTAGTTGAATCCCGACGATAGAGTTGTTATTTATTCTTCCATTTGCTCGTGGGAGAGACTCCAACTATCTTCAAGAAATGTTTTGACGTGCCTCTAAGCCAAGAAAGTCCTATTTTGGGTCTCTGATTATTATTATCTGTATTATCCTTGTTCTAGCAAAGCATACAACTGCCTCAGCTGCAATTCTGGCCTTCCCCTTCCCTCCAATGCAGCTTCTTTCCCTCTCTCAGTATACCTCTCCCCTCTCCCTCATTCCTTTTACTTCCTTTCCTCAGCCTTCTCATGCCACACCACCCTTTTCTCTAACCAACAGCCACTACCACTAAACCACAACCGCACTCCCATCCCTCCAATCCAATCTGGAGCGCATCTCTTTCGAGATTGTCAATTTATTTTCCGCTTTACCTTTGCCTTAAAGGATTAGAGTACAACAACACCAAAACTGTGATGATCTTTTCATCTATCTGTCCTCATATGATTTTGTTTAAATTGGATTGAAGTGTCAGTTTTTGTAACATCAACAGCCTAAATGCTAACTTGAATTGTTGGGCTAAATCAGAGGATCATCATATCTGGAGAGTGGATACCCTTAAGAGGAAAAGAAATTTAAACTTACTTGTAAAACCATGTGTACTGTGGCGGGTTCATCTCATAGAGTTGTTGAAGAACAGTCCGTACAGCTTTGTATGTGATAACATTGATTATTTCCTGCAAATGCCAATCACTTAAGGAGTTGAATATGATCAAATAAAAACGGAACTGCAAAAAGAGATTGGACACGGTTCACCTTGAAGTGTTACAGTTCCAGCAAACTGAGGATAAAACAGTTTCAACAGATTTCATTTAATGGATGAACAAAATTCAAGTGCGGAATCGAACAAAGAGAGCACTGTAATAATGAGCCAAACTTTAGGATAACTATTGATCACATAAGTCCAGTTGATAACTCTTACTCCAAAAAAGATTTGACTTTTTCCTTATAAACTAACAACACCTGTGGAATAATTGATTGGCTCTGCAACAAAAGGAGTAGTAACAGCCATTTGGAAAAAAGACCAGAAGACAATTTAAAGTAATGAATTTATATTATTGAGATTCCATCAGTCTAACCATACAAAAGACAGCTACCTTATCCCCAACGAGGCGGTCTATAATCAAAAGTAAAAACCTTCAATTAACACAACACAACCAAAAAGTTCCCGTTTGACCATACCCCTTCACTTATATTTAATTTCTATCTGTTCACATTTCTTCCCAGGATTTATAACCAACAAGGAAATGTTCCACATTCAGTCAAGGTTGTTCTATCTACAAACTATTACAGCAAACTTCAACATTATCAATTTATCATGTCAATGAAAAGAGAATCCATTTATCATCAGTACACAGAATCCACCATCACTTTGAGCAGATAATAAAGACCACAATCGATCACTATACAACAACATACCCAGTGTAATTCCACAACTGGAGTCTGGGGAGGGTAGTGTGTAAACAAACCTTACCCTTACCTAGGTCGTTTCAAATAGACCCTCGGCTCAAGTAAAAGCATTACAAAGCAGTTTGAAAACCGAAAACAACCGAGTGAATAAGCCAAGAAAAAATGCTAAAGAACACATGACAAAGCATATTAAAAAGGAACCGTCACTACAACAAAAATACGATAATCAAAGTGCAAAAAACATCAAATAGAACAGAAATGGAATACCAAGAACTCCCTGAGTAATGCTACAACTACTAGTATTATGGAAGCAAAAGCGAGACAACTCTCAACTACCTAACTAACCCTCTACACTAATCCATATCCTCCATAACCACCTATCAAGGTCATGTCCTTGGTAAGCTGAAGCTACGTTATAGAATCCACTATACAATTCATTATTGCTAATCAATTATAGAATCATGTTTGAGCAATAATATAGAAAAAAATCGATTATTCACACTGGAAAAATTCTGGTCTAATTGAAGTAGTAATAAAAAAAGAAGTAGTACCAATTTACAAAAGAAAGCTCACATTTTTAACATCTTCCCCTGAATCATCATCTTCCACTTCCAACCCACCAACAACAGTGAATTTCCTAATCTTGTGTCTCTTTCTTGAACCCCCATTTACAGCTAAAGATACCATCTTTGCAGATAACTTCCACTCACACCATGCTTCCAAGAAACTGCTACTTAAATTCAACTGCTTTCTCCCTTTAAAGGTTCTCCACAACCCCAATTCCCCACTAGTCTTGAAATTAGAGCTGCCTGAGTTAAGACTAGGATTCAAGCACAAACATGGAGAAGAATGAGTATCAGCCAATGATCTTCCAGACCCAGATATAGTTCCCACCATTATGTTCTTTTTTGGCCTTTGTTTGGGGTTGAAAAATTGGGAAATTGATGGGGTTGAGAGCAGTGGGGATGGTGGCTGAATCTTCTGTTTGCAGATTCTTGAAAACACATTTGTGGGATTTTATGTAGTTTTTTTCTGAGGTCCAAAATTGTTCTACAAATGATTTTTTTTTAGTCGACAAGCAACATACAAGGTGGTTGAGTTTCTTTCTTTACTAGGAATTGAAACTTCTTTGCCCAACCTTTTGAAGGAAGACTGACCTAACAATAATTTTTTTTATCCAATGTTTGGTACCCGTCATATTAGAGTCCAACTGTTCTGAATTCAAGCTACTTAGGTTTCCTTTTGGGGAAAAGTGCTCTTTAGGGATCGAAGATCAGAGACGAACCCAAGATTCAAAAACTCTGAGTACATCAATATTAAGTTACAAACACGGCTACACTTCCACTTTTTAAAATTATTTTCTGATACAATAAAAAATATTAAAGCAATGAGAAGTAGAAATTAGATGGAAATTGATGTCTACTTATTGTCAACCTTAATAAATTGGATGACATATAATTTTATCTTTTAAGGGCAATTATTTAAGATTGCATATATTTGTTGGAAGTTAATAATGTAACTATTAGTGTAATATCTGGAGAGAGACATGTAGAAAATTTGCTTATTTGGAAAAATACAATCAAGGAAATGAAGTTTTGCTCTTGACAAATTTAAGTGGTGTGCTTTATGAATGATTATAGAGTTGTTTAGTATTTTTCATTATACCAAATAAAATAAAATAAATCATATTTTATAAATAGTTTTAAAATATTTTGAATTATTACCTATTGAAACTTTGTAATATTTAATACAAACTTTTAAATGCGTAAATTTCATTTAGAAGGGTTAAAGACTAACTAGGTAAAAGACAACTTATGTTGATTGTACTTTTAAGTTCGTTCAATTCACATAGACATTAGACATGGTGATCAAAGTGCGTATTTAGAAGGTATAGGAATAGAGAGCTTACTATGTTAATAGAAATTGTGGTGTATAAAATGTTTTTTGACATTCTTTGCCAATTTTGTACAACTATAGGAGTAAAATGATAATGTAGTAAATCGGAAGTGTTTATGCAACTAGCTGTTGCAGGGTTGTACATCTGGGAAAACGTTTTAAGTTGCTAGAA
Organism: Solanum appendiculatum; assembly: GCA_018342035.1. NCBI lineage: Eukaryota > Viridiplantae > Streptophyta > Magnoliopsida > Solanales > Solanaceae > Solanum > Solanum appendiculatum. The sequence continues at coordinate 81,123 of JAGDQO010001065.1, read as the reverse complement.
ATACGAACAAAATATTTATTAAAACACAACTCATTATAGATTAATCTAAGAGTTAGGTAGAACATATTTAGCAATAACGGGTTTTTCCGAGTTCTAATCTTTGCTGATGTTGCACACCTCAGGTAAAAATTACCATATCTTAAAGTGAGATTTTAAGTTAGCGTATGACCATAGATTTCAAATATTTTTCACTTCATATGAAATTTATGGACTTGAAGTCAAAATGAAATTATGTTACATATCACACTCTACTCCGATCATTGCTATTGTATATAGCTTAAGAAAAATGACCATATGTATACAAATCAAGAACTGTTTGATTTGTAGGGAAGCTAGACTTCATAAGCCATGTGTTAGTGTTTACTGTTTTATATGATCAACATAAGAATCGATTTGTTAGATATTATGAAGGTTCAGTGAGCAACATACCGCATATCTTCTAACATAAAACGTTTGTAATAACATGCAGGATATCTACAAGTACCATTGGAATCAAACTATTATTTGTTTAGAAACCTATAATTACATGAAGAATCCTGATCAACTTACCATATTAAGAGAATATCATGCCTAATTAAAGTAACAATAACAAGAAACTTAGCAAGTCAAACACAGAATCCTCAACTCAAGTTCAATCTAGTACTGCTCTCCAGAAGTCGAACAACGAGGAAGATTCAACATCATCGGCTGCAAGAGAGAAATTCATCAGTCAGAATTCGAGCAACTCAACGAGTGATTTCAAGAAATATTTCATATCAGGAAAGCTCAGAATTTGAAACTAATGCTGACTAACTATTCAGCTGATACTTTAGGGAAACTTACCATAAACGCGAACATCAAGACAAGAATTTCCCATGCTCTCTTGTTCTTCGCGAATTTCATTTGCTGAATTCTGAGCAGATGAGCTACAGCAGATCAGTTCAATCACCTCCAATGTACATATCTCTCCAATATCGATTGGAATTTCCTCAAGACGGATGCATTTCCTCAAAACTAACTTTTGAAGGTTTGGGAAGTTAACACTACCGGCTTCCCAGTTCACTAGACGTGGCTCAGCAACAAGTAGGAACTGTAGTTGACTAAACTCGTCTTCATCACTTAGTGTCCATGCACGACCTTCAAACTCATTATCTCTAAGTTTAAGCACTTCAAGATTGGGCAATGCAGCTAGACTTGCCATGTCTTCAGAAAGCAGAAGACAACCGGATAATATTATCCTCTTAACAGATGTTAGGGAAGCACACCAGTTTGACAAGGAGAGCCGCTTCTGACCATAGCAGACACATTTCAACGTTTCAAGTTTCTCTAAATGTACCAGATTTTTCATGTATTCAGATGCATCATCTGGTGCAGCATCGAGAATACTCAGTTTACGTATATTGGGAAGGCATGAAAAGACTTCCTCTGTACAGCTAGCAAAACATAAGTGAGAAAGTTCCTCCAGATTGCTTAACCCCAAAACATCATCTGTTGTGGTACTTCTTTTAGGCTTAGACAGATAATTGCCACTCAGTAGACATAGACGCCTTAGCTGTGTCATGTTCCAGATATCACGAGGCAGAATCAAAGTTTTGTGCATATAATACAGTTCCGGCTGTTGAATTACCAAGGTTTGCAGATTATAAAGCTGAGACACTGATGCGGGGAGACCACCATTTGATCGAACCCAAAGGTACCTTAGATGAGTTAGTTGTGTTATCTCAGCTGGAAATGCAGGAAACATATGAGAAAAAATTGCTAACACTCTGATAAGTTTGAAGCACGCGAATAAGGAAATTTGCCTATGAGGCGGAGCAGAGATTAACAGTTTACCCCAGAAAAACATTGATCGAGTTACATGAGATGACAACTCACTAGAATCATTTAGAGAAATGTTGGAAAGAAAGCTGAAGCCACGACCCTCATTCCTTTGTGCAAGGAAGTTTGAGACATATCGAGTTGATGTCACATGCAGGAACTTCTCTTTTCGAGCTTCTCTTAAGCTCAAGTCCCTCAACAAATCATGTACACCACAACTTCTGATCTCACCATTGAACCTCCTCGTTCTAATCATCATTAGATTTCTACTAATAAGATCCTCCAAACACTCTTCTGCAACTTTTTCCAAGCTCTTGAGCCTTTCGGCTTTTAGAAACCCTTCAGCAACCCAAACTTGGATCAATGTCCGAGCTTTAATTTCAAAGTCCTCAGGAAAAGCCCCCATAGAGAGGAAGCATGGCTTGAGGTGGTTTGGTAGGTAATTATAACTCATTCCAAGCACTCGTAGGCATTTATCAGGATCGTTCGCAACAACTGAATTAACAGTCTTGGCAACAATGATCCAACTTTCTCTTCTCCTAGAAATCTTAGAAAGATGCCCTGCAACCACCAGAATTGCCAAAGGAAGTCCACCACATCTTTCTGCTATTTGCTTCCCGATATCCTCTAACCCAGAAGGACAAAGATCATTTTCCCCAAATACCTTAATGGAGAGTAATTTCCAACTATCATCTAAACTCAATACCCCCATCTCATGCAAATGGCTATCAGGATTAGCATAAGCAGCCACATCCTTAAGCCTACTCGTTAATATGATTCGACTACCATTGTCGTCATCTGGAAAACATCTTGTTACATCATCCCAAACTTTAGTACTCCAAATATCATCAATGACAATAAGATATCTTCGATCCTTAAGTTTTCTATATAATGACTCCGCTAACTGATCCTCGGTTTTCTCTACAAGCATATCTGTCGTCATACCTGGAATGCAACGGACTAGACTTAACAGCAACCTCCTCATTCCATACTCTCGGGATACTGTAACCCATGCATGAACATCAAAGCGAGACCTAACTCTTGGATGATCATATGCTTTTTTAGCTAGAGTCGTTTTGCCAATCCCACCCATACCTGTAATTGCAACGACTTCTCTCTCGGATGAGTACCCAAGTAGTCTTTCTATAACCTTCTCCAAATCATCATCAAGACCAACAACATCATTCTCCACATTTGCATTAAAACTAGGTCTAGATGGACTTCCGAGCCTCATCTCGAAATGATCTTCAGCAGGTTCAGTGTCATGGCCATGCCTTGTGCAAGTTTCAAGACTCAGCACCAACTCTCTCCTTAGTAACTCAATCTTCTGTACTACTGGTACTAAACTTCCAACTAAATCTTCATTTCCTCTTTGATGAATCTCACAAATCTTTAGTTCAATAATATTCTCAGCTTCATTGAGAGCCTCTCTAAACTTTCCAACCAAATCTTTGATATTTTCTTGGTGATAATAACTACTCTTGCTACTATCATCAAGAAAGGCTTTGAAATAATCAAGAGATGCAGTTAAAGATTGAATTTTTGGGTCAGAAAACAAACCTGGAATTCTGGTACTGAGTTGCTCTAGAGTTTGAGCAAGAGAAACAACAGAAGCATAAGCCATCAATCAATCTCACCAATTGAAGAACAAGAAACCTCTTTTACCTAAAAAAAAAAAGAATTGCCAAAGAGAAAATGGAGAGCACTTCAATGCTGAAAAGGGATAATGTATGAAATTATTAGCTAGTAGATGAAAAATGAAGCTTAGATAAATGCTGGGGCCTGGGACACCTATGATTGAAGTGAAAAGTCTTACGTTCCTTTTCACGACTCATATGCTGAGTGAGGCTAATCTAAATGTAATAATCCTAGTAGTCTAACCAATATTGCCAAGATGTCCTCTACTTCACTTTACTAACTTAAACAGTGATGTATCTGAATTCATCTTTTACTATGCTCAACTTCTAGTACCACATTTAGGTAAGTCGAGATCGATCCGTCTTTTATATAAGGTGATATATGCAGATTGAAGAGATCACTTTCAGTGCTAAAACAAGATATTCAGAGCTGAATGGAAAATTCAAAGAAGGAAAATGAACAAGGACAACAAACTAAATTTGTCATATAAATAACCTTTGAAGTCCTCAGGTTGCAACACAAAAATTTTAATGAATAAATAAAATACACTAGAACATTAAGGGTATTATAAGTTACAACACTGCATCCATCTCAATGGGGCAATATGAAATCCGTATACATCAAGCAGAGTTTCTATCTGGGGATAAAACGTAAAACAGGGAGCAAATTTTGATTTGGTGTCTCTTGTTTGATCGTGGATCGATGAGGAGCTTTTACATGGCTACATTCTGCACAAAATAAAGTAAACTTCACATGGACAAACAACAAGCACACACCCAAGTTTGGATGAAAAACATGACAGATTACACAGCTACAGAACATCTTCAACTCATTTTGCATGGTTGATTACATCACTTGGATGACCTTCGCGCTAGTTATTTGCTTTGCATGCAAAACTTGAGAGTTCCTTCCTAGCAATTGATACCACACGCCTGAACATCTGGTCCAGTAACTCTTGTTGTGAAGGGATCAATCCGCACCCATAACAAGGAGAAAATGGAGGCCAGAAGAATAGACCACACAACCACGATAGTGGGTGTCCGGTTCTGACGACCCATGAGACCTTTGAGGAAGGGGTAAAGGTGAACAATCACCCAGAAAGCAAAGAATAATTTACCAAAGAGGGGACCCCATGATTGATAACCACTGTTGATGGCATATGAGATGCCGGCCACAACTCCTACCAGGTTTACAATGAGGAGAGTAGTGGGGGGTATAAGAAGGGTTGTCCATTTGAACAAGTAGAGTTCCGCAAAATCCCCATCTTCATCTGATGCCTTGGATGTGACAGTAAAGTTGGTATCAATACCAGCAAGCACTTTGAGCAACCCTTGGAAGACGGCAAACAGGTGAGCTGACACACCACCAATGACCCAAAACTGTTCATTTCTCCACCATTCATCAATTCCAACACCACTCCATCTCATCTCCAGAATACCAGTAGCGAAAATGGAAAGAAAGAGGGATATAAACCAGATGCTAGCAAGGTTACTAATCTGCAAAAGAAAAATAAACATATCATAAATCCTGTGAAATGATATCTTGATAAATGTATGATAAAGCAACTTAAGAAAGTATGTTCAATGTAAGGCCAAGTTTAGTAACAATGTGCAGTTTAAGGCCAATTGACGGGTTACTTGAAGAACTAAAATTAAATGGGGGGATCATAGGTGCAGCAAATACAATACTCTGTTTCATTTTATGTGAAGGTGTTTACTTTTTATCATATGAGACTGTGAAAGTGTTTGACTGGGCCCGGAGCCTAAGAAAGAGACTTTTGACTTTTGGAACTTGTGGTCTTAAACATGCCATGACATTTCTGTGACTATAGAATCGCGTCATTAATGGTAAAATGAAAAGTTTAAAGTAAGATTGTTTCTAGATCTAGAAAAGTGTCATTTTTTTCTTAAGAGAGGGAAAAAAGTGTCACATAAACAGGAGTAGTATTAAATAACCTTGGGGATATGCAAAAGAAGCCAAGATATAACAAGCATGCAAACAAGTTGACAAGAATTTATAGATCCAAAGCTAACCTGAGGGATAATGAATTTCCCAGTAAGTAGACAGATAGCTGGAAGCATGCAGTATATAAGAAGTGGAATGGCAGTGATTGGATAAATGGTGGTGTTGACATAAGCAAATCTCTCCAGCCACTTCAACCGTCCATTGTATCCATACCATATAGGACAATGCCTACTGAAAAGAATTTCCACTGACCCTAAAGCCCATCGAAGCACTTGGTTCAGACGATCTGAAAGATTAATAGGAGCTGACCCTTTGAAGGCGGGTCTCTTGGGCATACAGTATATAGATCGCCAACCACGGGCATGCATCTTAAATCCAGTAAGAATATCCTCTGTGACAGAACCATAGATCCATCCAATCTGCACATGCACAACGAAATTTAAGTATTCAAACACACAACAGTAACAACAATCATGGTCCAGTTAAGAGTCTACAATAAGTAGTACCACAAAGAAATTCTCGTGTTTACAATGTACCAAAAACTGATGCATATTTAGTCATGTAGAAGTAGCTCGACATTTTATTTAAGGGTATATGCTGCAACTCTCATTTTCCTTTCACCAGACCTAAGGAAATAGAATATTATTTTCGGTATAACACTAGACACTGGATCTCTTTTTAGTTTATTTTTTCTGTCAGAAGGTCAAACACTAAGTAACGACTGTCACCTCAAATTCAGTTAATACAGTTCCGTGGCAATGATTGTCCATCTACAATTCCCTACTCATCCTAGAACTTTTTAAATGGTGAGCTTAATTCACATCACTTACAGGCTCCTTCCTGCCTATCCTATACTTTGGTGGGGCGGGAATCTAGAACACAGCATTACCTCAGTTCCCCATTCTGATTTATCTTCATAACCACAACTGATAACATGAATAGCCTCTTTCAAAAGGGTCTCCGGGGTAGCCGATTGAGGAACACCACCATTCTCCATGAGTGTTGAAGCAACAAAAACAGCCGATTGCCCAAATCTCTTCTCCAGGCTCATTTGTGACATGAGAAGTGACTTCTCATCATCAAATCCAGCACCTGATTTCATGATTGAAAGAGAGAGGAGAAACAGTGTGTGTGAGAAGTTAGAAAAACTTCAAGAATATATTGAACCACCACATAAACGTATGGGACTTCAAGCATAAAGAAATAGGATAATCCTGTAAAGAATGAGTGCACAAGAAGCATAAAGAGGACAAAAGTGTACTACAATTCTCAAACTTGATAAAAGTAGTGTATATATGCCTGGGATGAGTTGCATTCCTTGCTTATAACTTTAGCATGCTAATCAAGAAGCAATTAAAAGCCCAACATATAAAACACATGCCTACATATAAAACACGTGCCTACAGTTTGTGTTTTTTTTCTGTTTCCTTAATAAGTACTCCCCCGTTTCAATGTGTTTGCCTTAACTTCTTTTTTAGTCGTTTCAAAAGAATGTTTCTTTACTTTATTAAATTCTGTCCCAAGTCAAAACCAAACAAACAAATTGAAACGGGCAAGAAAAAGTAGTGAGGGCAAGCGACAGAAGGCACATAAGTGTACGCTTACCTAGAAATAGAATATTTCTTGCAGTTTTTTGTGTCAATCAGCAGTTACAAATTTACAAAACCATATTCAACAAGCTATTAAATAAAGTGAGGTAATGGGGGAGAATTCCTATAGCAACAATATGGATTGGAGCACAATTGGTTAATTGATATTCTACAAGCTAGTCAACAGCATAAAGAAGTTCCATGCGCATCTCCTCTTTTCAACATGTCTGAAGTCTGAACTTAGGTCCATTTTAAAAGGTTCAGGAAAAACTTCCAAGCATAGCTATATTTCTGTTTGCAAGGGCAGGTCCAACACAATCCAGACTTAGAAATGACATTGTTGTCTATATGTGACAGCTCTACAAGTTCAATTTTTTTACTTCCATTCTTGGACGATGGCAAACCTGATTCCAGAAGGCAGGAGAACACGCACGGTTCACTCTTAAGAAAGCAAAAGAATATAGGACAAAATTCTCATTATTGAACAACCATTACTTGGTGTGTTCCGGGTACTCTACAAGTCCTACTCACTAAAGGTAGGGGTTATCTTCTATTTTCCGGTTCAGAAGTAATTTCATGAAGAGTAATTGAGGTGATCCGAAGCAATGAACTACAAGGTAGATAAGTCTAAATGATGAAGAAGGAAGTGACTGTCTACTGATGTTGAAAAGTGTCGGTATTGAAATCCATGGGACATTTAGCAACTTGCAATTTTTCCTTTTTTTCCCTGATGCGACAACTTTGCCAATTAACTTGGTAAAAGGAGTTGCTGAGTAAGGTGTGGTAAAATAAGCACTTGGACAAAGATAACATGAAGTGAAAAGATTTAGTAATTTGAACTATACCTTCAACTCCCTCCTCTATATCCTCCAGATTGAATATTGGCACAGTGGGATCAACATTCTTACTAGATTTCTTCTTGTCTGAGCCTTTTTTACTTGATTTAGAACCCTTCTTTCTTGATCCACCGAAGCAGGAAGAGAGGAACCCTGCTTTCTTATGCTTTGGCTTAATTGGAGGTTCATAACCATATAAAGCTGTTCTATTAAAGACACATCCAGTACCCACATACACTGGGCCTTGAATTCCGTCCAAACCTCTCAAGTTAATCTGGTTCAACAACAAAAAAAGATTTCACACCAAGATCCACATGAAATAATCTCATAAAAGTGCATGAACTGCATAAAACACTATTCTAGCCTCTGACCGAGTATAAGTCGGTCACTGTTAGAAGTTCAAACTTACATCGAAAAAAACTGTATTCCTGTTGGCATATCGATCGTTCCTATCAATACCATCGAATCTCTGAGGGAATTGTACATAGCAGACATATTTTCCAAGGTTAGGATCCATCAAAAAGCACATTGCTTCTCTCAATGCCTTGCTGTTGTTTATGTAATGATCACAATCAAGATTCAACATAAAGGGTCCATTAGTAAGAACCGCTGACACGCGAACCTGCACGATCATTGTATATGATAAAGATGCCCCATTTAAGTCAAGATTGTTGGTTTTGGGGGGGGGGAGGGATAAACTACTCCAATATTTAACAACTTACCAGTGCATTCATGGCACCGGCCTTTTTGTGATGTTGGAAGCCAGGACGCTTCTCACGAGAAACATACACTAGTCGTGGCAACTCATTTCCATCACTGTCAAGTCCTCCACTTTGTCCCAAGAAAACCTGTTAGCAACAAACAGAGATAACACAGTTACTCCCAGAACAGAAAATGCCCCGAAAACAGTTTGAATTTTCAGACAAAAGCTAATCGTAAGTACACAAGACCAATGTCAAGCTCGTGGATTAAAGTAAGATCTAATCCTTGATACCTGCAAGTTAGAGTAATTGAACAACACTGATATTGTTTGTTCTAAAAAAATTAAATCCAACAAAGAAGAATTAAAGGTTACCTGAATCATCCCAGGATGATCCCTGGTGTTATTTCCAGGCCATGGTGTACCATCTTGCATAATCCATCCTTCTTCAGGGACCTTTTGAGCTTTTGCAACGAGGGCATTGATGCGAATTTTGAACTCTTCATACTCCCTCTGTATGATGATTCCAAGAAACATTATGAGCACACAACAAACTGAAAACAACAAAAGGTAGTGCAAACACTAAAACTGACCTTCATTGCCCTGCGTTCTTTTACAAATGATGTTTGAACTTTATCCTTCAAGTAGTCAACCTTCTGAGAAAAATACCACTCTGGAGCTCGTGGCTCTATGCTGTACTTCTTAGAGAAAGGAACCCATTTCCTTGCAAACTCTGCTGTTTCAGATAGGGCTTCAAATGTCAACATGGCAGCACCATCATCAGACACATAACAGGACACCTTATCAACAGGATAGTCAACTGCAAGAATGGACAGGACAGTATTTGCTGTAACAAGAGGAGGCTCCTTCAAAGGATCCACAGTACTAACAAATATGTCAACAGCAGCTAATTGTGATGGCTCTCCTTCACGATCATACCTACCGTACATCATGATTAAAACTGAGTATAAGAGATAAAAATGGAAACGAGCAAAACAAAATACAAAAGAAAAGAACGAAGAGAAAAAGATCAAGCTCTTACCTAAGTGCAAGCCTATCAAGATATGTCTCGCGGTTGACTGGAAGCCACTTGGGGAACTGATCCAAAATCCAAGATATTGCAAACCAAATCTCGCATATCACAGATAACAACCATAATGGGATTGCATTGGGCACTGGATTCATTATCCGATAGTGCAAGAAAATACAAAGAATGACAAGCCGGAGGACAATAACCAGCCTGTAAGGATTTATCCTAGATGATGGAACAGACACCTTCCTTGAAAGAGGTTGTCTAGCCTCATCATTGCTGCACCAACAAAGATGTACCATTAGAGGAAACTCATTCTATATTCAAGGACAACACAAAATTTGAATGCTTCAACATTCCATCAGAACGCTGATCAGCACATATCACGGATACAGAATACTCTGTTCTCTTCTCCTTTTTTTTCTTTATACTAGGAAGATATCAGAGATGATCTACCAAAACAGCCACTCAGAAACCAGAGAATACATAACATAGCCAGCAGAAGGAAAAAAAACTCACAGTAAAGAATCATCCCCCAGAATATCAGTACTAGCATCAATATCTCCAACTCCTCGTTCCGAAGGAGGATGGCTAGTGGTCATCGGCACAACATTCTTATCCTGCTTCATTTTCCAGCCATCAACTCTTTCTTTCCAAGCAACATTGCCAAGTCCAGGGGATCCAAACTCCCTTACTGGATCCACAATCCTGATGTTAGCTGCCAAAATAAGAAAAGTAAAGCCACAAATATCCAGAATCAGATATGAGCAAGAGATAATTCTGTAACCACTTGTAGAACAAACCAGGAACGTACGTGATTGGTTAGCATCTGTGGAATATGTGAGTGGATGGATGTGTTTTGCACCACCAGCAGGTCCAGGAGATGCCATTGAATAGCGTTCAGGCGATGCTGCAGACAGTTCCCCAGAAACCTAGAGGTAAGACGCCAACAAGCATTCAGTCACTCATTCAATTACTCATACCAGGCAAGACAGTCAAGGAAAGGGGAACATAATAACATGAAAAACTAGCAACTGTGAATCATACATCTGTTCCATTTGTAAGTAGAGGAATATGATTGTGGGAGACCTCTTTATCATACTTTGGACCACCACTCTCCTCACCTCGCCCATAAGTCGCGTGCCAGCTCAACACACGGTCAGCCACTTTTTGCTTCTCATTCAGATTTTCAGAAGAGTAATTCAGATCACTGGCACCATCATCAGCATCACCATCTTCTACACTTTCACCACTAATAGCAGGACTTCCTGTTACAATCAAATAATACAGCACATCAAGATCTTAAATCAGAATAGTCTAGGACTTAATCGAGTTAACTGCCATTCAAATCTTTCAGTAGATTAGGAAGATGCAGATCCTTTTTTCTTCTCTTTTAGTGAGTTCTTTGTTGCTTGGGATGAAGGCAAGTTAACTTATTGCATATTCTCTTGATGGTATATAATTGTTTTCGCAAAGCCATTTTATCATCTTATATAAAAATGTTGCCAGTCAGCATATACAATCATGCACCAGACTCAAAAACTAAAGGTCTCTTACTTCTCTTGGCCAACAAATCTTGAATGATCTATTGGCTATTCAACTCAATTGCTCAATCAGAATCATCCATACCTTTATGTCTCTTGTATCTGGTCTTGCACTGTGGGCAAGATTGATTCCCATCCTTCCTCTCGTATTCATAGCATGGCCTACAAACAGGGAAGGCACAGACATCGCAAGCAACAAATGGCTCGCCATTCACAGTAGCGCCAACACCATCACCGCAGATCTGACAGACTTGACCACCTAAAGTCTTCAAGGACTTCCCCTATGCAAAAAAATCAGCACAATAAGAAACTTCCTCACTTATATATAAGCTTGCTAAATTATCATTCACGCTTGAATCTAAATTATAAAAGATCAGACAAACTACTTCTACTCACACTTAGTAGAACAATTCTAAATTAAGCTTCACATCAAAGATCTAAACATTCTAAGACCTTCTGAAATTCAATAGGAACAATAGTAAAACATTAAAGTTCAGTTCTTGACAAATTACTACAATCATCTCAACCTGATACTGACACAGAGCACAAGATAGTGGAACACCACATACAAATTAACTGGCCTAAATACCAAACCCATATTGAAAAATGACAGGAAGTGATATCATAACACCAATCTGAACAGCAATTGTGCAAAAACAAGGTAAAGGTAGAGTCTTTATGTGTTCCTTTCATGAACTAACCTTAACATCACCTTCTGGATCCATTGTCAGTCCACTTAGATGTAAACAACGGATTTGCAATCAGCTATCAGTCTCAGCCCGATAAGTCGCCAACCAACATGCCAAATTACAGATCAGATCTATAAAATTAAAAGAAAAAACAATTGATTTAGCTCCTTGGTCGGTTAGAAAGAGAATTCATTCAAGAAGAACAATCACAAGCATTTTGATTAAAGTAAAACCCCCAGTCAAAACTAACTCATCCTACTGAAAACCCCACAAATCAAAATCCATCCTTTTTCTAATTTCATCAAATTTCCCTCATCAGAAAGAGAAAACCCACCAACATTTCCCAAAAAAGAGGGCAAAAAGTACCTCAAGATCCGATAAATCAAGAAACCCAACCCCAGATCCTTCGATCCACTAAATAAAATCAGATAAAGAGAGAGACCCAGAAGCCAAAATATCAAGAAAATGAAAGATCAGCAGAGCATTGCCGACAAATCTCTCTCTCTCCTTCTCTTCTGCTTTCTTTGGGTGCCAATAAATACACAGCTATATATGAAAAGGGTATTGGAGTGTAGACTGCGTATTAGCTGGAGATTATTTGTTAGTATGTCGTGTCTGAAGAAAAATACATTTTGCTAATTAATAAAAGGGCTAGTTGGCTCAGCTTAGATGAGACGAAAGCGACACAAGAGCTGCCCTGTCTAAGTGTGACTGAGAATGAGTGAAGCTTTAGTTTTAGAGAGAGAAAAATCACTCCACCGACAGCTCTAGAGAGAGAAAAAAATGGGGTTTGTTGGTTTATTCAGATCTCCAATTATTTCCATTTTATTTAATTAATCTCACCATTTTTTTAGTATTTCTTTGATCACTCAACTACTCCCTTTACTTCCTTTTTTTCTGTTTTTGTTGTTTACTTTTCTGTGTCGGTTGATTGAAAGTGAAATGTGGAGAAGAAGAAGATGATGAAGTAAAAGCTGCCTACAGTGTGTTTGGATGGCTGCTACGGTGTTGTTAGTTTAAATATGATGCTCGTTTATTAATTAGTCAGTATCGTTAAGATTTATATGATTATATGGTAACGATGAAAATTTTCATTCTAACGATCGATTTTGTGTGATTACGTCGTTGTTACGCCAAAATCTATGTTTAGTAACAACAAAAATCTGATTTTATCTAATGATCGATTGAGTAAGATTACGTTGTTGTTACGTCAAAATCTATGTTTGGAAACAATAAAAAAATTCAGTTTATCCAATGATTGATTTGGTGTAATTACGTGAGTTTTGGCTAAAATCATTCCTGAACTATAATTTAAATCTAAAGTACATCCTTATGGTATATAAGTGAACAAAAAACATCCCTACACTATCTAAAAAGTTGCAAGATTCATCCTTCTGTCTATTTTTTTTAAGAAACTTGCGGCACCAACAAAAAAACGTACCAAGTCGAATGAATATATGTACACATGGTTAAGTTGGTCAAGTTGGGTGATTTTTCTAGTTTTTAAAAATTGAGTATTTAAATCATATTCAGAAAAAATATATTCAAATTTTAAATATTCTTTGCAAAAAGTATGGCAAAAAACAAGTGCAACTTCAAAAATTTCAAATAAAGTAATTATTTTTTAAAATTTTCATAACCAAACGCCCACGTAATTTTACTAAATTTCCAGCATTTCTATACATTGTATAAAATGTGAATTATATTGTATATAACGTACATACATACTGAATATTTTATTTTAAAAAATCTCTATTTAGCTTGGCGTAATATTTTTAAAATGAATTTTTTTGCATAATCTTTCTGAACTTCAGAACATACTGTAAAAATATCTCAAGACTTATGTATTGTTGCAAGTCAATCGACTTGATGATGCAAAAAACATATAAACTAACAACACACAAAATTTAAATTTTGAAAATAAAAGATTCATTTCCTATTCATATCCTTTCTTTTTGGTAACTTTGATCTTCTCGTCATGAATAAGACATGATCAAATTAAAAAAAAGTATTTTTATATTGGTTCATTCAACTTTCTTGACAAAAATAGACCGAAGGATGATTCTTGTAAGTTTTTGGATAATATAAGGATGTTTTCTGCTCACTTGGGTAATACAAGGATGTACATTAGATTTGAGTCATAGTTAAGAGATGATTTTAGCCAAAAACTCTAATTACGTTATTAAGTTCTTCTTTTTTCATTTTATCTTTATTTCTTTTTTAATAATTTATTTTAATCTTTATTCTACTTTTTTTTTTATAGTGGACTTACTTTGTACGTAATTTTATATTATTGATGTGCGAGATTGTGTGATTACGAAAAAAGATTTAATCAATCAAAATGTTGTATTAGTTTAAATAATATAGTATGATATAATATAACATAATACAATGTAATGCATTATGAAACAATACTTAGCCATTAGCCCAATAAAGTGTTATATAAAAATCAAACCTGCTACTATTTAAATTTTATGAACGAGTTTATTAATAATTTTGAAAAACTTTGTCAATATTTTATGATCCGTGCAATTTATCTTTTCTATAAGATATTAATAAATTTACTATCAATTTATATTGTTTAGCATGTAGAAATTTTGTGAATGTTTAATTCCTTCCTTTATATTGTACACGATGTTCATATTTAAAATTAAAGATGTTAATTTAAATTATCACTTTACGATGTTTGTTGCAGATCAAAATGTGATATATATAATGTAATTTCATAAATTATAGTTACAGTTCTTATCATTTAAGTTAAAGTTAATAAAACCGTAATGGTTATATCGTGATAGTATGTTGTTATCACATTTTTTTCAAATAGATTTACAATGATATATTAAATAAGAACCACATGTTTGGTGTGATTGTAACTTTTTATTCCAAAAGAATATGATTTTATATATTGGTACATTGTGTCATAAGTGACTACGATCACATTATTATTAGGCGTGAAATTTCTAAAAAAAATTATTCCACATTTTGTTGTGATAAAATTGCATCAAAGAGCATTACAATTACAATAATTTAGATTGAAATCTCAAATTTATACCTCACACATTTTATTGTAAACATACTTTTATTACAATCACAATCTTCTTCTAAAAATTGGCATGACTTTCAAATATTTTAATGCGATTAGTTATTGTAACAATCGCACATTGTAAAATTGAGCATTGATATTTTTTAAATTTGTTTAGTCTAATCATTTTAAATTTAATTTCAAATGTGTAATGCATATTTCTGACATGAGCTACGTAAATTATATTATGATCGAGTATATTTAAATTCATTAAAGCGAGCATAAAAAATAATATTAAAAAGTAATCAAAATTTAAAAAATATTATATGTTATCTTTTAAAATCATTCATTCTCGAGAATAACAAGAGTCATATATACATGTTAAAAAATTTGAACATCATGTCAGCATATTCATATTGATTTTTCGAATAACTTATTTGATAGGATGATTTAAATGATGTTATTGAATCTCGACTTTCATACTTGATGGTATATAACAAAAATGAAGATTCTCTATATGCTAGTCTCTTGGTAATTTGAATAAATTGAATAAGAATAACATAAATAGATTCATATGTCTATTTGTATAATATAAAACATAAAATATTAAATGGGAGACTGATAACTTCAATTATTAGACAAAAATTTATGTGATAATTATTGATTGACCACTTATATGCAACACTTAATTACATTTTAGGATAAATTATGAGTTTAATAAAGAAATATAAAATTAGAGTACTTTATGTAATAAAAGAATAATTAAAATAAAATTTTAAAAAGTAGAATGGACGGAGTGGGATGAGCAGAAAAAAGAGGTTAAGTTAGAAAGTCATATAATATAGATAGTTATTACTATCTTGTATAATTATTTACACTCATTTCATTTTGAATTATATGGTGGTGTGTGATTGAACACAAAATTTAAGAAATAAAATATTTTTTAAAAAATTACGATCTAAATTGAGTTATACATATTTGTTGAATTATAGATCATTCTTTTTATTTTTTGTGCAAATCTATATATATTTTTTTAGTGTGTGTTTTCTTGAGATTCTCTATATGTTCTTTAATTTCATCGATAGTGTTATTTTTATTTTGGGACTTCAACTTTAATCCATAAAGATCATCACATATTTTTATCTATTTTTTAAATTTTTATAACTTAATTACTACTGTATCTTTAATTACTTTATAATTACAATATGAGATTTAGATATGTTAGTATATTGTTGTTATAAAGAATTCAAATGTGTTAATATGCAATAAATACTACATTAAAAATAAAATTTTGTGCATTTAAAACTTAATAAGCAAAATAATCTTATTGTTAAATTTTAAATACGTGGATCTATAAAGTTACTATCACAAGAATTTCGAACAAATGATAGATTTCAAAAAAGCGTGATAGCTAAAATCAAGAATTTTAGATCAATACAAAAGATTCCTTCTTTCTCATGAATTTCTACACATTTTGTTCTCGATTACTAAGAAATAATTTTTTAATTCCAAAATTAATATTTTGTGTTAATGAATCGAGATGGTTTCTTTATATCATCGAAAATAATATTCATTGTATATCTTATTTTATGAAGCACTAAAATTGTATAAAGTTCATACTTTTATTAACATTATTGAATTGTTAATAGATTATTAATAAAACATCAAAAGTTCTCTCATAAACTTAGGTTTCTATCTCTTCTAATCCTTTTCCTATTTAGTTGTCCATAATCCACTTTTTTATTTTAGTTATTTCATAACTATTCTGACACGAATATTATAGTTTTCCAAAATGTGTACTATATTGTTAATTTTAGGCTTTGGACTTTTATTAAGAAGCTTTAACTATTTTTAAAAATAATTATCATGTTTCATTTGATCAATTAAATAGTTTTTTTTATCTATCATTAAACATAAGAGGACTGTCTTTAAAACTTGTAGATTTTTCAATCTACAAAATTGAGGACACCTCAATTTTTATTTTGAATTTCAGATTTTCAATTTTTGAAAATTATCTTCCATAAAGAGCAATAGAATAGAGTGAAAAAGCTTAATAAAAAAAAATTGGGGTGAAAATAATAATTGTTTTTGGCACGTCCTGCGTCCTTCATAGAAAAAGTTGGTTGTATAAGTTTTATAAAATGACAGTGTGATGGAGTATATTTATCAATCTAAAGAAGTAGAAGCTAGATATTTTATGTATTAACATAAAATACTTTCTTGAATATGAAAGTATTGAAACTTCAAAGTCGTTATTTTCTAAGTTGCTCGGATTCAAATGTAGGTATTTGACACATGTTCGGATTCGCATTCAGATTTTTCATGTGAACCAAATATAGATACGGATGTGGAGACTCGGCAAAGAAAATACATTAAAAATCTAAAAAATACAGCTATAAAAATATACACAAATACGAGGCATTGTGAAAACTAGGTTAAATGCATCAAACATAATATTTGTATCAATATTATAACATTATTTGTCATTTAAATAAACATTGTATCTATATTTTGATTCGTATTTTTGATTTTTAAATAGATTTTATAATGTACCATTGAAGGGACCTGGTCTAATTTCAATTTAATTTTTGATAAAAAATACTCCAAGGGACTCACGTTATGGACCATTCTCCATGTCCAAATATTCAGCCCAAAACTATTACCGACCCGACCCACACACCCTATTTGTCCAAACTCCCACGCGCCCCTCTTCTCCACTCACAAATAGAACGCAGCAGCCATGATGAAGAACCCTAGTTCAGTTCCAAAACGGCGCGGCATCTCTTAGTACGAGTTCTTGTACCACGCGAAGATTCTAGAAACTCCTCGATTGTATTATACTGTAATTTACCAAGAAAAAAGCTTCAAAGGAGACACAGGACTAGTGTAAATCACTATATAGCAGCAAGATTGAAGGTATTTTGTTTTCGATCTATTCAAATCTTTACTTTGAGATATCAAAATTTCAATTCTTTTCTGAATTGTTGGTCAATACAGTTGATCTGGTTCCTATATCATTGTGGCAGTTATACACCATGATATAGGATGATTTTTAGTTTAGAAAGTGTTATTATAGAATCAAATTAGAATTATCAAGTCAAATTTTTCTCCATTAGGCTTTATTTGTTTGGTTATTTGATCATGGTTTGAAGAGAAAAACACAGGAAGGCTAACACTTTGTTTGGATGGTTGTTATGTATTGTTTCATAATGTATTGTATTTTACTATATAGCTGTATTTTGGACGGCAAAAGGTGATAAAAGGCGACAAGGGTCTGCCTCGCCTTATTGCCAAGTGTGACACCAATTAATACCAAAAAATTAAAATATTTAATTACATATGTAAATAATCAAAATCTCAATAGCAATAATATATTAGCAAATATTTCAATTCAAAAACTGAAAATGGATAGTACATACTAAAAGTCTAGAACTTGAATGAGAAAAAAATAAAACAAAAGTCAAAAAAGAGGTAGAAGTGACTCTGAAATCCGAAGAAGAAGGAAAAAGAAAACGAGGAAGAAGAAATCTGAAGAAGAAAAGAAGAAATATGTATTGGTTGTACTTTGGAGTAGCCGAAAAAGTTTGGCGGGTCGTCGTCGGAGTCTAGTCGTAAACCCTAAAATTACCTTTTAACTTTTAAAACCCTAAATTGGTTGCCTTTTTTAAAGAAAATACAAAAGGCGATGCCTTTCTCATTTTTCTCGCCTCTCGCCTTTTGTCGTCATGGCGTCGTCATTGCATGGGAATCAACCTCTTCAGGTTGGACACTCTAGTGATAGACATCAATTGGGCTGATCTCCAAGGTTCATTGGAGCAAATGCCTCTATACAATTGTATAGCCATTTTTGGTTTCTACTTCTGAGACCAAGTTATGTCCTTCGTGTGGATCAGAAAGTTTGATGGATTTTTATTTTCTTTGAACGTTGGACACCAAGAAGACATGCAAACAATAACCTATTAGTTTGTTTCTCCTTGGTATCCTACATGTTGTGGTGATTCAAAGTCCCCTACTTTCTCCTTCTCATGAGAATGTAGGCTACGATAACCCTACATCTCTATTCAGTTATCTTTACAGAAGCTACTAGTCTATGATAAACTTAACTTATTACCTCTATTTTGCTCCTTACCCCAAGAATTACGTCCTTCATGTGTTTTAGGGAAGTTTGATTGTCTTTTATTTTCTTCAAACGTTGGACACCAAGAAGACATGCAGACAACATCCTATTAGTTTGTTTCTCCTTGGTATCCTACATATTGTGGCAATTCTAAGTCCCCTACTTTCTCCTTCTCATGAGAATGTAGGCTGCGATAACCCTACATCTCTATTCAGTTATCTGTGCGGAACGTACTAATCTATGGTATATATAGTAAACTTCTTGCCTCTGTTTTGCTCTTTAAGAGATACGCCCTTCATGTGGTTCAGGGAAGTTTGATTGCCTTTTATTTTCTTTAAACGCTGGACACGAAGAAGACATGCAAACAGCAACCTATTAGTTTGTTTCTCCTTAGTATCCTATATGTTGTGGCGATACTAAGTCCCTTACTTTCTCCTTCTCATGAGAATGTAGGCTACGATAACCCTACATCCTTATTCAGTTATCTTTATGGAACCTACTAATCTATGATCATTTAAAGTGGCTGCCTTTTCTATTGCCCTCTACCCCAAGAGTTCCTTCATGTGGTTGACGAAAGCTTGATGTCTTTTTAGTTTGTTTAAAAGTCGGACACCAAGAAGATTAGTTCGTTTCTCCATGGTATCCTACATATTTTGATGATTCATAGTCCCTTACTTTTGGTCCGGAGGCTCTAAGCTCTGATCATTTATGCTTTTGGCCTCAAACCCTAGAAACCATTACACATTATCTCATCCCTCGTCTTCTATATAGCTAACAATTAGCATTCACTGGCTGGAAAGAGGATGAGGGATTTGCTGATTTGGGAGCTGTATTGTTGGAAGGTATGAAGTTTTGATAGACTAGAAGATAGAACCACAGTTGTATTAGATGGGAAGAGTTGTTTCTATAGCAGGAATTGGAGGTATTTTTTATAGAGTAATTGTCCTGAAAGTCTGTCCATTAGAAAGGCTTGTGCATTTCTTTGTTATGTTGGAAATGATACTTTGAGTATGTTTTCTATTGTGATGCTTTCTAGTCTTCCGTGAATATTTCTCTCTTTCTACTTTTCTTATAGTTGTTTCGTCCTCCCAGAAACTTAGGTTTCTATCTCTTCTAATGCATTTTGCTCTTTGGTTGTCCACAATTTACTTTCTTGTTTTAGTTGTTTCACAACTATTTTGACATGAATACTATAGTTTTCCAGATGTGCACTGGGTTGTTGTTTTTGGGCTTTTGGCTTCCATTTTGGGACTTAAACTATTTTCCTATAATTAGTTAATTACCATGTTTTATTTGGTCAACTGAATAGTTTCCTGGTTTATCATTTAAACATGTGAGAACTGTCTTAAAAACTTGTAATATTTCCAATCTACATAATTGAAGACACCTTGGCTTTTATTTTTGCGCTGCAGTTTTCCGATTTTTGAAGATAATCTTCCACAAAGAGCAATAGGATGGGGTGAAAAGGACAATAGTATATGACACGTTCTCTTCCCTTCATGGAAGAAGTTGGCTGTATAAGTTTTATAAAACGGCAATGTGATGGAGTATATTTATCAATCTACAGAAGTAGAAGCTTGATATTTTCTGTATTAACAATTTAACATAAAAGGCTTTCCTGAATCTGAAAGCATTGGAACTTCAAAGTCATTATTCCCATCCCCCATCCCTACCTTTTTTGATAGAAGAGGGAATTCCATTGCCTGTCACTTAAACAATATATGCACTTCACAAACTTTGCTGTGATTGCATGTCAAGATGGATAGATCACATCAAAACCCCTTAGTCTGGACAAAAATGATTAAAGAAAATATTGAGTGATTGTTTGTTATATTCCATTGTCCTACAATGTTTGAGTGATGAATATTTTCCTTCTTCAAAGTGGAAAAGGAGGCTACAATCACAAGTACATCCTCTTAGCGTGTTGCTGTATAATTTTGTGGAATATTGAATAGCTGTAGAAACTCTTCTCTTTTCCAATTTGTGGGTCTTTTGTTCATACAATACAATTGGACAAAAAGGAATGCGAAAAAAACGAAGTGATTGTTTGTTGTATCCAGTTGTCCTACAGCATATGAATGATGAACAGTCTCCTTCTTTAGAGTGGAAAAGGAGGCTACAATTACTCGGACAACCTCTTTACATGTTGCTATAGTTATCTATATGCAATAGCTGTAAAAATCCTTTGCCTTCCCATTCTGGGGGTATATTGTTCGTGCCGCACAATCGGACAAAAAAGATTACAGAAAATACAGAGTGATTGTTTGCTGTATCAAGTTGTCCTATAAAGTTGAGTGATGAACAGTCTCCTTCTTCAAAGTGGAAAAGGAGGCTACAGTCACTCGCACATTCTCTTAGCTTGAGGCTGTGGTTCATTTTTGTTTTCCTTCACTATTTTATGTACTTGTTCCAAGTTTTATGGGGTTCTTGGTTGGAATTTTAGTTCTGAAGCATGATATCAGACATTACTTGCATGTTTGAATCTAGGTGATGACAAAATGAGTTTGTTGAGGTGACCATTGAAACTTTTGAAATATGATTTGATGAATTGTAGTTTTTGAACTGGTTTTTATGGTTACCGGTTAAGGTCAACTCTCACTCAGTTCTCCTTTTTTCCAAAAATGAAAACAGAACACCTCATCCACGGAGCATAATCGCCAACAATAAAACCTCCCAAGGTTCAGACTTGCATAAATGCAGCAACCGACACTACCAACACACATGGCGGCGGCACCAGGAGCTTCAGCTGCAGAGTCCAACGAAGCAAGTGGAGATGCGCCGCCAAAGCAGGTGGCAATGGCACTGGAGCGGCTGGGGCAGGCGAGTCGACTCATAGCTGATATTAGAATTGGCGCAGATCGGCTTCTGGAAGCCCTATTTGTGGCAGCTCAGCGACAACACTCTTCTAAACCTTTGCATCTTATCCACAAAGAAGAGGCTTCCATGAGACAACACCTTCAAGACCTTCGCTCTGTTGGTAGGCAGTTAGAAGATTCTGGTGTTCTCAATGATTCCCTTCGATCACGAAGTAATTCATGGGGCCTTCACATGCCTTTGGTTTGTCCTGACGGTGCTGTTGTTGCATATGCATGGAAGAGACAACTTGCTGGTCAGGCTGGTGCATCTGCAGTTGACAGGACCAGGTTAGCTCTCAAGGCCTTTAATGGTCAGAAAAGACGATTTTTCCCCCACCTTGATACCAATTGTGGTGGGGAGGGTGTGACGAAGAAACTTTGTGGTCCTCCATCAAGTGATCAAGAAGAAACTTGTGAACTGAAAACAGTGTCTGAAGTTTTGACACATCTGAAAAAGGAGGTTCCAAATGTAATAACTTTCTCTTACCAGCGTTTGGATTGGTTGATGCGAGCTACCTCATTGCCCTCTTCGACCAGTGAAAATTCTATTGAAATATCAAAAGATAATACCTTCCAAAGCACGAGAACATTAAGACAAGGATTATCTGATGATGATGTTTCAGACAAGGTTGCTATAATCGAATTGTTGATTCCTTCAATTTTTAGAGCCGTAGTATCAGTTTCTCCTGCTGGTTCCTTGGATCCTGATGCTGTAGCATTCTTCTCGCCAGACGAGGGTGGTAGCTATGTACATGCGAGGGGATTTTCAGTTCATCATGTATTTAGGCACATCACAGAGCATGCTGCTATGGCTTTACAGCATTTTACAGGTGTCGGTACGGAGACAGCCTTGCTTACTTTGCTGTTGTGGGTTTGCAGCTACCAGAGTTTGCTCTCGAAAGTTTGCAGCAAATGTAGCCGTCTACTATCAATGGACAAAGAGTCTGCTGTGCTACTGCCTCCTGTTAATCGCCCTTACCGAAATTTTTGTGCTGGAAAATTCTTGTCAAAGTCCGTCTCAAAAGAGGACCAAAGTGTGGATTCTACTCAGTGTTTTCACATCGACTGCTTTTCTGAGGAAGTATAGAAAATCAGCTTTCTGACACCTGAAGTAAAACATTGTACAAAGAAATTCTGAATCTACAGATAGGCTTTCAACATTTTGGACTCTGTTCAACAAAAAATAGTAAAAAGGCACCTCATCCACCTTTGGTTATAATAATATAGTATGTAGCCTGACCCAGCGGTTTCATAATGAAATTTCTTTGGATTGTATTTGTAACACCAAACTTTTGATTAGTTACGTTTTAGTTTCTTTTTGAGGTCTTTAAATCCTCCTAAATCAATGACAAACATGTACTATAGTCTATAGCTAGTAGGGGAGTTAATTTTTCGGATGACACTAAACTAAGTTTAGTTCACAAAGTCATTTATTTTGTTGTTTTATATCCAAAAGAAGAAAGAATTTTTATTATTTATGCTCTGCTTTGATTCATGAAATTGAAGACTATTGTTTTTACCCTTTCTAGATTGATCTAATAATAAAATGGAATTTAAAAATAGGAAAATTTGATGACACTAAGTCTGATTATCTTCTATGCAGGACTTTTAAGCCCTATTCAATTCTTTAATATTTTAAGAGTCCTATGCTTCATTAATTTTTTCTTATAAAAATTATAGCCTTTAACATAAATCCAAAATTGGCTCTATGTCATAGATCCGCTTGTCCACGCACAAAATGACAGTTCTGATTTAAACATTTTCCATTCTTAAAATATTGACGATGACAAGAGTTGATAGAGTCAGTCCGGGTCGTAAACAGGCTGGCCCGGCTTGACCCGTTATTAACACCTATAATAATTTATTCGAGAAAATGATTAAAAATGTCTTTAAATTATGTGAAATTGAACAAAATGCCTCCGATTAATAGTGTGGTCCAAATATGCCGGTACTAATAGTTTGATCTAAAAATATCGTATTGTTAATTAATGGGTCAAAATTGTTAGAAAAATAATAGTAGAAAATATGATTAAAGAAGAAGATGGCTTTGAGACGTGTAATTACTTTCTTTAAAGAGATATTACCCTTATACGGATTGGGGTAAATACAAACAATTCTCTTCAAGGATACAACAAATCCATTGATTTATACATGCATATTTTCTTAGGCTACTTCTAGAGAGTCTTTATATTTATAGAACTTAAGAGATGACTCTTCAGTCATGTTCTTTCATGAACATATATGTCCTTTCATAAGAGTCATGTTCTTTCATGAATAGATGTGTCTTTTCATAAGAGTCATGTTCTTTCATGAACATATGACTTTTCATAAAGGTCATGTTCTTTCATAAACATATGACTTTTCATAACAGTCATGTTCTTTCACGAACAAATGTGTCTGTTCAAGTATATTAGTTTTACTGATATATATTACAAAATATCCAACAAAAATGCCCTTTTACTGATAAGTATATTAGTTTTTTTTCTTCTTAAACATAATCTATTCGTAACTTATTATTTTTGACTTATTAGCTAAAAACTATAAGTTCATCCAAACAGACAGTTACTCATCTTTACAAGTGCATACGAAGTGGTCAAGAAAGTAAATATATATATATGAGTTAACTTTGAGATTAAGCTAGACCAAAGATATATTTCTCTAGATGGTAAGACCCATCTTCTTTGTTAATCGGTGTTGGATTCCCATATAATTATATTGTTCACGCTTCAATTAACGATTTTTGAGTATGCGAAATTTTTTTTAAAGTCCCACATCAAATATATCTGAAATGAGTAATTGATATCCTTATATAAACTTAGACATTAATTCTTACCATAATTGTGAATTAAAATTTTAAATTGGGTTAAACTCAACATCCTTTTATACTTCCTTTAATTATTTTTCTAATATATTAGTTTCACGGGTGACCACATAATTTTTATTTTACTACATGCATCGTCATCACTTATTAACTATTTTCATAACAAAAAAAATCACTCAAACTTTACCTAATTAAGTATCATCGAATGATTAAATTATTTCTTATATATAATTAAAAAGTCTATTAGGAAATGACGCAATAAATTATTAGACGATGAGGTATCGGGTTCTT
This sequence comes from Solanum appendiculatum, assembly GCA_018342035.1. Classification (NCBI taxonomy): domain Eukaryota; kingdom Viridiplantae; phylum Streptophyta; class Magnoliopsida; order Solanales; family Solanaceae; genus Solanum; species Solanum appendiculatum. The sequence continues at coordinate 56,229 of JAGDQO010001065.1, read as the reverse complement.
CAAAAATTCTACTGTTCCAACACGTGTCCTTTGAGTCAAAACACAAAACAGTGAAAGCCGCCTGCTGTCACGTGCCGCTCACGTGACTCCAGTTGTTACCTAGGACCACGACAAAGCACCGTCAACAAACGGCGAAGACGCCGTTAAATACTTTTTTTTGGGGGCGGGGGGTTTCGATCCATTGTTCGATATCCGTATTAGAGTTTAACTATTTTTAAATTTGTACTGGGTAGGACTACATTCTGGGGTAACGTCGTAATGTTCCTTATCAATGATTTTTTCATCTTCAACTACTCAAACTCGAGACTTCTAGTTAAGGACGAAAAGTCTCATTTACTGTACCACGTCCGTTGGTGGTGTTTAATCCCTCTTACCAACACTAATAACTATTGTTTTTTCCTGAATGAACCACGCGTCAAAGCACCAAACGGTGGCCCCCACAAAGTAAGCTCAGCTCATTATGGGCCTGACACGTTGAAAGGTAGACTTAAAAAGTCTTTTAATTAATTAACCATGGTTTCTCTGATTAATCATGCTTATTATACTATTGTCTTGACTAATTTGCCCTAGTGGTGTCGCTTAATTACGAAATTGACCTTACCTATTTTTTTTTTTGGAAACTAAAGGTGGACCTAGGGGTTTTGGTGAGTGATGACTTTTTGTGTAGATAAGTAAATCTCATTTTCTATTTCAACATCACTCACTAAAGGATTCATCATTTGCCTAGAGAAGCTTATAATTTGCCATTAAGTTTTAGGCCTTAGGGTCTATCTGAAACGATTTATTTGAAGTGTTTTTAAGTTAAAATAATTTTATAGTATTTAATTAAGATTAAAAATATTTTTAAAGTGAAAAGAAGTCATGAGTTATAAACTTTTTTCTTCGTACGAAACACGTCTAAGATTAAAGGTGTACAAGTAACTAATAAATATTGTTGCTGTCACTTTAGGATTTACTATATAGATAACTTGTTCCTTTATTGTGTCAATTTTATTTTTGTATATATAATTGTTGGCTAGAGACTCACCCATATATCATATTTCTTGTTGACATGCATAGTTGAGTTTCTTTTTTCCTCCATTATATAAAATTACTTGATTGACTGAACAATGACTAGATGTTCACATTCATGAACAATTTCGTCATTTGAATTTGATTTGAGATTATCATAACTCAAACTAGTGATCCAATTTATTTCTCGAATGTAATACGTACTTATTCTTCTTAATTTGGATACGGACACAGGATCAACAACAATAACATACCCGGTATAATATGATAAAGTGGGAACTGAAAAGGATAAAGTGTATACAGATCTTATCACTATCTTGAAAATTTAGAAATGTTATTTTCGATAGACCCTCAACTCAAGGAACATGAGACACAAAACGAAGAACATAGTAGTACAAAAAACTAAAAGGATTATTGTTTGAACATTTTTTAAATTTTTTTAAAGAATAAATTGTTGGACACTAATTTAAAACCTAAATACATGCTATGAAAGTGATAGTGTGTTTGAGGGAACATGCATTTTTTAATAAAGTGTAGCAAAGTATATAAGATAGATGTGTAAATACAAAAACCATTATATATATTGGAGATTTTTGAAGCTTTTTGACATAAATAAAGTCCACACATACATCTTTATTGGGACTTGTAGTTATCTAATTATCTCTTCTTTTATCCTTATAGTTTTATGATAATAACTTTGGGGGAGAAATAAAATTTTATTTGAGAACGGCTAATGGATAATATATAGTGGAAAACAATTGTTATCTAAATAATTCAAATTAATGTTTAACTTCCAAATTAAACAATAAAGTGTTCTATGAATATAGTGGGATTTAAGGGAGCATGTGATTTGTTCTTTTAATTTTATATAACATGATATAATATGTAGTAAATGTCAACGTGCACTTTTTGAAAAAAAAAGGGTGCCAAAATAGATAGAGATGATCCCTACAAAAGCATTAGCATTTGAATCTTTTTTTTTATTTATAAATAATGATTCAACACTTGCTAATAATCAGTAATCAACCATAATTGTGATGAGATGTATAAAATTTCCTCATATTTAATTAGAAATATCAAATTTGAGTCCTAAATATAAAATAAAATCATGTTAGATTTTTTAAAAAAATGAGTTTTTATACAACACGAATAATAATTAAGAATATATATTTTTTTTTTTTACAAAATGAAGAATCAAATCCTCGCATTTATTCTTTTCTCCTAATTGTCTTATGACCGTCATTTTAATTTTTAGTGGACAAATTTTATATTGGAGGGCGGCTTATGGATAATACAAGTTAAAACAAAAATGGTAAAAAAAGAGTTGTGTTTTTTTAATCAATTTTTTCTTACCTTGTCATAGATTCGTGATATATTAAATTTTATTTAATATTTTAATAAAAGAAGTACATAGATTCTATTTAAATTTATTTGTTTTATGGAAAGTATGATTTTATTGGTCTGTGTTATATAATTATTCATAAGTGGATTTGACCTTTTCAAGAACAAAAAAATGGTTCGAAATAATATTAATTTAGATTAGCAAGATAAGTTAATGCACTCAAAAGTCATAAACACGTTCCGTTGACAATTTTATTAGGGAAGTATCATATATGAAAAAAGAAGAAGAGATAAGGATGTCTTGGAATCTCCTTATTTTTATTTATTTAAATGATTTTAAAATTGTAAAAATAAATAAATATTTTCTTGTTAACAAAAAAGTATTTAAGGTGAAAAATGAAAAGATTAGAAATGTCTCGATTATTTTTAATTTGAAGTAATATATTTTTTTCGATGAAAAACACCAAATATTAATAGAAGTTATTACATATGAATAGTGTCTAAATTTTTAAAAACATCTTCTTTATATTATCTTGGAAGTGAATAAAATCACGAATCCTAATTGAAATAAAATCCTCAATATCAAATTTCATAAATTGAATTACAAAATTTTAAAGTTCTTTCATTGCATCCATCTTAACCATCACTTCATACAATTTAGCAAAACAAGATTATTTTCTTATCATGTTTGAGTTTCATTTTGTGTATTTTATTTTTTACCATTAATCAAATAAAAACATATTCACTATCGTTTTTCTTTTTTTTATACCTATTTTGATATGTTGTATTCGAGTTGAAGGTCTTCCAAAAATAGCCTTTTTACTACCATAAAGTAGGGGTATAATTCGCGTACATTTTATCTTTCTCTGACTACACTTATAAATTCTTTTTATATACGTTATTATTATAATCAAATAAAAATACATCAAAAATCACTATGAATATAATAAATTTTTTCTCCAAAAAAATAGATTTGAGTTGGATTCTTCTGCAAATTTAGCAAGCAAAAAAGAAGCATAATTATCATTTCATTTCAACCAAAGAGAAAAAGTATAAGTTACTTTACCTCAACCTCAAGTTTGGTAAGTGGTCCTTAAACCTCTTTCTTTTTTGGTTTTCTACTCATTATTCAATACTCAGTACTCACATTAGAGTCCGATTATTCTCGAACCTAAGACCTCTACTTAAAAAAAAAAAAAACCTCATTCACTTTACTACATCGTTTGATGGTCTTAAACCTCTTTCTATTTTCAAAAAAATAAAATAAACAACCAGTCCAATAAGTTCCAAAAAATGGGTGTTAGGTATTCCAGTTTATCCTGAAGGGCATTTTAGTCATTCAACCAGACAACAACATAATTGAAAATGTTAATAATCAAGAATTAGCTAATCCTATAATTTTTTTTTTCCCTTAACAGAGACAAAGAGAGCGACTTTGGCGTGACCTATACATAAAATTCCAAATACAAAAACCCCACAAAGAAGAACACAGTGAAAAATCCCTCACCTTCCCCACTCCCACCACTTTTTCTCTATGATACAAAATATAAATAAATAAATTAGGCCTAAATATCTACTTCTATATAGATGTATGTATAATCTTGAGAATCTTTAGTGAAAAAAACTTCCTTTTTAGCTTAAGCATATGGATGTAATTGGTACAAGCTAAATTTGTGAGTTTTTCTTGAAAGGGGTTTTTCTTTAACTGCTGTCATCCCCAGAAAAAGAAAGGCAAGTTTCTATTTTGTGTTGTTGTAATTTTCAATTTTCTTGAAATTCCCATATTTTCTTGAAATACCCAATTGGGTTACTTTGAGTTGGTATTGGATCTTTTGTCTGACTAATCTTGGTATTGGTAAAGTTCTTACCTTTTTAAGGTTTGATGTTAAAGTTTGAATTTTGCGTGGAAGAAGTATGATTAGGGGAAGTCTGGTTTATGGAAAGTGGATGTGTGTTGTTGTTTTGGTTTTTGAGAAAAATGGCTGGTTTATGTATCCTTGGTGTTTATTTGACTATTGGGGTTTGTTTTCTTGGTAATTTTAGTGGTGAATTCTAATGCTTAGTAAGGGTTGAATCAGTGTGTGTTGGAATATTTGAGTTGATGAATTATAGGGATCATGTAAATCTTTGTTTTGTTCTGGGAAATTCTGGGTTTAAGTGGTAAGTCTACATTGCGTTGGTGATGTCTCATCTTCACTGTGTTAGAGATATATTCATTTTTGCTTGTGTATGTATTATCATTTGTTTGTAAAATTGAGGTTTAGGTGTTGTAATTTGCAACTGATTTTTAGTTGCAGGTGAAGCAATGAGATTCTTTCTTAACCTCTCAAAAATCTGTTAATGGACCGTAGTTCGAAAATACAGTATATGACATGATTGAAACCTCAAAGCTGATAACTACCGGAAATACTCTGGACCCAAAGGAAAAAAGAAAAAGATGAGCTTTTCTTTTTGTGGATCAGATATGTGCTTTTAGCTTTTCTGATACCTTATCTGCATTATCTGGTTCCCCTGGGATTGTGCAGTTTGTCATTTTGATTCCACTTAATTAATACCGTTCACTTACAGTATGGAAGATAGCTTGTCTACCAAGCTGCTCATTTGAGGAACTAGTTGCTTAAAAAAAAAGCAAGGAGGATTCAGATGTCTCACAAGGGGAATTCCATTTTATTGGTTCTGCGAAGCCCGATCCCTTTTGAGCGAGAAAAGCTCTATTTTGCGCTCTTACCCAGGAATAAATCTTATTAAAAGAAAAAAAATGATTCATGTGATGGTCTAGATATGAAAGAAGTAATTGTCGCTTGTCATGTCATTAGACCACAGCTCTGTATACATTCCAGTTCCCTTTATGGGTTTATAGCAGGATATGGAAGCTGTGGACAATGTACAAATTTAAGGTGAAAAAAATGTCAAAACTTGTTTGTTGGGGATGCAGTCCTAGAGAACCTTCTTTATGCATTTGAGCATACTCGTACTTGATAATGCATTAGTCTCAAGATAAATCATATCCAGTATTGGCAAATGCTTCAACACTTGGTTCACGTTGTGAAAATATTTTAAGGTAAAACAAGTGCCTGAATGTAGTTGGCTGACAAAGTTTCGAATAGCATGTAGTTGCTTGATATATTTGCCTTTAACTCTGCATGACACCAAAAGATGAGTTTTGATGTCTGTCCAAGTTGGATTGCTTCTATTATTCAACTTTGTGAGATATCAACTGTTCCTACTAACAGTCTATACTGTAAATTTTTGAGTAGATCGTAATTACTTGGGGCAAGTCTAATAATGCCTACTATTGCTAAACATGATGGTCGGCAGCTGGAGACTGGGCTGCGAATTACCTCACAATCAACTACCCAAATGCAACCATGGTGGCAGGGTTATGGTGATAATACTATGCCTTTGGCAAGTGAGAATACCGTTGCCCAGGGGAAGTCTGAAGGTGGCAATGAGGAAAAAGAAACAAAGGCGCTAGCCATGGAATCTGGTATTTTCCACATTACATACAACAACGTGAATGTTTCATCCCTTAGTTTCTACCTGTATCTAATTTATACATAAACCACACTGCTGGCTTCTGATAATAATTCCTGAAACAGGGTGAAAACATTAGTTACTAAACTAGAAATGAAGTCTTCTTTTCAGTTTTCACTGAAATGTACCTTATTTTGATGTTGAAGAACAGAAATCCATGTGATGAGACCAAATTTAGCTGATTACTTGCAGCTTGAGCTAGAACTGGTCGAACTCAATGTGTTTCTGCAACTATTGTCCACCTCTTTACATATTCTTATATTTTGCTGTAGTCCAGATATTATGATAGTGAATAAAGGAACAATTAGTCAAGTTTCTTGTATATTATTCATGATTGGTCCAACTACTTATCGTTTCCTGTGTTAGACCTTCACAACAATAGAACAAGCATCAAATAACAACAGAACACTCCTGGCAATGCAGCCCTCTTCTATGCTAGCCTTCTAAAAAGTCCTTCAATTTTTTCCCAGCCAAATAACATGTACAATCTTTGCATTTACCACATCCACACATTTGATTAGATTATATAAAATTTTGCGGTGACAAGAAAAATATGAACTTTAATGTGTCAGACTTGGAAATTTTGAAAGAATAAACCAAATAAAAAAAGAATGAAAAAGAAAAAATAATATTAATACAAGAAGTGACACCAATAACCACTTAGAGGAGTTCACTCCCCCCTCCCCCCTCTTCTCCTCATAAGAAAAAGGCCTTACTTCTCTTCTATGAATTCCTTTGACTCTATTCAATCTGAAGCTTTATTTATTTACCCATACTCTTATTACTCCACGTACTAATGATGTTTATCTTCCTTTTACTTTTTTCAAACCTTGATTTGCATGTGGCGATTTATTAGTGATGTGATTTATATTTTCAGGATCAGATGGAAATAATGAGCAATACAAGCAGCACCTCAAGCATTTTGCTCCCACAACTGCTGCCATCATAGCTGAGCAGCAGAAGGAACTCACAGGTCATTCAGCTGTAAGTTATTTCATCTTCCCTCTCTGTCCATAACTAATGTGCACAATTACATCTAGCTGGTTGTCATTAGTTGAAGTCAAATTGATGGTTCCATTCTTTCCATGATTGGCTGTCTACTACATTTCGAAAGATTTATTCAGTAACCTATTGTTGCAGATGTTGGCATCATATCCATATCCAGATATGCAGTATGGCGGAATGATGACTTATGGGGCATCTGTAAGAACAAATCTCTCTAGCGTCTTTTTGCAGCTACTGATAGCTATATGCCATCAACTTCTAATTCTGCGCTTTTTCGTTTGTGTATGTAGTCAGTGCTAGTGTTATGTTTGTGTTCTCTCACTTTGTTGTTTATACTAGTGAAAAGAAACAGTTTCTTTGTCTAGTAGAAATGAGGGTTTTATTCTGTTTTTTCCGGGATGTGAGGGTAATATGTTAGTAATGGACTGCTGCCGTGTGATATTTGCTAATCATGTTTTCTTGTTATATATGATGGTTATGTTATTCAAGAGACTTATTTGGTTGTAACTCAATGCTATATTTGTATATGTAAATTGCATTTAAATCTCACCCTCATTGATCGGTGGAGTTGTATGCATTTGTACATGGTGCCAGCCTTTGGCCTTTAGCTTCTGCACTTCTAACTCTGTATTATTCCACATCTGAATTCAGCTATATCTGAAGGCACATTATAGGTAAAGCAAAACATTACCTAAAAATGTTTTGTGTCTTGTCAGGTACATCCCCACTTATTTGAAATTCATCATGCCCGAATGCCTTTGCCTCTTGACATGGAAGAGGAACCTGTCTACGTGAACGCAAAACAGTACCATGGAATATTAAGGCGAAGACAGATAAGAGCTAAAGCAGAGCTTGAAAGGAAAGCTATTAAAGCGAGAAAGGTATAATCAGTATAAGGAAGCACTTCACCTCCAGTCTTTTTTCGCCATGTGGAGCAGACCTGAATTATCTTATTTTGGACATAATCTTCATATCACATGAATTTTCATGTTATTGGTATTAGTAAATATATGAAGTTATAATCTGAAGACATGTCCAATATTGTTTCATAATTGACTTAGTAACTAATATCGTTCCACAGTCTTTTGAAAAGTTGAACAGTTTATGCTAACAAGGTAATGCTATCTAATGCTAAGAAGATGAGACTCAATTAGGAAAGTAAAGCTTGAAATGGGTCGTTAATAGCAAAAAGAACTACTACGCCTCAATTGTACATAGTTAGGGTTTTCTATAGGAATCTTTAGTGTCCATTTCACTTTATTTGGACCCTTTTCATTTCAATACTTAATAATTTGTCTTGCAAGACAAATCAAGTTTTTTCCCTTAAAAGTAGAGGTTCTCTACTGGCATACAATACAAACCTGTAGACAAAATAAAAAGATTACTAGTAGGCCTAATGTAAGTGTCCCAGTACAACTCTGTCATAATACCAACTGGTTGGTATCACCTATACAGATCTTTTGTTTTCATTGTGTTTCTTCTTCGCTATAAGTGTAATTCTTTTTGTTCGTTTGAACTCTTCGCTAAATTCAAGTGGAGTTTAAGAGATTATTGGTCTAAAGCTTACATTGCTGGTTCAAAACCCAGATAGAAGGAGGGTTGCGCAAAACTAGTCAAGTTATGATGAAACGGGTTGTTTACGTTATATGTATATGCGTTATCCGCTGTAGAACATATGATAAGATACTGGTTTACACTATTAATTTGTGGTTTTTCGGAAAATCATGAATATTTATGTTAGAGATAAGCACCTTGTTTTCCCTCATTTCAATTCAACATATATCATGTGGACATGGAGTGTAGCTTCTACTTCTTTGTTTCCTGCTCGTATCATTGGAAGTATGGCCTAATAGAATTGAAACGCGGGGTGAAAAGCTTTTATAGTGTTAAAGTTATCCTGCCTTTTGGTTCCATTTGTAGAGCTCAGTTAGTTTCAAGGTCGGGCTTGCCCTGTGAATAATATTAGCCTTTATAATAAGGAAAATTTGATGATAAACCTTAATGGACAAATATGGTGCTAGAATTTTTGCCATCAAAAGAATTGACTTAGTTCATGCATATGGAAAAGGTGCTTTAACTACACGTAAATGGATGTATTTACCTTCCGTGAATAACAGCTGAGCTATGCAAAAAGAGATGTCTGAGATTTGCAGTAATTGCTGCTTGTGGTTTGGGAAGCGGTTTTCCTGGTAATTTATTGCTTGATTGAGGAAACACTGTTCTGTACATTTTACAATATCTCATTCAACTGATGTTCTACGAGGGAACTGAGGAAGGGAGACGAAATGTGAGAGATTATCGAAACTCTTGCAGTACTAATTATGTTAATTTACACAAGCAAACAATCATCTGATTTATTATATCTTGCTTTATTGAATTCTAAATCAGTGGGCAAAAGTCTCAAGATTTTCTCTACGGAAGGATCAGTATCATTCCTTATAGTTTTTTCAAATGCTGTGAGAGGAGGAATTAAGATGTATTCTTGACTTGGTTTACCCTTATTAATCCTTGTGATGCTGTGCAAAAGGTGGCTTTTATAAGTACTATAACTGTCTTATATACACTGAGCAGAACATTAGATCAACAATTCTGTATGTAGATTGCTGCAGTTTCAAAAAACTTCTATATGCAGATTGCTGCATTTTGGCGTTTAGTGCCTATGATATGTCGTCACTTTTTTTCGTAAGATGTGTTGATTAAACTGATATTGGTTTGTTTGTATTTGTTAGCCATATTTGCATGAATCTCGGCATCAGCATGCTATGAGAAGGGCAAGGGGATCTGGAGGCCGTTTTCTGAATACTAAAAAGCTCAATGACATGGATTGTACACCAGAGGAGACTAAAAAATATGGGGCAACCATTCCAACTCACTCTGGCAACTCGTCAGGTTCCGGGAATTCTGATCAAGGGGGAAAGGAAGGATCTACTGTTCAAGACATGCATAAAGGACACAGCCACAGTTTCACTACTGGCAATGGCCATGGTTCATCTGTGTATTTTGCCCAGAGCACTGGAAGTGAGCAAGGGAATGACCGCTACGGTCGTGGAAGTTGGAGCCTGCTGGTCAATCAGGCTTCTCGTGGAGCAGCATCCAGCAACTAAGACGCTTCTCTCCACTGATGGAGGGGTCCGCGAGCATTTTCTTGTGCCATAGGTCTATTACTTGCACCGTTCATGCAAGCAATGCCGAACGTACATGTGAGGCAACTTCACCGTGACATGGGCTATGCTCAGGCAATTCATTCTTGGCTTGGTTACTTGTACTATATGAGTGGCGATGAGGAAGAAAATAGCATATGGCGACTATGATACGTTACAAATTCGCCATTTATTTATCTTTCCTCTCACCCTGTATGTAAATAAGGAAAAATATTTGTCGGAATGTAGGATTAGAAGCAGTTGGAATCTGATACTTCAAAGTACTGCAGCATCTTGAATGTGTGTGGCTATTTGTTGGATGGGTTTGTAAAATTGACATACTGTGAAGTTGCTTTTATGCTGTTTTGCTTGATTTTCCAATGAGGATCTGCAATCCTCTTTGACCATTGAACACTTATTCATCACTGAATGATTATGCCCTTTTATCTATTACTCTGTCTGGTACAAGGGATGAGAGATAATAATCTCGAGATAAAATACATGATTATTTTATTCCACGGTTGGTCAGGGGTATTAATTAGTGTTGAGATTATTTATCCCACCATTTGTATTAACAATGATGAGATAAGTTATCTTATATATATATGGTGCGATAAGGTATATAAATATGTTTAAATGGTTGAATAGAACATCTCATTTAGGTGATTTTTTTCTCTAGTATTTGTGTAGGCCTTTATGGATAGAGTTATTTTGTACATAGTATCTCAGTGTGTGTTGGTGGCACATAATCTCTTTAGCATTTTGAAAACACACCATATAAATATAATATTTGTAATCAAACTGTTAGCTTCTCCTTTAATCAAACAACTATTATATTAATTTGTAATGTTGACAATTAGTATAACAACAATGTGTGATCCTGAAGTTTGGGGAGGGTCAGTGTACACATACAAACGTTACTTTTACCTTGTGTAAGTAAATATGATGTTTCTAATAGACCTTTGACTCAAGAAAAATAGTTTCAAAAATAAGTCTACCAAATACAACAATAAAAGATATGATGAAAATTAGACAAATATAAGATTTGAATTTTCTTTCTCCGGAGTTTATACTTAACTAGTACTTAAGGAAATTATACCTAAAAGTGCAGATTTATTCTTCTAGTTAAAAGAAAATCAAATTTATCTGTACTTTAAAAAATGGTCAAATTTATCCCTATACTTTGTCTGTACTATTGTCTCCTTTAGAATAAGGGATATATTCAAACAAAATACAATCACGAGGACAAAAATGACCCAAAAATATAAAAGCGAAGATTAATATGATTAAAAAAAAAAGTGAATCATAAATATAAATGACTTTCCGGATGATAAATATGACATTTTTCTATACTTGATAGTCAAAGTAAAAGGACCCTATGGACAAAACTATAAATATTTCAAAATATAAGGGCTAATTAATTCAATAAATAGATCTCTATACTAGGTTAATGTCAGGCGCCGTTACCCTGCGGATAAAGTACCTTCTGTGATGTTTCTCACTTCATCTCTTTTCTTGTACTTCCTCTTTCAATTTGGTATTAGGGGGATTTTAGGTTTCTTTTTTTTTTTCAAAAATAAATTTAGTTAGATATTTGACATGAGTTTATAAAAATCGATTTTGATTTGTGATTTTTTTTTTTTCGAATTGATAAAATATCCCATTGATGAATCATTTAGTAATCTGAAATGTTTGATGATTGGTGCTCCCTTTTTCTAAAAGGTTGAGGAACCATCGCACTTCACCATTGTGGATACTAGGCATTCTGAGGGATACAAATTTATTTTATTCATTTCAATCTGACGATTGATTTTTTATTTTTGGTCACTTGTCTCGAATAGTCATTTTTTTCGTGACTTGTGAGAAATCTAGTTCTTCAAAATCGCCTAGACGGAAGGACATTTTGATACATTTTAGTAAATTATTTGAACAATTCAATTGTATTGTACCATGAGAGGCACATCCCTTGTTAAACTGTGCTCCCTTATGCAGTGATCTCAATGACATTGAGAATCTGAAAAACTGGTTGTTATTGTACAAAATCGCTACTACAGTCTGATAGACCAGAAATAGCATTGGCGGAAGCATCTCACAACTTTTTAAAAGTAATCGCGCTAACAGAATTTTGAAATTTTCTGGGATGGTATTACATATCAAGTGACTAAAAACATAATATCTATGGAGTTGATATTCGATCCAGTGTTTGCTCTCCGGTGAGCCACAGTACTTATGTTCGCAGATTTAATTTGTTTCTGATAACTGAAATAAGATGCCATCAATAGAGGCTGAAATTACAAACTATATATCCGGACATTTATTACATTTCAAGTCAAGCGGTACCAGATAGCCAGCAGCTATCGCTCTCACAGTTTGGCTTGTTCTCGAATTTGTTCCTGTTCAAAGTATAATGAAGTCAGAGAATGAAAGCAATTTCCTAGAGAAACCTAGTAATAAAGCATGTGAAAATTCAATTGAAACACCAATATCTTTTGGTTGGCATCTCACCTCTGTGACAAAGAAAGCATGGAATCCATAAGGAACTCTTTTTGGTAATTCAACAACTGCCACAGGCTCCGCGGACATTGTTTTTGCATCAATTACATTCACAGCTGACTTTCTGCATAAATTTCAAAAGGGAATGGCTCAGTCAAGGTGATCCTGTTTTATATTTCAGTATAAACTTTGCATTTCCCTAAGCACCTAAGATCTAAGATAGGAATATAATTGACAGGTCCAGGGAAATAGGGACATATGCCACTTTCAATAATATCTAAATGAAGTCCAAAGAATATTATAACTAATTAGTGAATGCTCTTCTCCTGTACGCATGTTTCTAGCTATGTTAATATCAAGGTGGATAAGAAACAGACAATTGAGCATCATATGACCATAAAAGCATGTAGCTTCAGTATATTTTGGTCGCAAAACGTTCTACACACACATAGCAGTCATTGAGATAAAATAGATTATGATCTTTAAATTATGCGGGTTCAACTGTTGGAGACATCAAGCTGTCTTAAACCGACTCGCCGCTGCTCTTTCACTTTAAACAGTAGTACAAAAGAAGTTTTCCTTATTTCCTTATCATTAGGAAGACCACCAATGCAGAATGGTCTTAGTGATACTCATGAAAATGCAAGTAAGAGAGTGGAAGACAAGATACCCGGTGTTCTCATCATGAATGAAGAATATCAAGTAGCCATCATCCTCTTCACATTCTGTACCAGGCTGACTGGGAACAAATACAGCTTCCGAACCAAATCTGCCAGGTCCTAGATCAAAGATACCTTGAACATTTCCGCCAACTTCAAGCTGTGATTTTCCAGTCTCTGGTTCAGCATGCAAATCAAATTTGATGATTCCAGTTACCTTAGCAATGCTGTTCAAAGTGGTTCCATATACATAACGCTGCTTCCTAAATTTCAACAGAGTTACTATTATTATACCAACATAAGACAGAGGCCTACTGATAAAACTCTCAGTAAACCAGATCAAGCAATGACAACCAAAGAGGAGCATAAAGCTAATACACAACACCTTAGCACTCATGAATAAATTAGAAGCAAAACAGACAGATGATAAATGAAGGTGTTCATCACCCAGCATTTTATATGGCCAATACTTATGCTAAGTTGATTGGAAATTGCCTGATAATTTTAAAGATAGGAGAGCTGACCTGCCAGTGTAGTTCTCGTTGATCCTTGGAAAATCAACAGCAGATTCCGATAGTTTCTTCTGTGAAGCTGCACCACTCTTCATGTTAAATCTCATTTCATATCTGTAAAAACAAAACCCTGATCAAGAACTGTGGCAGATATAAACAAGGTCAATTAAAACAATCATTGTCAGAGTCTCCTAACAGCTCATTGCAGAAATTCTCAAGCTTTTCTTTAACAGCTCCATTGACCATGTCTAGGTCTGGGTTCACAAGGCGGCAGGTAATCAACACGACTTCATCTCCCTCCTCCCAAGCATTGGCTGGTAAATTATCAAAATGATAACACCAGTCAAAATAAAGTAATATAAAAAAAAGAAGACAATAGAAATACAAAATATTGGGAGAATATTCTTCATGATTGAGTTAGTGAAGAGAACAATTATGGATACTGTGTAGAGTATTTTCAGCGATTTTTCTTTCTTGATAGTAGAATATTTTCATCGCTTATGTTTTAGTTAAGAATCCTATTACTTGAAGAAAATAACATTATTCTCTATGTTCTTAAAACCAATTCTAACAAAAGTTTTCCCTCTCCTTGCTTCTTGAAATGGCACTCGATCCCCTACAATCGTGGTAGAAGCATAAATACTTTTCGCTCACTATTGGCCGTCCTTACGCTGCACCCAGATAAAGTTTTTTATTGATCTTTTCTCTTTCTGATCATTCTAACGGCAGAACTTATTTATCACAACCCTTTTTGTGGCACCACACCTCTTTTTGTTGACTTTCTGGCATATCATAACCATATCTCATCACTAACTTTTTTTGGGCTTTACTAGTCTCTTCCCATCAATATTTTGATAATTATTCTGGCAACTTTTCAAGAAAATTATTAAAGAATTCAAAATCAATCAAATCACCCCAAGTAGGATTGGAACCTACGACCAATTGGTTAATCCTCAATTTCTTGTTCTAGATACTTTTTGTGAATACATTTCCTCCTCCTTTTTCTTTATCCCTATACTATATCAGAGTCTGGCATCAAGTTCCTTATCTAGGACATTGAATTTTTCTGTCAATAATTTGAGAGAAGTCTTCATCTCTCCTGTGTTGTTAAAACCAATTTCAAGAGATATCTCTCTTCTTTTTCTCCTTCACAAAAGACATACTGAAGTATATCACATTGTGATGAACTTAAGTATTACCTATTGTACACCAACTTCATTGAGATTTGACGGCTGACTTAACAGCCAACTACATAAGATTTACACAAGAGAAAAATGCAAAAAGCATGGATTCAGTGTTGCTTTTCTCATCCTCCTCCCTTTACAACATATGCACAACCTTCAAGAAGCTGAAGAAGAAGACGAAGAGTTCAGGATTGAGCCAAAAAAAGAAGAAGAAAAAAATGGGTTTCAACAATACGTGTTCTTTCCAATACAGTAAGTTGTGCATATGTATAGTACTTAGCACGAGAAATGCTTCTAAATTCTGCTTTGCATGTACTGTCAGCATCACAGCATGTGATTGTTCTATCTATGCAAAATATCAAGTTTCGACCGCTCAATTATTTTTTAAAATATAATGTTTTATCCATACACATAAATGCGGATCTGGTAACTGAACTTAATTTTAATTTCATCTGGTTCCAAAAGGAATATTCTTTTACTATGAACTTTCTTATTCACAGATTATTTTTTATACAGGATTATCAATCAAAATTGATGCCTATTAAGCTATGTTGCTCATACTAGGGTCCGGGTATACAATCCAGGTGCGGATTCTTTGTCAAAGTACCAAAGGAAAGTTCACCACATCCACTATGGATCCCACACCCACATCCATGTCGTGTCTACATGGGTGCTGCAGAGATTTTGAAGAGTCTGCAACATCGCTATTAAGCGTTACATGCATGTGAGCAGGGGCGGACCCACGTGGGTTCCAGGGGGTTCACCCGAACCCCCTCGGCAAAAAATTACACTGTATATATAAGGTAAATTTTCTGTATTTATGTAGATATATTAATTTTGAACCCCCTCAATGACAAAAAGAAACTTATAGCGCAGCGGCAGGTCGTCTTTAAGTTGAGATTCGCGTCTTGGGTTTGAATCCCGGCGGTAGCGTTTTATTTTCAGTTTCGTTATTTCACATTAGTTTTGGTTTTTTTTAAAAAAAAAAAATTGCTAAAATTTTTTTTCCTTAAAATTTTGTTTTGTTGGCTTATTTACATGTTTATACTTTTATTTTTCGAACCCCCCGAACGAAAATCCTGGGTCCGCCACTGCATGTGAGACGTATTGGCTAGTTACCAGCTTTTCTGTCCAGGATAGAACTATCTTTAAACTTTTCAAGGAAGACAGACCACAAAGTTGCTTACCATTGTGAAATATGAAGCAATTAGGAAGCTCGAACCACCTGATTAGGGCCTCATTGTTTGCATATCGTGCAAGGACTCCAAATCGAGCCTTTTTAGTAGCATCAAAGGTGAAAGCCAGCTTATTGTTTTTCACCATTTCCTGAATAGAAAATTCAAAAAATAAGATATTTCACATGTGAAAGAATCTGATGATACAACCCAAAATCTTAGTGCAATGGATGAAATAGCCCAAAACCTTTATAAACTCTTTTGAAAGCCCTTACACAACCCATGTAAAACAAATATAAACTCAGCACCCTCCCTACAAGTAGCCTGATCATGGGGTTCACACGTGAACTTTATTACAGACTTATGGATATGAGAATGGGTCTACCAAAGGTTGGCTCTAGTAACATGTGATAGAATCTGAGGATCCAAACAAAACCTTAAGGCAGTAGATAGAGTAACCACGACCTTGATAACTCCTTCAGAATCCCTTCCACAACCCATGTTTAACTCAATATTTCAAAGTTTAATTCATTTTCTTATAGTTCTTTCAATGCTCAGTTGACAGCCATAATTTCTCATAACATACTTTGGATACAAGAAGAATAAAAGCAAAGAACAAAGTTACCAAGTTCAAAAAAACATGCATATGAGCTGAATTTCAATATGTAATATCTGTAGAAGCAGTAGCAGAACCCCCCCCCCCCCCCTTCTTTCAAATCTTCTGAGTGTAATACATGCAACCAATCATGAATTTCTATTTGGACAAACAGTTACCTACGACAACTTTTAAAAAAAATCAGAAGTCCATAAACTAGAATTCTTTCTGCAGTTCTCTCCTACAGAACTCCAACTGACGTAACGAAACTTAACCTCTCTCATTGATTCAATTGTTGAGCAAGATGTTTCATCTTTTAAAAGCTTACGTTATTCCCATCAACAGAGGAAAACTGATAAACAAGAGCAATCAATAAATTGTGGGCTATAGAAGTCTCATACCTTCGGACGGAAACACAAAGGAAGATCCATCATAATTGCATAATTTTCAGTAATAGCAAAATCATGCATCATGATAGGCTCTGGTATTGTTATTGGGACCGGGTCCTGCATAATTCCATCCTTTGATATAACCCTATAAGTGATGTAAGGTGGGGTGTGAGAGTAGCCAAAGGTAAACATCTCACCTGCATGTAAAATTTCAAAGTCAAACTCAAGAGTGTTCTACCTACACAATGACTGAGTAACTCATACTTCAAGCTTGTACTAAAAGATCCATTTTTAGATCTTTTTCTCTCACTTCTGAACACTGACCTTGAACTAAAATTTATGCAGTCTCACAGAAACACAAGATAAGCACATGACTAGTATCAGAGATAATATAAACTGACTATGGATAGTTAATGCAGAGTCAGAAGTTAAAGAGAGGATCCTAATCTTGTGCCAACGTACATGGACAACTGTATGAACCGATGGACTTACCAGCCTTGATCTTTACAAAGAACGATGCTAAAACACCTCTCATTCTTTTTACTTTTTCAATATGACAACGAAAAAAATTACACTCTTTCCACATGCACTACAACCCAAAGGGGGAACCATGCTCCCATCTTGGGTTCCCCACCCTACACCTCAATTCCAAAATCAGCTTGCCATGGAATTCAGTTGTTGAATTGATGTGACAAATTAGTACTGTGTTTGGAAGAAGATATAATTTTCCTTTTTTGTTTCTTAAAAATCAACATCACAACTAACAGATTGGCACGCAGGCATTTATATCGGAGGAAGAGAAGTCAGCAAATGAGAAAAGAAGGCTGAGCAGATGTCTCAACTAAAGGAGGTTATGCAGTTGCAGGATTGTACTTGTAGTTAAAATTATTAGAAGAATACATGACTGGTACTTCTTTCATCAGAAAATATTTGGGTAGCAAACAATTTGAATTTACAGATAGTGACATGCAGAACTAGGATGATTTCTCCCTTACCAGTTACAGGATCAACTTTTGGATGGGCAGTGAAGGAATGCGTCAATCTTTTGTCATAATCCAGCATGCCAAGTGTTTGAAGATCTCCATCCTCTAGAACTTTAAGTGCATCTGTGTGACGTACACTCAGTATCAAAGCAATAAAATGCAGTGTACCTATAATCTAAATCCTTGCAGGAAACTGCATTAACTACTAATACTTGTTCTCTGCCCAAGACGAGCAAAAACTTCAGATTACAATTTCACTATATAATTGTGCAAGATACAAGGAAAAGGAATAGTGAAGGGGGAAAATAACGTCTGCTCAAACGCTTGCACATCAAAATCATAGATAGTTCATCTTTCTGAATTAACAGGTCAAACAGAGAAATGGCTTACAAGGTTTATCAGCCTCTGAAAGTGCCAAAAGCTTCCCATGGTGATATACTAGAGCCGTATTAGCTGGACAAGGAAACGAATCTTACTTTCAGTTAGTAACTATCACATAGACTTGATAAATGTTGCTATGACTAAGGATATATTCCTCTGGCATAACAAGTTATACCTGGAAAGACTTGTGAAGAGAAGATACATAGACTAACTAAAATTCCAGCCAACCAACCTGTGCTATTTCCATAGGAGATGTCCAATACTTTCAGCTTTGTTCTGAGCATTTGCATATAAACTGTGAACAGACCAAACAGCCCTTTAAGATCTCCAACCTGCACATATAGAATATGCAAATGTTTTATAAAGCATAGCATGTGATTGCATGATGCAGTAGTTCCATTGGTTCAGTACAGAAAATTTAAGGAAACTAACAGCAGAATGTACGAAACAATTCCAGGTCATGAACACTAATAGGATGCCCCAATTCCTTTCCTCTAATTACATGTTGATGCTGAGATCTATGACGAAGGCATGCCAGCAGATGTGTCATTTTAACTTCTAGTTATCATAAACTAAAAGGAAAAAGGACACAATTTTCTTTCAGATAGGAATAGGACATCTTCAGTGTAAGAATATTCCTCCAGTTTGCTTGCTGAATTCAAGGAAACTTCTGTTTTCGGTTTTTCGCACAATTGCTTCCTGCAACATTCTTCAATTAGGGTTACCATCGTCCTTTTTGTAGTGTCAAATCTTTGAATTCTGTACATGACCACATTGAATAGGCTAGGAAAGGAAGGGAATCTTCGTGTGAAAAAAAGAGAGGAGAGAGGGCTAGGTCAACATTATGGATAGTGTAGTGCAAGGACTGAATAGGAAGGATGCTCAATGAAGCGTTCAAGAGAAGAGTATAGACTGTTGAGCAGGGCTAGTCAATGCCTCAAATGCAAATATAAGTAACAGAATATTCTAACCTAGCTAGAAGACAAGAAACTTTGTGTCACATGAAACCTCAGCAGACAACTTTAGCAAAATATTCAGCACTAAATCCAAGCGGTGAGAGGCTTCAACCCTTTCCACTAGATAATTATTTCTCCAGTAGAATGGTTTACTCTACAAGTTACTTATTTGACCTATGATCAACTATCAAAAAGTCATTGTTGCACTGTAGAATCACAAAGTCGGTATCCATCAACAAAGTGCCAATAAAAAAGAAATTCTTCATTCTTCCTCCACTATGATCTTGATGTCATTTTTGAGAAATTTGTCCTTTTCTACACTATCCAGTTTGGATGAGAAATCAGCAATGAAAATCACATGTAAAGATCAAAATTAAGGAGTTGGAATGTGAACAATATAATTATGATGTCACAAGCTTAGCAAGAACAGAGAATTCAGGCACACAAAATAGCTGAAACGGCACCCCACACTGCTGTAATTCCTGGAGCATATTTTCAAAATGATGTTATATTCTAAGGAAAAACCATATTTGAACAACATCATTCCTAGTTCCACAAAATAAATACAATAATACATAAAAAAAAAATCACCCTTTCCAAATAGCATGCAAAAATTCCTACTTATTGAAGCATCCATAATCTGGCGAACTATTAAAAAACAAAAAGAAAAAGGAAGAAAAGAAAAGTGTCCATAGTTATGCGAAGAAGTTGCTGAAAGCATCTATACATGTGTAGAAGTTTTAGTACAAGAAACTTCAATCGTTATTATAGTAAGCTTGATGGGAACAAAAATCTAGGAGTAAGAGTATAAAACAAAAGCATACCTTCATAAACTTAGCTCCACCAAAGAACTCTTCTTGCTTTAGACGTGAAGTCCTCACATAACGTGAGACATATGTTGCTTTTCCATCTTTAATGCGCAAGCCATGAATCATGCTGAAATAAGGCTAAATGTTTGAGGTTACATTACTTCTTTTCACGTGAAAGTTATAAAAATGTGATACTTTTTGAGCTTAGCATAAGTCATCCAAAAGTTCAAGAAAAAGGTAACTGGAAAAACGGAATAGGAAAAACAAGAATAAAAATCACTTTGTCATAATAAACAGCAGCTGAATTATCAAATACAATTTGATCACATTTTGTGCAAAGTAAAAAAGATTAGGCAGAAAAAATTAGTAATACTAATAATAACAACAATAATAATAATAATAACAACTAATATTTTTCTTTATTATTGATAGTAGTAGTAGTAGTATTAGTATTGATATCAGTAGTAGTAAGAGTAGTAATAAAGGAGAACAAAACACTTGTTGTTGCTGCTTTGCCTAAATTCCTATCTAGTTGGAGTCGGCTATACAAATTTTTTCTTGTTGGTTAAAAGTCCGCTATACGAATCTTCACCATCCATTTCGCTCTTCATTCTTATCTTCAACAACTTGGGGTTCTTTAACACTAGAGGTCCTCTACAATGTCCACTAATATAACATCTCCAACTAAACTAAATAACTTTGAACCTGATGTAAGCATACCATCGTGACTAACTTTTATCTTAACTAGTTTATATTGCTTATATGAATTTTTTGTTTCCATTGTGTTCCATTTTTAGCTAAGTCTACGGATTCCAGGAGATATTATCTTCCGGGACAACTTTCTTACCTATGATTAGGTATATCTTGTCCTCTTTTAACACCTTCGATCATCATACTTTCACTCTGTACAAATAACAAAGCCACTGATATGAATTGATTTATATAATATACAAACTAAATAGTCCTGATCCACCTCGTAATATAATTCTTAACAAACAGCTCAGTCTGTTTGCCGAGTAGGAGGGGAACTAAAAAAGAGAGAGAGAGAGGATGCCCACATAATCTGGAATCTTATTGTCTTGCCATCCTAATGTTAAATCCTTCTTCCCTGTTATCATCAAATTCAAATATTTATTTTCTTGTCAATCCTTTTTTTCCTGTCACCATAAAATTCAAAGATTCATACCCTTGCTATCTTAAATACTCAATCTTTCTTTTGTTGGAAAAATGGTATCAATCCTTTGTAAGGTCTGTTTATGGAGACTCTATAATGCCCGTTTGAATTGTTCAATTAAGAATAGGGTTCAAGGGAAAATTTTCCAATGTAACAAAATGCCAATTGAATTTCTCATTTAGTTTCTCTTCCGAACAGAAAGGGACTTTAGTTTCTGTTCCTACCAGAAAGGGAGCTTAGTCACATAATATGCAGAAATCTATTTGTTTAAGCTGGGCACAACATAGATAGTTGGAAGTTGGAACAAATAAAAACGAGAGCTACTGAGGCGCTCGTTGCTTCTTTTTCAAAGTAACTAGGAAATAATTGATTTTTCTCCAAATTGCAAAGTCAAGATTGTAAAGGACATACCCATCCCCATCAAACCTGCATATAAATAGAGCATGGATAAGCATCAATGCAATTGGGAAACTCTGTTTCAAGAAAAAGTATGGGGTTCCACTATAGAAGAGAAGGAACTTGAAGTTCCTGAGCAGAATATAGATTTAGAATAAAAACGAACCAGTGATATCCAGCAACCGGAGCAAACTTTGGATTTGGACCAACTCTAACAAATTCACCATTAAGGCACTCCTGTAATTAAATGTTCAAATTACTAAGCATCATTAGAGTCAAGTTGATGGCAAAAAGCATAGAATGTACAGCCTGAGCAGTAAAGTCTACAATATTCCTTATGCTTTGAATCCTGGGAGAAATGAAAATAATGGTAAAGAAGTTTAATCCTGCAGCTGACAAATCAGTTCCAGAAAATGCAAACCAACAGTGAGATACGGGGTCGAGAGAAAAACCATTCACAATATCACAAACTGAACTTCAGTAAGGTATCTATCCCAAGCTGTTACTTACCCTTGCCCTGTTAACTATATGTTACATCGTTAATAGTATATGTTACATTGGTTCAGTGGTATGAGCACAGTTTGAGATGTGAGGGTTAGGCACATGTCATAGATTTGAATCCTCTCACTAAGAAAAGCTTGGTATTTAAGTAGAGAAGGGTAGGGGGCATTATCCACCGAGTTTCAAACCGTGCGCCACTACTCCTCAGGGATTTCACGGTTATCAAGAAATAGTAAATGTCATCTCAAATTCTAGTCTCTTCTCTTTCTATTTTTTTTCTATATATGGAAAGTTCAAAAATCATCATATAGTTATCTCATAGGAAAAAGAACAAATATTAATTTATGTGGCGCTGAAGCCCCTCAGAACCTTCTACACAGTCCCACTTGCTTGGGACTGGGCATAGTTGTTGTTGTAATCTTCTACACAGTCACTCACATCCTGAATAATCTAAATGTCTTCACATTTACAGGTTGCATGCACTATAACTATCAAGCAAACTGCTCTAAACATTAGCACGTTGAATTTAACCAGTCAATTACTGTATTATAGTTTTGGACATAAGATCTTGAAGATTCCATAGAAATCTTACAGCAATATAAGCAAATGTTTCCTGCACCAAGGATGATAAAAATGAAATCTTCACATTGATAGAAACAACTAGGAAGCCGCTCCGCCTCCCTGATTCGTGAAATCACCACTGTCTTTGCCTTTAATAAAACAGCCCATATATTTTATGATAATCAACAATTCCTAATACACTGATGGAATAGAACACTAGCAAAGTTGTTTGAGGTGAATCCATGCAAACTGTAAAACTTAATTGGATAACTTCTTGTCACCAGAGTATTTAATACCCTTGAAAAATTGAAATTATTACTGTTCAGAAGTAACAAAACCATAATCCAATGGTAAATCTTATTACGAATTACCATTTTCATCAGAACCCAGAAGGATCAAATTAAATTTCACCCAACCATGCTGATCAACCGCAACCTAATCTCGTATCAGATTAACACTCCTAAGCTTTTGGCTCTTTTTTTTTCACTTCCTCATTTCTCCCTCTCTTATTTTGATGATAGAAAAAAGATGAGCATCAAATTATTACTCCATACTAGTTTCCTACTACCATTTCTCAAAATGAAGTTTGCAATTATCAAGTTGTAGCCTCTGTCTAGACAAACAAAACCAAAACCTTCTTCTTAAAACACCCTACCCCTCTGAACAAAGAGGTTTAAGCCACACCCAGTTGCAGCAAATATAACCCAAGGTTCACAAAACATCAAAGTCTAAGCAATAACATTAATAAATAAATAAATAACCAATCTCCTATGGTGCACTTAGTTGAATGTTGACTTATTTACCTAGAGAACTAGAGACTTGATACATTTGGGAAAATCTTAGTAGCTCAGTTGATTGGCTAACGGAACTTTCACCTTGTAATTTCCTCCCCATTTCCCAAACCCCAATTGAACCCAGTCGTCGGTTGAACGTTAGTAGTGTCCTATAGGCTATATTCATTCCTTAAAAAAAAATAAAAATAGGAAGTTGGCTGGTGGAGATGCATGAAAACTGGCCCAAACATCACTGGTTATAAAAAATATAATAATAAGCAATCTCATGCGAGTCGAAACAGGCAAAAGTAGAGATAGCAAAGAAGTAGTGAACTGACCGGAAGATGGCCTTGTACAACAAGGTCATTAAGAGGAGGAGTTTCATCAGTAGGTGCAAAATTGCCTTGAAGATAGTGAAGTGGCTTAGATGAATCGTGCATTAATTTGACAATTCCCCATTCCAACAAATCTGTAGCTTTGGCAGTTAATCCCTTTCGTGGCTTTGGGTTCACCACCACTACTCCTCCTTCAAGTCTCTCTACTCCATCATCTTCTTTTCTCCCCATTTTTGATTGTTAGCTCTAATGATTTTTTTTCTCTCTCTCTCTGAATATACTATATAGATTGTTTGTTGATACCTTTCACGATTGACGGACATGCCATGGACACGTTACTATGTTTGTTTGTATTCGCGGAGGCCTCTTTTCCAATGGTGGAATTATCTTTTTGTTATTTACGAGGTTAACAAAATACTCAGTTTTTTTAAACATAGGAAGCGTATATTATTTGAAAATCTCGACTATTCGGCCTAACACTTTTTGTTTTCAACTATAATAGCTAACTTCATACGTCTCATAAGTGGAGTAGGATAAAGTATGGACAAATTTTATATCTATACTTTATTAAATAGGGAGGTTTTTTTTTAAAATGCAGGATACTTTGTTTCATGTTTGTTATTTTTTCTATTTTAATTTATGTGATGTAGTTTGACTTGACATAAAATTTAAGAAATAATGAAAAACTTTTGAAGTGTAATTTAAAATAAATAATAAATATTTGTGTCTCTTGTAAATCATTTCATTATAAATAAAATAAGAAAATTTAAATTTACTTTAAAATAAGTAATAAATATTTGTGTCGCTGTAAATTATATCATTATAAATAAAATAAGAATTTTAAAGTTAAATTATTACAAAATATAGAAATATATAATTCTTTTTGTATTGACTAAAAGAAAAGTGGTTATATAAATTGAAATAGATGAAATATATATATTATTTGGAAATCTCGACTAACTGCCTAACACTTTGTTCAATATACCCAATATAATTTCATAAGTGAGCTCTGGAAGAGTAAAGTATGGACAAACTTTATATCTACACCTTATTAGGTAGTGTAACTATTTTCCAGAGACGCCTAATACTTTGTTTCATGTTTGTTATTTATTGTTTAGTAATATCAACTAGTTGTCTAGCACTTTATTTCAACAACAACATATCTAATATAATGTATAGAGAACATAGAGTGTAGACAAACCTTACCCCTATCTTGTTAAATAGAGACGTCGTTTTCAAACCACACCTAACACTTATGGTTGCTATATATTGTTTGGTAATCTATTATATTAGCCCTTCTATTTCAATCTATGTGACATACTTTTTTATTTTATTTTTTAGCTTGTATTAAAAAGAACATTATTTTTCATAATTACAAATAATTTAAATTTAAAATTGTTGTTTATCCATGGTAAAATTACTTGTACCTACACAAATAACTGAGATCAAACCACATTTTCTATTTAGAAAAAAAAACCTTTTAAAAAAATTTGTGAAATATTTAACTATATTATACTGTATTATTTTGAGAAGTATAATGTTTGAATAGATTATATTATTTTCTATCATTATAAAATATCACATATTAATAATTTGAATAACAAACTTACGCAAAAACGAAAATCCATTTAAGCGGACACTAGGAATCTTTATGATTTCTGTTCTATTTAAGAATAAGAATATCCTATTCACCATAGGTAATGCTTCCCTGGATCAGGAGATTGGTCGGCCTTTGGATATAAAAAATTGATAAATAGAAAAAGTTAACATTTGAAAAAAGAAAAGTTTTAAAAAAATATTTAAGAATTAAAGTTATATTTAAACATGCTAAAAACTTGAAAAAAAATTCAAGCTTTGTGAATTAAAAAGATACTTGATAAACTAATCAAAACTAACTTGAAACTTATCTTCAATTTATTTATTTTTAAAAATAGTATAATCAAAAACTATTTAAGATTTTCTTTTGAAAAAAAGGAAAAAAATATTTACGACCAAACAGACGATTCTATATTAGACTAGATATGTGGTGCCCGTGCAAGGCACAGGCCTATTGCTGTTATTATTCTTTGTATTATGAGTACTTCACAAGATTAATTAAAAGAAATTCAATATGAAAATACTAAAAGAGAAAGCATAAGTATCATGTTTACAACATGTTAACACTTCACAATATTTACTTGGATTGAGGAACAAAGTTTTAGAAAGATATTCAAACTACTATGAAATGTCCTTCAAATGATGAGTTGTTTGCAATAATTCTAACTTGACACTTTCGAACCTCTGGAGATGATTTTATTTTTCCTCAAGCTCTGAGAGATCCATCTTTCACCCAACCTGGCTGAGGACGTATAAGTAAGACACTTTCGAACCTCTAGAGATGATGATATTTTTCAGCAAGCTCTAGAAGATATATCTTTCACCCAACCTATCCAGAAAATATGTATGAGGTTTGTTGATTTGATTCAATGCCATCCTATAGCTAGGGATTCAGTTTGCATAATATTTTACAACAATTTCAAGCAAATTAACATAGAGAACAAATATAAATTGAGTTATTTACGTTTTTGAGAGAAATTATCTAGAATCTACAAGCATTAGAGCTTATACTCTTAACACTTGGCTTCAATTAATTGCATATTCATAGCAAAAGTTAAAATGATATAAAATCACTGATAAAGTAGTAAATACGTTACATATTACAGGTTATGCAACCAAGTGATCTCCTTTGCTGAATTAATGTTCCTAAAGTGAGTGCAAAAGAAGAGAATTTAAAGAGAGATGTTAATGGTTTAGATAACTGTAATTCTATTCCTAAATTCAATATGTTTATCTTATGAGTTCCTGCAAGTAGTATAGATGTGTCCACTATCAGGTTAATACGTACCATAAAATTACTCTCAACCAAAAACAAAATTTCAAAGAAGTAAGAAGACAACTGTGACAATTAAATTAGATTTAAAAGCAGAACATTAAAAATTATCTCTGTCTTACCTTTGTTACCATTCAAAGCATTCGCCCCAAGCTTTTCCACTCAGTCTCTTATGCTCTATGTAGCTCGGACTCTTCAAAAATGTCAAAGGGGTGCATGTCGGATTCACCAAAAGTAGTGTATTTTTGGAGAATCCGACATGGGTGCGGCATCGAAGGTGAAGAGTTCGCACAACTTAGCTTATGCTACTTTTGGTCCATTCAAAATAACTTGAGCTTCCCAAAACATGATGATTTCATCCCCTTGAAATTAGATGGCCTATGTTGTGAACACATAACTTTTTAATGACTTTTCTTAAACACTTATCATGTTTCTAACTCTTGAATAACAGACATTTTACTGCGCATATAATGTTTCTAGAGATCACCCAAAAAGTAGGGGCATAGGTTTTTAGTTTTTACTCTTCAGAAGAAACAAATATAGCATAATAGAGGTTTCTTCTTCATGTGTATTTCGATCTACAAATCTCTTCATCATCATTGGATCAAGTGTTTAAAGATCACGCCGGGCTGAGAAGTTAGTAATATTTGCAATGTGTTTGTCAGTCAAAAGATCTATTTCACTTTTTTGTAGCAGCAAAGTAACAAAGCACACAGAACATGAAACGACTACAAGTAATGCCAATTGATCAGTCCAGAAACTGAAGCAAATTTAATGGATCAAGCAAATAATTAGTCCATCAATTACAAAGGAATTCCGAAGTATCTTGGTTACCAAAGGAAAGTTGTAATATATATTTTCAGAAAGAGAAATGTTGTACCTTCATTAACGACTCCAATTTTTGTTGCATCTTCAACAATTCACCTGTTCAGTTGGTGCACGACAAAATACACAAGGAAATGATTTTGTCGCTTGAAGGCTGAACAATTTCTGACTAAGCCTGGTTTGAACATTTTGCATCGGCATGAATTCATTCTGAGGGAAGAATTGAGATTTTTTTGCAAATTTAATCTGAGCAGAATATTCTGCTCGTCATTGCTCTAGAAGAGCTGCCTTTTTTCAGTTGGCATCTGATGGTAAGCAACTCGACGCTTAAGATTTTTTTCAGTATTTTTTGAAGTACTTGTTTGGTCAGCGCAGCATTCATCTTTTGTTTGTTATCAGACATCTGATCAGAGGAGTTTTTAGATTTCTTAATATGTAGTTACGTCTAAAACACAGAGAACCATTTAGAATAGCATAAAATCAAAGCACAATGGTAAGATATTATAAATATAACCAAACATATACAAGAAGGAAACATAACGACTTACATCTGTTGATGAAGATTATACTCCTTGTTATCAGAGGTAGACAAACCTGACTTCGGAAAGCCTGGGAAAATCAAAGTAACTATCCGTTATATTCCAACGAAATAATTTTTTTCCTTCAAAGAAACAGAGGTAATTTGAAAGTATATGACCACTGTGTAAGTGACATTTCATGAACAAAATTTCCAAGAAATGTGTATCAGTCCAAAAAAACACAGAGAACTCAATCTAGAGCAGTTCTCAATTATCATGGCAAACTGAAAGCCACATTCAAAACAAACACCAGTGAAGTGAGATGCCTCTTACAAATTGCAAGGTCAAGTCCAATGCCACCAGAATTTCTAATTGTTAAGTGTCTGGTTTTGCACAAATTTACAGAACAACTTGGGAAAATACTGAGGATTAATAGCTGATTCTGTATCTTTTACCTAAATTACACGAAAAAGTAGCAGAAAAACCAACAATCACCACCCAAAATGAATTACAGAGCAACTACCATTTAAATTGAAAATACTGAATATCAAGCATGAAAATAAACCTATAAACATACATGTACATGTAAATAGAAGTGATTCTCACATTGCACAGGAAAAGACGCGGGAGCTCTAGGATCTAATGTCCTATATACCTTATTTGGTAAATATTGTAGGGTGAGCCGGCCACTGCCTCCCCTAGCCCCTCTCTCTCTCTTCTTATTAAGGTTAGGGTTTTGAATTTATGTTAGTTTTTTTTCAAATTGATTAATTTTTGACTTGTTAGTTAGTTTGTTGAATCTATGTTATTAATATAGTTTGTATATTTGATTGTGAATTAGTGAATGAAGTTATAATTTTAATTTTAGAACTTTAGTTCGAATTGGGTTTTTTTGAATTAGATGGTGAATCGAGTATTTTTTGGGTTGGAATTGAAGTGTTTTATGAAGTTAGATTATTTGAATGTTTGAACTTAGAAATAATTGACTTTAGAATGTTTGAAAGTTGAACTTAGAAAAATACTGAATTGTATGATTTTTGAAGTTTAGAACTAATTAAAAATTAGATATCCAATGCCATGAACTTGAATTTTAGGATTTTTGAAGTTGAACTTAGAAATTTTTTTGGTTTGTATAAATTTTGAACTTTAGAACTAATTAGAACTTCATGTTGTCATTAACTTGAACTTTAGATACTTGAATATTATGATTTCTTAACTTTAATCATACTTGAAATTTGAAATTTTGTACTTTAACTTAGAAAAATTTAGCTTGAATGTCATGAACTTAGAACTTGTAATTACAACTTAGAACTTAATTACAACTTGAATTTAGAACTTGAACTTAGAACTTAAACTCTGGTTGACTTTAGAAATCTTGTTGAATTGTAGTCTTTATGAACTAATTAAGCTTAAACTTTAGAAATCTTGAATTATTATATGATTTATGAACTTTAGAAATCTTGAATTGTAGAATTTATGAACTCATTAGGTTGTCAACTTTAATAATCTTGATGAATTGTAGTCTTTATGAACTAATTAAGCTTAAACTTTAGAAATCTTGAACTATTGTAATATTTATATATGAACTTTAGGTTGCGAACTTTAATTCATATATAAATCCTACAATAACTCAAGATTTCTAAAATTTAAGCTTAATTAATTCATAAGGACTACAACTCAACAAGATTTCTAAAGTCAACAAGATTTCAAGTTCAAAGTTCTAAGTTCAAATTCTAAATTCAAGTTATAATTAAGTTTTAAGTTGTAATTACAAATTCCAATTAAGTTCTAAATTCATGACATTCAAGTTGAATTTTTCTAACTTAAAGTACAAAATTCCAAATTTCAAGAATAATTAAAGTTCAAAAATTCTAAAATTCAAGTATCTAAAGTTCAATGTTGTGACAACATGAAGTTCTAAGTTCTAAAGTCTAAAGTTCAAAACTTATACAAACCAAAAAATTATAAGTTCAACTTCAAAAATCTTAAAATTCAAGTTCATGACATTGAATATTTAATTTCTAATTAGTTCTAAACTTCGAAAATCATACAATCTAATATTTTTCGAAGTTCAACTTTCAAGCATCCTAAATTCAATTATTTCTAAGTTAAAAAATTCAAGTAATCTAACTTCTAACTTTTAATAACTTCTTAGTTCTAACTTTTACTTCAAAAACACTTCAATTCCAACTCAAAATACTCAATTCACCATCTAATTAAAAAAAACTCAATTCGAACTAAAGCCCTAAAATCAAATTTATAACTTCATTCACTAATTCACAATCAAATATACAAACAAACTATATTAATAAAATAGATTCAACAAACTAACAAATCAAAAATTGATCAATCTGAAAAAAACTAACATAAATTCATAACTCTAACCTTAATAAGAAGAGAGAGAGGCTGGAGCAGCGGGGGGAGGCAGTGGCGACACAACTAATGACGTCCGACAAAAGCGGAGTAGGTGGCGGGGTGGCAGTGGTGGCTTAGAGAGAAGGAAGAGAGGAGACGAGGGAATGAAGAAAAATGGGAAATTCGCGTCTGGTCTCCCAAATATTTTAAGAAAAGCGCAGCGACGGATAGCGTCACTTTTTTCAAAATGTTTGACCAACATTTTGACCAAAAAGACGATGAATTAAGCGACACCGTCTGTCACTTTTTAAAAATGTTTGACCAAACATTTTGATCAAAAGCGATGGACGTTCCGATGTCGTCCGTCGCTTATTTTAAAAAAATTGATAAATTAGAATTAATTAAATATGAGGGACGACGTGGTTATTAATTAATTTATAGATAATTATTTTTAATTAAAAGCGACAGACGATGTTCCTACATGTATTAAATTATTAATTATATATATATATTTGACACAAAAATCCACCAAAAAAAACGACCGACATAGAGTTACTGTCCATCACTTTTAATTAAAAAAATAAAAACATAAAAATGACGGATAACATCGCAAAAACTGTCGCTTTTTTGGAGCGACAACGGCTCCGTCGTTTTTTCCCTTGTTTTTAGTAATATGATCTAGCCCATTTTTCAAGTTATTTTGTTTGTGTGTGTGTTTGGGGTCTCTTAATTAAAGATATGTATGAAAATCATCCCCGCTATTTTGACTTGCAATAATAATGAGAAATGCAATTTTCTACCATTTCGAAAATCCTCAATTCTGTTCAGATCTTGGGGCATTATATGCCATGAGTTTAGCAAATTACTAAGCTGTTATTCATGTGCATGAAATGAAAATAATGAACCAGAGCTTCCCCACCCATGGAACCAAGTGGCTATTCAGCTAAGTTACCACACATTACTGTGAACTTTCTAAATAAAAAAAATAGTTATTACCAGGTCGGATGAAAACTACCTTACTTTAACTCAGTTTTCTGGTACAGCTGGATACCAGAAAAAAAAAACTCCATTGCCATCAGTTCTTCGCTTCTGAAAGAGCAATCAACAGCACAAGATAGGACAATGGTTACTAAAGGTAATAATAAAAACATATCAAATTGACTTCAATACAAATCTAAGCTCTACAAATATTTATGTTAGTCATCTGATTCATGAAGAATAACATTATTAACATAAAAAGCCATAGCAGAAATTATTGCAACAAATATCTCAACCCTATGTACCACTAACTGCAAAACAATTTCAACACTTCACATTTTATGCTGAAAGAGTTCCATTTAAAATATTAGAAGTAGAATTGATCATGAAAAAACACAAGCAACTGTTCATGGCAAGAAGCATAAAATTAATTTGAAGTCTGCAAGCCAAGCATAATCATTTACGCCATTCAAAATTGCTATTGAAAGAAGAAGCCAAATTTTAATCTTGGATCTAACCAATATAGCAAAAATGAAGCCCGGATTATGTGTTACCTTTACTTGCTGTCTCAGAAACAAATCTGGACCATGATTTTGCTTCGTACTCCCATTTTCTACTTATTGTCATCCCTGATTGGCATGCGATCCTTATCAATTCAACTGTTAGGATCCTGTTTCCTTGACCTATCTTTGTGTTTGTTCTTTTTATGCTTCTTCTTTTCCTTATATTCATTCTTCAAATTTGATGCACCTGAAGGTAACCCAATACCTGCCTATTAATAACATAAAAATAAGTTACTCGGGAAATTTTACAACAAGACTGTATTAGTATAGCAAACGGATCCTTGAGTTAGCACTCCCTAAACAGTAAGAGAGCACATCAAGGATTATAAGGTGGATTCTTACCAATGGAAGATCAACAGATGATGTTTCTCTGAGTCGAAAAGCATCCGTGAGTAGATCCAAGCCAAAAGGATGCAAGTGTACACATCTGTGTCCTTCATTGGAGGAGCTTTTGGACTGCTGATCTAGTTCCATCCCTTCACCTCTCCTTATTTCTCTGTCCCCCATCACATTCCTAAGGTATTGTGTCTCAAAAATAAAGGGTGGTAATGATCACTTACATAAATATCAAGATGTTTCCTAAGTTTATAATGGTCTGGAAGATCAACTGAACCACCAAGTTCTCTAGATCCTGAAGACGTAAAACAACAGGCACACATGATGGAAATCCCAATTTCAGATTGAGAATATCCAATAGAGAGAATGTATAAGCATCCATAAAGCTAAACTTTGGGCAAAATTTTCAAGAGCATTTCATATTTTCAAATTCTGCCAAAAAAAGTATCAAACAACATAACAACGAAGATAATTAAATCACTAGGAACAAGAAAAAAACAAAAATGGTCACTTAAATTTGGGTGTAGGTTAAAAGTAGTTCCTTAAATATGCTATTGAGCGGCTTTGGTCCTTTAAGTTTTCCAAAAGTGAGGATTTCTGATTTGTGTCAAATACTTAACAAACTCTTTCTATAGCAGAAATTGCTTAGGACTTGACGGAAATTGTGTGTGGAGGGGGGGGGGGAACGCCAGGAAAGTCTCATCAACAAATCAACATTCTATCACTAGTAAATCAAAATCTAATAAAAATAAGCAATCATACATGTCAGAGGCAGCCTTCTTAAGACTTTCATCAACTGATCTGTTTTAAGATCAGAAGCATCATGAAGCTCCAACTTTAATCTATCACTGCTTTAAACCTCACGAGCTATCCTTTTCATCGTGAAGCTCTGATAGACAGTGAATATAGTAGCATGAACAATCAATATGGAGTTTTTTCTCAATCAAAAAGGAGTTTTTGCACCATAGGTAGTGGTAAAGTTAAAGAGCTTGTTGTAGAGTTTTTCGACACTTTCAACGTGTAGAAAAATGATTTCAGATTAAAAAGATCACGCTAACCCAGTAACTCACAACTATGAAAGGTATTACCAGATCAAAATCTGCACTTTAAATGTACATAAATGAGTTTCCCGTTGTTCAGGGGGGAATAGGGAGAGAGCAGGGTGAAACCAAAAAAATTAAAACGTACAAGAAACATAGAGCATCCAGGACAAAGCCAGGATATCATGTATAGGTCCTTAACATATATTTCAAAAAAAAAAGATGATTACTTCAGTAAATTGGCAATAGAAATGTTTGCTAGGTGATATATGAAAAAAAAAAAGGAAGATAAATTCCTCTATAGGTACATAAAATAATGGATCTATATGAGTGTCACTCATGCAGTATGAGATGAAAGGACCAGGCTTATATCTTAACCACAAATTAATCATTCAAAATATATTGTGAACAACAAGTTAGTCACCCGACGCATAAGCTTTGATCTTGCACCAAACAAGGTTTTCTCTAAA
Source organism: Solanum appendiculatum (assembly GCA_018342035.1). NCBI lineage: Eukaryota > Viridiplantae > Streptophyta > Magnoliopsida > Solanales > Solanaceae > Solanum > Solanum appendiculatum. The sequence continues at coordinate 22,368 of JAGDQO010001065.1, read as the reverse complement.
ATTCTAGTTTCCATGATCCTCGGAATCATCATCAAAACCAAAAATTCCAAGGAATAATAAAGTTCTCATCTTTCATTGGGAAAGACCAACAAATGTCCAGATATGCTATATGAAAATAAAATGTTACACTATATAATTAAGAGCCTACTCATCGTTTACTTGCATTTGATTTGATAAAAGTATAACATTATTGAAGCAAACGGGAAAAAACAATCTAGGAGCAAATACTGTAAGAAGTTTAATACCTCAAAAATTCCTACCACTTCTGAACTTCTTGAGATCAAGATCCATCATGACTATGCAACTAATAACCCAGATAGAAAAAAGACCTTCGAAAAGAAGATATATCAGCAACTCACACAAAGTCACAAAGCACAACACAAGATATTGCAACAACAGACCAATTCATAGTTGTGACTCTGTCAATTCGCCATAATATTTCATCAAGTGAAATTTCCCCCGGTTTACCTCAGGAACTGCTGTAAAAAAAAATTCAAATCCCTTTTTTTTAGAGAAAATTATCCCCTCAATATAAAGATAAGCCATTTTATACAACCCAAAGTGAAAACATGCACAGAATATAGCACCCAAAATTGCGAACCGTCTACTATAACCCACCCTGATAAAATTAGTAGTTTGCAACATCAACTACCCCTCGATTCCAAACTATTTGAGATCAATAATGTATTTTCTAAATCCATTCCACTACACTAGGGTCCGTATCAATAAACCAACTACCCAGCCATTCCCATGACTTTATGGGCTATTTTTCAAGTGTGCCACTAAATGTGCCTAGTCAAATGTTAGAAAATTCATTTCTATTCACTACTTCATCAAAAACTTTGGGATTCTCACTATGTCACATGTATATCTATACTGTTCTACAATCTCTTACCAAACATAAAAATAATTCTGATGTACCTATGGAAATAAGGGGTATCATAAATCAATTGAATTCATTCGAAAAAAGTCAAAACTTGAAGTCCACAACTTGATTTTGGCAAATGGCTTTGAAATTAAAAACTTTTTAAGCCTAAGAATGTAAAATTCAAAATTGGAAAAGGGATTAGGTCTAGTGGTACGAGCACGGTTTGAGATGTGTGGGTTAGGCACATGTCATAGATTTGAACTCTCTCACTAAGAAAAGCTTGGTATTTAAGTAGAGAAGGGTAGGGGGCATTATCCACCGAGTTTCGAACCGTGCACCACTACTCCTCGGGGATTTCACGGTTATCAAAAAATATTAAATGTCATCTCAAATTCTAGTCTCTTTTCTTTTTATTTTTTTCTATATAAGGAAGTTCAGAAATCAGCATATAGTTCTCTCATAGGAAAAAGAACAAATATGTATTAATTTATGAGGCAGTGAAGCCCCTCAGAACCTTGTACACAGTCCCACTTGCTTGGGACTGGGCATAGTTGTTGTTGGAATCTTCTACACAGTTACTCACATCCTGAATAATCTAAAATGTATTAACAAAACAGCCCATACATTTTATGTTAGTCAACAGTTCCTAATCCACTGATAGAATAGAACTATAGCAAAGTTGTATGAGGCGAATCCAAGCAAACTGTAAACTCTTAATAACAATACTTTAACCAAAATAATTTAATTGGATAACTGGAGTAATTAATACCCTTGAAAAATTGAAATTATTACTATTCAGAAGTAACAAAACCATAATCCAATGGTAAATCTTATTACGATCAGAACCCAGAAGGATGCTGATCAACTGCAACCTAATCTCGTATCAGATTAACACTCCTAAGCTTTTGGCTCTTTTTTTTCACTTCCTCATTTCTCCCTCTCTTATTTTGATGATAGAAAAAAGATGTGCATCAAATTATTACTCCATACTAATTTCCTACTACCATGAATTTGCAATTATCAAGTTGTAAGCCTCTGTCTAGACAAACAAAACCAAAACCTTCTTCTTTAAACACCCTACCCCTCTGACCAGAGAGTTTTAATTTAAGTCACACCCAATTTCAACAAATATAACCCAAGGTTCACAAAACATCAAACTCTAAACAATAACATAAATAAATAAATAATAATAATAAGCAATCTCGTGCGAGTCAAAACAGGCAAATGTAGAGATAGAAAAGAAGTAGTGAACTGACTGGAAGATGGCCGGCCTTGTACAACGAGGTCATTAAGAGGAGGAGTTTCATCAGTAGTTGCAAAATTGCCTTGAAGATAGTGAAGTGGCTTAGAGGAATCGTGCATTAATTTGACGATTCCCCAATCCCATTCCAACAAGTCTATGGCCTTCGCAGTTAATCCCTTTCGTGGTTTTGGGTTCACCACCACTAATCCTCCTTCAATTCTCTCTACTCCATCATCTTCTTCCTTTCTCCCCATTTTTAATTGTTAGCTCTAATGATTTCTTTTTTCTCTCTCTGAATATCTACTATATAGATTGGACATTGGAGACGGAGATGCCATAGACAGTATTCGCGGCGCCTCTTCTCCACTACCGGCCTTAACGCACTTCCTTATACACTACTTTGTCGTTCAAAAAAGAATAAATTAATTTGATTTGGTATGAAATTTTTTTTAAAAAAAATTAAAGCTAAATCAAAGGTATAAAATGTCATTTAATCTTGTCATCTTAAACATATTTTATGTAAAGTTGAAATTAAAGCATTATAAAAAAATAAAAATAAAAAATGAGTTATTCTTTTTGAAACAGACTAAAAAAATTGATTATTCTTTTTCAAAAAGAAAAAAATATCTATTACAGTAAAACCTATCTAAATTAATATTATGATGATCATAAAATATTATTATTTGTAGAGATATTATTTAATTGATAAATCAATATTTGTTAATTTAAAGAGTGTTTTAGTTCGAGGATGAAGCGTCAAGGAATTAAAATAAATCCACTTGTGAAAATGACATTCATGAACTCAAGGTCTTGCTTAATGATTTTAATTTCTGCAATAAATGGATTTCAATTGCCTTTTTGGTTACATGACTGAAAATGATACATGTTCAAATGTTTAGAGCTTAGTAGAAATCGTGGATATCATTTGAGAAAATAATGTTGATAATGAAGTTGGAAACGACACAATACATTTAGAACCAGCATCGTAAAGATGCACTTATTGCGTCTAGAACTCTTTATTTTTTTTTTGGTACAGTTTAAAAAGATAACACTAGAACTTTTGGATGCAACAAGAAAAGTTAGAGATGAACTTTATCTAGATTTAAATTTAAATAAAAAACAAAAAGACACTAGAATCATATTATATTTCACTAAACTGTCTTAGATATTTTTGTAATTTTAAAGAATTATTAATTTATAATATTAATGGGACTATATATAAATATATTATCTTATCCAAATCTATGGTTTTTTTTCTGAAATTTTTTTTATCTTAGAAAGTTTATTAATTTACTGAATATTAATCCAGAAAGGTTTTACTATATTTGATAATCTCGATTAGCGGCTTAACATTTTTTGTTTCAACAACAATAACATACTCCATAAGTCTCGTAAGTGGACTAGGGAAGAGTATGGACAAATTTTAAATCTATACTTTACTAGGTGGAGTTGTAGAGAGATTATTTTCAAAGAGATGCAAAATAAGAATTTTAAAGCTAAATTGTTATGAAATATAGAAATGTGTAATTTCTTTTGGATTGACTAAAAGAAAAGTAATTCATATAAATTGAAATAGAGAGAATATATATTATTTGGTAATCTTGATTAACTGCCTAACACTTTGTTTAACATATTCAGTATAGTTTCATAAATGAGCTCCGGAGGAGTAATCAGTAAACTATAGACAAACTTTATATCTACACCTTATTAGGTAGAGAAACTAATTTCCAAAAACGCATAATGCTTTGTTTCATGTTTATTATATACTCTATTGTTTAATAATCTCAACTAGCTACCTAACAATTTATTTCAATAACAATATAGTCAATATAATTTTATGAGTGGGGTATAGAAAGCATAGAGTATAGATAAATTTTACCTCTATCTTAACAAGATAGAGACGTTTTCAAACGATACCTAACACTTATAGTTATTATATATTGTTTGGTAATCTATTATATTAGTCCTTTTTTAATCTATGTGACATACTTTTCTTTTTAGTTTGTTTCAAAAAGGATATTATTTTTCATAATAATAAATAATTTAAATTTAAAATTCTTGTGTATGCTTAATAAAACTACTTATACCCACACAAGTATCTGAGATTAAATCACAATTTTTATTTTTTTCTTAAAAACTTTTTTGAAAAGATTGTGTCAAATCAAATAATTAATTATATTGTACTATATTATTTTGAGGGATATAATATTTGAATAGACTGTATTATTTTCTATCGTTATAAAATATCACATGTTAGCAATTTGAAAGATAAATTTACACAAAAACAAAAAGGAAAAATTACTAAAGTACACACCCTTAAGTATATTATTTTCCATTTGTCCCTATATCTTTTAAAAATAACTAAAATTCCTTATTTTAATAATGTATCCGCATTAATGTATGAATGTATTCATGCTTGTATTAATGTATCCGCACTTTCATTAATGTATCCGGATTGAGTTAATTTTTATTTTAATAATGTATCTGTATTAATGTATTAATGTGTCGGTGCTTGTATTAATGTATCCGCGCTTTCATTAATGTATCCGGATTGGGTTAATTTTAAGGGATTATTGTAATTAGAAAAAAAGTAGGGATAAATAATAATTTTATCTTTATACTATGTGATTTATGTAACTTACCCAAACAAAAATCCACTCAGACTGACACGAGGAATCTTTATGATTTCTATTCTATTTAAGAATTAAGAATATCCTATTCACCATTGGTAATGCTTACCTTGACCAGGAAATTAGTAAGCGTTTGCACATAAAAAAGAAGAAGAAGTTTACAATTGAAAAAAGAAAAGTTAAAAAAAGATATTTAAAAATTAAAGTTGTGCTTAAACATTCTAAAAACTTGAAAAAAATTCAAGCTTTGTGAATAAAAAAGACACTTGATAAGCTAATCAAAACTAGCTTGAAACTTATCTTCAATTTATTTATTTTTTTAAAAAAATCAGTACAATGGTATAACCAAAAACTATTAAACATTTTCTTTTGGAAAAAAGCAAAAAATATTTTTACGACCAAACAGATGATTCTATATTAGAAGAGCACAAAGTTATTAATTGGTTTCATCGATCGACTATAGCATGATTAGAGAAGATATATGTTTTGCATGATAAACATCTAAAGAAAAGATATAGAAGTGTAATGTGGAAGAAACCTTTCTTGATCATGAAATAAAATATAACATTGCTCAACCCTTTATTTAAATTTTCATTAATTATAGAAGCAAACATAGAAGAGTCATTTCCAAAGAAGAAGTTAACACCTCCATACATAATAGATAGAGTTACAATATTATATATCACACAATAATATTGATGATGCCAACTGAAAACAGAGTTGCATGTTGTAAGCACACTGGCTTGCTGATCAACTCTTCACAAGTATCTCTCTCACATTTTGGCTTGTTCTTGAATTTGTCCCTGTACAGAGGATGATGAATTGCGAGAATGAGACCACGTTTAAACCAAAATGTTATAAGAGAGAAACAACAAATTGCAACTCTACAGGAACTGTCACAGGTTCAGAAAACAACAAGAACAAATGTAGGAGAATGTTATGTTAACTCACATAAGGAAATTCCTTTAAACACTTGTGAGACTAACAATTTAGTAATATAAAGTGAATGTTGAGGCTCTAATGCCCAATAACAATATATCTACAAGAAAAGTGTTGTAGAAATGTGGATATTAAGATATAGAGTACTAAAAATTATCAAATGGTTAAAAAGGGTGCAAATCACATACATAGAATGGTTTGGAAATATCATATATATACCTCCAAGTGCACCAATTTGTAGGTGCTAACACTATGGTGTTCGAAGACACTAAAAGGGACGAGGTAGATGTAAAATGTCATGGAGAGAAACTGACTTAGAACTTAGAAGACCTACAATCTTTTGAAATCAGTCATTTTTTAGTTTGGAAGGTAGCTTGCATAAAAACAACTGTTCATAGGTTGCCTAATCGAAAAATGTCAAGGAACAGAACTTTAGATATTGCTACAAGTAGAACATAATGTAAGTAAATGACCCAGATAAACGATACAAATTAGTCAGGATTAAGGCTTAGTGTTGCTAATCTTATATTAAGTCTGAGTAGGAAAGAATGTGAGATTTAAAGGACCATCTCATTCTAGAGAACCCATTATTCCCTTAAAAGACAAACCACTTATCATTTCTGCAATAAACATGGACCCAAATAGAGAGGAATATACACATGACTCTTAACCCTAGCTAGTTTGAGATTGCAGTGTGTTTGACTGATCGAATGATAACTTCCTTTCATTTTGCTAATGAACTTGTGAAAATTTTGGAGAACATTCAGCAGGAGGTTGCCTAACAGGGCACCTTAAAGATTTTTTGGGCATCCATAATCTTGAGAAAATGGTCAAATGCCCGCTTAAGCTATGACCGGATTCTCAACTACACACTAATTCTTCACGGGAGTCCTATCACCCCCCTAAACTGTTTAAAAGTAAAATTATTACCACCCTAAATGCCTACATGGCAAAGTGAGTGTATTGCACTCTCTATGAGAGAGTGAAGATAAAAAAATAAATATTAAAAATTTACTTTTAATATTTTTTCGTAAATACATGCATTTTAATTTATTTTTTTCTTATTTATTTCTACTTCTAATTTGCTTTCTTCTCCAAAGCAACTTAGTAGAGTATCAATGGAAGCCACCAAATTTTGGACCCAAAATCTTTCAAATCCAAACAAATTTAAGCTCAATACAGTGACACTCAACTAATTTTCTTCAATAAACTTTCAATACAAGGAAAATTCTTGATCCTATATTCAATACCCAAAAGACCCACAAATTAATTCAGAAAATGGTCCAAATATTGCATATTGAAATAGTTCTATAAGAAAATTGGGAACTACTCTGGAAATAATTCAAACACAGATTAGGAAAGTAAAATTTTTGATTACAAATGGAACTTGAAATTTCCATTTCAATGGCAGAAAAATTTTAGCCAAAGAAAAAAAAAGAAGAAGAAGAAGAAATGGGCTGAAAAAGAATAGAAAAAAATATAAAAGGGAAATAAAATAAAGCAAAGGAATAATAATATTTTTATATAAAATAATTGCAGAATAAAGAATTTTTTTTTTTAAAAAAGTTAATATTACGTGGCAGGGCGCGTGCAATTCACTTTTTTATATAAATCTGGGTGTGCGTTTTTAAGGGGCATGTATTATACTTTTAAAATGTCCAGGGGGTAATAGGACTCCCGTAAAGAATAAATGTGTAGTTGAGAATTGGGTAATAGATTAGGGGGGTTTTAGACCATTTTCTCCCACAATCTTCAAATCATAATTGTGAGGTAAGTTGTATTATTATGCTCTTTTACTTATTACTAGGCTTGAATTAGAAAGCACTTAGATGAAATCTACATCCCTTTCCCACTTTGGTTTGCTTTAAAAAAGTTTCAACTTAAAGACAGTCAATGTCACATCTTTTCGTCTCACAGAGAAAAGGTCCAAGTTATAGTAATTGTGTATTTTGTATATGCAATGCAAGAGAGTGGTAGAGGAGTACCCAGTGTTCTCATCATGTACAAACAATATTAAGTAGCCGTCATCCTCTTCACATTCTGTCCCAGGCTGACGGGGAACAAATATTGCCTCTGAGCCAAATCTTCCAGTCCAAGGTCGAAAATTCCAGGAACATTTCCACCTACTTCAGGCCTTGTTTTTCCAGTCTCTGGTTCCGCATGCAAATCAAATTTGACAACTCCTGTGATCTGGGCAATGCTGTTTAAAATGGTTCCATACACAGCGTTGCTTCCTAAATTTTGAAAAAGTCACTATCATCACGATAACATAAGGAATGAAAACGATATCATCAAATCACTAAAATCAAGGCACATAAGGAATGAAAATGAGATGATCAAATCACTAAAATTAAGGCAAGCATTCTCTCAATGCTGTGAATAGAAGACGAAGCAAGAGAAACAGCCAGTGGATGAAGATGTTCCTAACTTCCTATGCAGCATTTCAACAGACATTAATCCACATTCTGGATATTTTATGTAGTGCAGGAATTTCAGATTAAAACGAAAATTTTGTAACAGCTGACCTTCCAGTGTAGTTCTCGTTGATGCGTGGAAAATCAACAGCAGCCTCTGACAGTTTCTTCTGTGATGATACACCGTTCTTCATATTGAACCTCATCTCATACCTGACAATTACGACTAAAATCAAGATACTTGGAAGATCTGAAAGTCAATTAAGATCATCAGGTTAGAGTTTCCCTACAACTCATTTGTGAAACCGTCACGCTGTTCTTCTTTTTCAGTTCCTTTAATTGCATCTACATCTGGATTCTGCAGGCGGGAAGTGATCAAGACCACGTCATCTCCCTCCTCCCAAGCATTGGCTGATCAAACAATGAAACAAAACTCAGTTTGGATCGGATAGTTAGACTAAAGCATTTATATCTTGCGATTCGTTGAAGTTTATAAAAAGGTGGTGTCCAGTAAGAAATAAAACATTTTTGGCGTTTTTTCAGTCTATAAGAGAAGTTACTCAAAGTCAGGTAGTCATTATGTCTAACAAGACGATCTGAGAAGTGCAAACCATCTTCATTGGTTCCAAAGCATCCATCTCTTCAAAGTTGTATGCAGATAAATCGAGTTCTTTACAAATTTCACTATATTGTAAGTTGCTTATGGGTTAATTCTCAACTTTCTTGAGCGATTATCCACAAATTTATAATTTGACATGTGTCATCCCAAGTCCCACAGTCTCATCTAAGGTAAATGTAGCCACATGCCAGTTTGAGAAAAGTGAAGTAAGTTAATCAAGCTTGATCTCAGTTGGCAAGTAAACACTCCAACTTTGAGGATGCGCATCTAGACACCTCAACTCGTATCCACTGTGTCAGTTGAGGTGTCTAGATGTGCATTCTCAAAGTTGGATTGCCTACTTGCCAGTTGAGGCCAAGTTTGAGTGTCTGTTTATGTATTATGCCTAATGTTAACTGTGAAATTAGGTCTTGGGCCTAACTCACACCCCAAAAGCTAGCTCAAAGGGAGGAGGATTGCCCAAGCCTTATAAGGAGTCCACCCATCTCATTAACCACCAATGTGAGACTTTTGTCATTCTTTAACATTAACCATCCAACAGCTTAGGAAAACTGGTGAATATTGCAGAAAAAAAAAAGGACAAAATGTAAAACATCACTGGAAATAAACATGCTCTATGTGATAATTATTTTCTGTAACCAGCTTAATGGAGATAATTTCACAAGAGGATTACCAAATGTTAACCATCAAATTTAAAAAATTCATACCATTGTGGAATATGAAGCAGTTAGGAAGCTCGAACCACTTGATTAGGGATTCGTTCTTTGCGTAGCGTGGAAGAACTCCAAAACGAGCCTTTTTTGTGGGGTCAAAGCTGTATGCCAGCTGTTTCTTTTTCACCATTTCCTAAAAAATACATAGCAGCTCAGCAATCATCTGAACTCACTTTCATGATTAATTTTGAAAACAAGCATGAGGGAACTTTCAAGCGGTTGATTGAGCCAAGCAATTTAACCGCCAATCATCTGTCAAGGCATCAAGTGTAAACAAGCAAACAACATGTAGTTATCCTTATGCATATGGATAGCACATCTCAAAGTTGATCTGATGAATACTGGACTGAAGGACCATAAATTATTCTTTAGGCACTTGAAGAGAAGAGTTGAATACCCAAGTCTATTGCATTCACGTTTAACTTTACATCATCCAACAGTAAAAAGAAATACTCCATTCATTATTTCACATTTAATGTCTAGTTTTCTAAATGTTGGCTTCATCTAATTGATCTCCACCTCATAGACTGCAATGTTTTATTCTTTTACAATATAGATAAAGAGTATAACTTGAAGGAGACACTTCCGCACTCTTTAGCAGTAAAATGAACAAATAAGAGTCTGCTGATTCCAATATGGCTCACTGATCTTAGATTAATAAGTATTTCAAACATCCAGTCACGTAATTGTACTTTGTCCACCAGAATTTACTTACAATCCCAAGAAAATCAAAATCATTTAGCCCCATTTCTCCATAACTTTTCGTTACCCCTTTGCTTATAAGACAATGACACTGTCTCCAAGAACTCAGATTTATAAAGAAGATGATGCTACTTCACTATTTTGGTTTTGATGTGTCATCTAACACCGTGCATCAGTTTTACACACTTCAATTATCTCGAATGCATCTCCTAGAACACTCCAATAAGGCAACAATTTGAAACTTCCTTCTACAAGTTCCATGTTCAAGACAAAGACCGAAAACGGAATTCCAAACTAAAGAGCCAAAAATAGCTGATAACTCAAAGAGGAAAAGAACACCTTTTATACAAGACAGAAATCCCTCTTTCAGAATAGCTTCTTTATAGTCATCAGGAGAGGAAATCCAAACTCTTCAAAGAATAAATTAATTGATTTTTTTTTGTAAAGGAGGCATGCCTTTGGTCTGACGTACAACGGAAGATCCATCATAATTGCATAATTTTCAGTAATAGCAAAATCGTGTATCATAACAGATGCTGGTATCGTTATTGGAACTGGATCTTGCATGACACCATCCTTGGATACGACTCTATATGTAGCGAAAGGTGGCGTCTGCGAGTAGCCAAAAGTAAACATTTCCCCTCATGCAAATATTTTCAAGTCAAACTTTGTACTTGCAAACCAATATACGATTTAATAAACCATCATATCTTTTACTTCCCAGCTTTATTTTAGATCCATATTTGGTTTTCATTGTACATTTGAACAAAACGCACCTGGACACCTAAGTTCTTACCCAAATAAAGGCTACCTAACTTGAACCGAACCATCCTTAGTTCCAAAATTCTTGTGATCTCCACAACTAATTAGTTAAGTCTACTTCCATATGGTAGTCAGTAGAAACAGGAATTTCAAAGGTTTTTATATTTCCATTCAAGTAATGACCTATATGGCAATCGGGAAGTTAGGGTCTGAAATGGGAGGGGAACCCTGTTCATTTAAGAAACAACTCGGAGGATTTTGCAACTAAAGGAAAGGATAAAAGGAAGTGATGAGCTGATAGCTACAGTATGAATGTTCCTTATAAAAGTTTAGGTAGCATTCTTTATGAACAAAGGACTGGAACCAATAAAGCATGTCACATTTATTTCCATAATTAGTAGCAGATTCACACGACTGTTCCTTACCCGTTACAGGGTCAACCTTCGGGTGAGCAGTAAAGGGATGTTGCAACCTTTTATCATAATCCAGTATGCCAAGAGTTTGCAGATCTCCATCCTCCAGAACTTTAACTACATCTGTGAACAGAATTTTCATTTTGTCAATATGAGAAGGAAAAAACAGTATACCAATAATTGGGTCCTTCAGTTGCACACAGTCACAAACTTCAACAACAAATAGCAATCTTACTAAAAATAAATCAAATCACTGTTTCGCAGCTTGAATACATATAAAATCATCTCTGGGAATTAAAAAGTTACAGTCTTACAGAATAAATGAAAGAAAGTAATTAACTATAAGATGTCAAAGAACCTTAACAACATATTCAGGCTAGCAAGCATTAAGATGATAGATAGCTTAAGTTTTTCAGTTAATAGATCAAATGGAGAAGTGACTTACATGGTTTATCACCTTCGTGAAGAGCCAAAAGCTTCCCGTGGTGATAAATCATAGCTGTATTAGCTGAAAGAAGGTGAAATTTTTTTGTTTCCTGTGTATAAGTCTCGCAAAGGTATACAAAACACGCGTATATGTTTATCATTCTCAAGAGATTTAGTTCCTATAACAACAAACTTGTTGCAAAGGTCCCATCAAGGTAAAAACATCATGCATCCTCAAACCGTTCTGTCCTACCTGTGCCATTTCCATAGGAAGTGTCCAAAACTTACAGCTTTTCCCTGAGCATGTAAATATATACTGAGAACAACCCGAACAGCCCTTTAAGATCTCCAATCTGCAAATAGAATAGTAAAGACTAAATAATATACAAAGAAATGGCTCCTTGACACAGTAGTGGCATCAAGTTGAGGACATCAAAATTAATGGCTTAACATTGAATAAGAATGCATCCAATATCAGAAAGTAGCTATGAGGTGAATCTGGGTATGATTGGATATTCAGAACCATTCTGTAATGTTTTACCACTCATAACAACAGGTTCAATTAAGAACAAGTAGACCAAGAAATATGAGTAGGTCATCCAATATGTTGTCAAAGGTGCTTAAAGCGAGGCTCAAAATATGTTGATCGCTTCTCCTCGCTTAATGTATGCTTCAGTGTCATCATCAAGGCTCTAAGACAAATTTTTCCTTTCGAATGAGCAATTTTTGCTTAGGCGACTCTAATTTATTGATATTTTATTTTATCGTAAAAAAAATTCAATTTCTTTGTCTATATATTTGTTATTCATGCTTATAATTATTAGTCTTGGACTAAACATGTAAATTTGTATTTTTTTTCTCCATTTGCACCTTTTTTTAATTGAAGTCCACTCTTTATTTGCACTTAAAACCCCAATGGACCTTAGAGCTTTTTTTCATGTTCCGTTTTTGATAGCACTGGTACTAATGTGAAGACAGAATGGTAATAGTTGTTTCTTTCCAGTCATCCCATCTCCTAAAGCTGAGTACACAAAAGATGATCCCTTTATCTGGGAGCAATCTAAATAATCATCAAATTTTGACCAGCTTCTCTTCCCCCAATGCTTCTACTTTGCTTTCTGATGGTCTAACAGGAACTTATTGAAAAAAAAATTACTTTCTAAATTTGTAGACATCAATAAAGCACAACATAACTGATACTCACCAACCTAAAACTTTACAGAAACAGGTGGAGTATACCAAGACATTAATAAACCCCTCTTGTAGCCCATACACAAACCATGTGGGATGATTATATAACTCAACAGAAGTCATTGAATACTTTAAGATTATTTGTTCTCTCACATTCAGAACAAAGAATTTGTAACACCTCGGATTTGAAAGGAAGGAAAATTACAAGTTTTCAGAATCTGATACCAGTAACGACGGAGGCCACCTACGGACCGTAGATTGACTGACGGCCGTAGGTGGGAACCGTAGTTGGCCTATTGAATGTCTTTAAAAATGTCAAGCCTCAGAACTCTTTTTACAACTCAGCCGGACGGTCCGTCATTGCTTCTACGGACCGTAGGTGTGTCTCGTAGGTCACCCCAGGACTTAGTCAAATTTTAAAGCCTTAAGTTGAGAACAATGGCTGGAATGTACGGTTCGTAGGTGGACCCACGGACCGTAGATGGCAACCGTCGTTGGAGGTCCAAAAGTGAATATTCTCTGAATCTATCTACGGTTGACAGGACGGTCCGTAGGTTGACTTACGGACCGTAGGTCCAACCGTAGATGGGGTCCGACAGTTATTTTCAAAGAGTTTTTTGGTCTTTTCCCTAGGTGTTTAATTCCTAATCTAAGTCGGTTTAGCCCTTAACCTAGGCCCTATATAAACCTTTTAAGCCTAATTCTACCCATTCTTAATCATTCCCAAACTCTCTCCAAATCTTCTCTCCCAAAATAATTCTCTCTCTAGAAGCAAGGAAGAAGAAGAAGAAAGCTAGGGTTTGAAGGTCAAGTCCCCTAATCCTCCATTGATTTCAAGCTTTTGGCATTGAGGTATGATAACTTTCACTTATGGAGTCCTTTCCTCCATAGGGTTCCTAAATTCCCCCAATTTACAAAGTTAGAATTCTTCAATTGAAATTAGGGTTTTCTTTTATCTTATGGGTTCTCTCAAATTATGATTTAATTGATGAAATTGGGGTTGTTTATGCATGAATTGAGATTAATTCAATGATTTTAAGATGAAATTATATGAGTCCATGCATGATTTATGTTTTCAAGCTATGATTCTATGATGAAGTTTATGAATGATCAAAAGATTAATTTTATGAAAATATGCATGTTCAATTATGAAATTATGATGATTTAAGACTTGCTTTGAGAGTGAAGCATAAATGTTGATTGTTATTGGATTGTGAAAGGACTTCTCACATACTACTCAAAACATGTTTTGTGAAAGGACTTTTCTCACATGAAGGATTCATAAGGGTTGAAAGGTTTTCTCAACTAAACTTTGAATCAAAGATTAAGGAGCTATCCTAATGAAGGGACAAGAGGCGATTACCCATGTTCCCTAATAATGATAATATAAGCTATGAATGATGATTAATCCGTGGGAATTATGCTTAGCACCGAGTGGATATTGAGATGGAAGCTCTCCCGTTTTTAGAGACTGGGTTTCTAGTAGCAATCTCCTTATCCCATAACTATGTGCCACCATAGGTTTGTCTTAGATAGACATTAACTAGTGGATCCACCTAAGCTAGAAACTATGGTTCTTATCTTGGCAAGTAAGGACACCTCTTTTCGGTGTGGGGTAGACACCGGATTCCATGTTATAGCTCACATGGTCTATGTCGGTTAAGGCTCACTTCCCACAACAATGAACTAAGGTTACCTTCTAAAGGCTTTTAAGCATATGTTGTTTTAAGATGATTTCCTTGCATTGACAGATTGACTATGGCTCTTTACATCATATTTTCTATCATGAAATCCTATGTTTAAATTGGTCATTATATCTTACGTATAGTCCTTTTTAGCATGATTTTGTAACATATATGCATAGTTATCATACTTGGTACATTCTTGTACTAACGCATACTCTTGCCTACAATTTCTTATAAGTGTAGGATCCGGATTATCTCCATCCACTCATGGCTAGTCGTTGCATTCGAGGGTTGAAGATTTGGTGAGTCCTCATATGTTCAAGGACATAGCCACATTTACCTTTTATGTCATTTTACTTTTAAAACTTGTATGGGTTACGTCCCACTTTCCTTCTATTCATGTATTAGATGGCTTTGAGACTATGTTTAGACTTCCACTCTTTTGATATGAAATTGTCTTTTGAACTCTTATCTACTATTATCTTGTATAAGGTATGCTAAGTGGCTCGTATAGGGCCTTCCGGGGTCTTATACGCCATGTCACGTCTAGGGGGTACTTTAGGTTATGACAGAATTGGAGACAAATAATTAACATGGGGAGGTTAAATCTATCAGGAAACAGGAGCAACAAATTGCGATAATCTTGAGGTCCTAGTAAGGTACCAGATAACAAAGATTAGCCAAATAAAAATGCAATAAAATAATTGCATAGTACAGGACTGGAGACTGACACATCATTTTTTTCCAGCTGAATGTGTGCCTGAAATAAAGGAAAAAGTAGATGACCACACTCGGACCAAAGCATTGTTTACCACAGGAAACTGAGGGCTTCCTTTTTTCCCTTCATTTCCTTACTTTTGGTAATGATCGTTATATGATATAGATGAGGATAGCAGAGAATGTCATACAACAACAGAACGTCACATGTTAATATTCCAAATACTTAGTGAACAATTTATGCTAGTTTTCTAGATAATGCGAGAGCATGCTCAATGTCTTCTTAAAAAAGATAGACAGAAGATCACATTAAGCTCAAAAAACATCAAATGCTTATTGTTTGAAGTTCCATAGAATAAAAGATTGACAAGACAAAGAAATCTGAGAGTAAGAACTTTAAAACAAATGTTCACCTTCATAAACTTAGCTCCTCCAAAGAACTCTTCTTGCTTAAGACGTGATGTCCTCACAAAACGTGAGACATATGTAGCTTTTCCATCCTTAATTTGCAAGCCATGAATCATGCTGAAGGAAAAACAAAGTTAATCAAGGTAGCAGTTTTCTCTGATGTCAGACAAAAACGAGGATTTTTACCTTCACGTTCACATATGCTCCTCTACATATCAAAAGCAGCATGAAACATAGAAATGTAGATACACCAAACGATTGTGTTGTCATTGTTAAAAGGCAAATAAGAAAAGTGAACTAATATAGAATGACTGATCACTTAATGCTGCATCATAAGATGATATGCAAAATAAATCGTTTGTGTGGTGTGCTGTCTCTTAACTAGCAGACAGTAGATAGACAAGAAAATGAACAAAGTTGAATCTCCCAATCATCAATTATTTTTACTCTGAATATCTAGATACTAGCATATCCATATATACCAAATCTGAATTGCTAATATGACATAGTATTATTGAGTTAAAAGTTTAAAGAGCCACATAAGGTCAAAAAGAGTACAACAACATGAATGTTTTCTTCAAACATAAAAAGATTATTACGTGTGAATTCCTTGCCTCATTATATAAACCATATAGTCGGTTAACCACATGAAATGCAATAATCTAATCCAGTTTCAGCAAAATGAAGATACCATTGTCTCTCAAAATGAGTGAAAAGAGTAAAGCACTAGTGGCACTTCTTTTTCAAAATAATTCGAGAAAATTTGATGTGTACTCTAAATTGAAAAGTCAAGACTGCAAGAGACGTACCCATCTCCATCAAACCTGCATAGAGAGGAAGTAAGACTGAGTTTAATACTGGCAATTCTAAACAGAATCTCTTTATTATAAGAATGAACAAGAATGATGAATTCTTTTGTTATGTAACCTCAGGGATTGTATTTGTTTTGGTGTAGGAAAGGAAAAGAATTGAAGGAACGATAAAAGTCAGTGATGAAAGTAGGTTAAGAAGAAAAGAAAATACCAATGATATCCAGCAACTGGAGCAAATTTAGGATTTGGACCAACCCTGACAAACTCACCATTCAGGCACTCCTGTCATACAAAGTTCATAATGGATTATTAGATATATTCCAAGCCAACTAGACGAAGCGAGCATTAAAGGCAGACGTTTAAAACTTAAGTTACATCAGATATGTTCTCCATTATACTAGTGATTAAGGAAAGAACGGAAAATCAATAGTTCCATTGCCAATCAGTTCCCATGCGGCAAACATGAAAGTATTATGGGGACAAAAGGAAGTCAGGAAAAAACAGAAGGAACAAAATATCAACTGATTAGTATTTTTATGAAGTAAAGCTTGTTTGTTAATCATCTAACATTTCCTTTCTCAGGGAAGATCAATATCAAAATTGATTCATGGGTACAGCTAAAGTTATTGGCCTCTCCCCTACTTACAATCGCATATCAAGTTGGTCCTTTTTATCATGATCCAATGAGTTATGAACTGAACTCTCAAAAGCACACAGAATACAGTTACAAAATTCAGTCCCAAAAATGCATATTCTTCTACTATGCAAATAACCCAGTCTATTACACTCTGATACACGTTAACTTCAACAAGCATATTGTTCTAACTGGTTAAAGTATATGTGGTCTCAATTTGAGAACAATTAACTTCACAATCCTCATTTTACCCTAACAAGCTTTTATAACCACACAAATATTCTTACACGTTTAAGGCCACAAATTTCAAAAGTTGTATAACATAGAAAAATGAGATAGGGAGCTTTACACCACAAGTTCCATTTCCTTATTATTAGCAAAAATAATCAGAAAGAAGTATCACTTTTTTGCGAGTTTTCTACCTAGACTATCAAGTGCTATTTATCAAAACACACTTCTGTTTGGAATTTTTTTTGAAGTGAACTGACCGGAAGATGGCCTGTAACGGGAAGGTCTTTAAGCGGAGGAGTTTCCTCAGTAGGTGCAAAATTGCCCTGAAGAAAGGGGAGTGGCTTCGTTGAGTCATTCATTAATTTGATGATCGCCCATTCTAACCAGTCTATCGCCTTTGCAGCGACTCCATTTTGTGATTTTGGATCAACCACCAACACTCCTCCTTCAATTCTCGCCACTCCATTCTCTTCTTTCCTCCCCATTTTCTCTCTCTTTCTCTCTACATCAAATTTTTTGTGCTTACTATATAGAGGGACAGGGGAAAATAGTAGTACATGGCTTGTTTCTATACTCTTTTATCTTAAAACGCCATGTCTATAATATTATAGATGCTCGCTTTTACGCCTTATATTTGGACTTGACATACTCATTAAAATAACAATAATTAATTGTATAATTATTTTATTATACTTTTTCAATTAATTAACGTTTAATATTAGATATTGAAAAATGATTGGAAGAATAAGTAACTAATGCCAAAGATAAAACATGAAAAAAAATAATTATTTTTCTTAATATGTTAAAAGTGAAAATTATATTATTGAAAACTGGATAAGTAAAAATGAACAAAAGGAATATTATTTAGGACAAATTTAATAATAGCCGAAAAGGAGATTGCGATTTCAATAGAAGAAAATGAAATTTTACAATTTATAAAAAAAAAGTATTTTAAAAAATGTTTTAGGTGTAAAAGAAAATTCTACAAAAATTAAAATCTTATAAAAAAAAATTAAAAAATATTTATATAACGGTAGAAAACCATTCCTCTCGAAATTAACTCATAGGTTCAACAAATTTAATATTTTTTTTTTTTAAGAATATGTATAATTATTATCTTTAAAACGTAATAATCTATAGGGATTAAAGCATGAGAAACTCCTTGAACTATGATGAAATTGTCGTACGTCAATTACATATCTAAATTATTATGCAATGTTAACTTTCTATATTTACTTATTTTATATTATTTACAAAGTCCTAAACTAACTATGTGAGGATTTTATTACTTTCTCCGTTCATTACTATATTATTTTGGGATGTCTAATAATATTTGTCTAATTTATAAAATTAATGAATAGTTTATCATTTTGTATCTATTTCACCCTTGTTATTAAATACTCTCTTCGTCCAACAATAGTTATCCACTATACTATTTTGGAATGTCCAACAATACTTGTCCACTTTATGAAATCAATGGATAATTTTATACTTTGTTTCTAATTTACCCTTATAATTAATTATAGTCATTTCTCTGTTGCATTTTTCAAGACATTGTATTTTATATTCAAAGGGTGATATAGTAAAATTATCATTTTATTTATAGTTTCTTAAAAAGTGTGCAAATTCAATAGTGGACAAGTATTATTGGACAGAGGGAGTACTAGTATTCATTTTTTAATGTTTAGATGACTTATATTTAATGCCACGTGTCGATATTTGATGGAATTAGGAAGAGTAACCCCTCGGTCTATCTCACCATTATTTGAGTTCTTCTTTTCGTTTTTTCCTAATATAATTACTCTCTCCATTCCCTTGATTTTCTAGTTTTTGTAATTCGTTTCAAAATAATTTACTTTTTAAGAAACTAAAAAATAAAAAAAAACAAAAAAATAAATGCTTACTAATGAGTGTTGAATCTATTTCTAATTAATCTTTTAAAATTTCTTTACATTTCCTATTCATGATCTTTTAGTAAAATAATTACAACTTAATTAACATTATTAAGTAATTTTCTTAATAAGTCGGCCAAATTCATATTTTGAACTTATAAGGCTTTTTATATACTAATTCTTCTATCTTTTAAAATTTTATTTTTCATCTCTCTACAATTTACTTAGTACTACTATTTCCAAATATCAAGAATTATTTGCTTTCATTATGGCCACATATTCGTTTGGTGAAGTTTCATCTTTTTGGACAAATTTTAACCATCTAACTTATTTTCCTCAAAATGATAAAGTATAACAAGAAAAAAAAAGATGCTTAATTGGTCTCTATGTTACCATATAAAAATAAGGGAAAAAGTTCAAATATATCCCGGAGTTATTCAAAATGAGTCATTAATATTTTATCCTTCATTAAGTTTTTGGTTAAAAAATTCCCCACAATTATATTTTTTGCTCAAATATGTCCTTCAACTAGTAAAATAGCTCAAAAATTTCATTCTTACTATTTGAGTCAAATTTTGCTTTTTAACTATTTGAAATATGACAATTTTGCCTATTGCAGCACTATTTTTTAAAAAAATCATACTTAATACTTATCAACTAACTCAAACGACCTATACAACGTAACTAACGATATTATAAAATTTTTTCTACATTATAAGATAATCACCCGAAAATAGCTAGCTAGCAACAAGTAACTATCCACGAAAGGTGAATTGATAGTATTAGTAACACAAAGTATATATAAGAGGCAAACCACATACTTAAACATGAAAAATAAGCGCGCTACATATATTAATATGTTAAAATACACTTATAATATAAAAATTATTTGTATTGTATCAAACTATCGATGTATATAAATTAAATCTAGATAGAAAATGTAAATGAGTGGAATTAGCTACTTACAGGCAAATAGCCTTTGACAGGAAGGTCCTTACAAGGAGGTGTCTCTTCATCAACAGGTGCAAAGTTACCAGACAAAAAATGGCAATTAGGGCCATCACTTTTGTACATTAATTTGACAATTGTTATAAATCCATTGAACTAAGTGGATTGTCCATTTGATTTATTCATGAATTAATTGAATTCATGTATGTATAATTCCATGGTGATAAGAACCTTTTTGGATAGTTATGTATCTACTAATTTGGTCTTTTGACATGATGACCTTTGGGGTGATATCTCAACACTGCAAATAGAGATATCATTCACCATTTGTAGAACACACTTGAATAAGAAGAAAAGTTTTCTCCTTCATCTACATTTATTGTCTTCTTCTCTTTATATTTATATTGTTATGAGCTTGATTTTACAACACGTTATCAGCACGAATATGCTCTAAAAGTTGTAGTACTTCGCAAAAGAGTTGTAGCTGAAACACTTGTGAGCAAGAACATGTTTTTTGTTTTCTTTTCTTGTTACACATTTATATTTTCAAAAGTTCCTCTTATACTAATAATTTATTTTAGTATATATGTGTTATATGAAGAGGTAAAACATATTGGTTTGTTTTACTCTAACAATTTTATACATTGGTTTATGATTATACTAACAATTCTTCGTTTCAGAAAAGAATTGAAGAATAAAGAGGTAAGTTTTAATGTAGATTTTCTAAGTGTTGATTTTGAGGAACTTATTAATATTTATAATCATTAGAGGTGAGAAAACTCTCAAAGTCTTATTTTGACTAAATTTGCTTCTATAACTCCTGATTTTTTATTAAAGGCTCATGGGTGAGTTCTATTGATTTTGACTTATATGATATTGATTGAAGGGTAAGACGATGGATTCAAGTCGCATCGCACCAAAAGGGCAAGACATCAGGTTAAAGTCCGGATGCACATAATGAAAAATGTTTGAGGGTAAGACGATAGATTCAAGTTCTATCGCACCAAGAGGGTAAGACATCAATTTGAGTTTTGATGCACCATGATGATAAGGTATTGGGTTTGAGTCCCACAGAATTATGGCCTAAGCGCCTTATATGGATAAGACATTGCGTTTGAGTCTCAATGCACCATAGTGATGGTAAAATGATGACTTAAGGCAAAAATAATATATTTTTGATAAAAGGTCTTGAAATTCGTCCCATTGAATTTGCTCCATTCCCTGATGCGAATGTGGTAGCAGTATATGATAACTTTGAAATCTGCCCAATTGATTTGCTCCATTCTATCGTATGAATGTGATAGTAGTGAATAATAAGTCAAAAAGACGACAAATGATTGAATGTATGAATAAGGGCATGGAAGGACAAAATAATAATAGTCATCATTGTGGTTAAATGAAGAACTGTCACGACCCAAGCCAAGGGCCTAGATGTGACCGGCGAATGGGGAACCCGAAGGAACCCCAAACAAGCCTCATAGCGTATCATTACACATCCTTGGTCGCGGAAGCAATTAAATGACCATAAGCGATAAGCATAATCAAGGGGGAAATCGGGACTAAGGGAGCAAGAGAAAAAAAGAAATGATACATAAATACCATAGATGAGTCAAAGCTCAAGCATAAAACACAGCTTGTCCAACACCACCTCTAAACATGAGTACTTAGCGGGGGCCAAGACAAACTACCGGGCTCACCCTCATAGTCAAAACATAACTAGAAAGGAAAAGTTTTATACATAGCAAAAGATCATGAGCAACGTCCCCGAAATGGAGGACTCACCACTAACCACTATAGAAAATCGTACTAGCCACGCGGAGGAGGATGGTCAAGCGGTGCTCCGGTCCCTACATGGTGACATCATGTAGGCATAGAGTATGCGTTAGTACATTTGAATGTACTAAGTATATGGGATGCAATGCAAGGCTACATTAGATGGACATCATAGGAAAAATGCGTAATAATACCCAATAGATAGCATATTAATAAAATAATATGTATAATGATGCTTACATAAAAATCATATTTAATGGGACGTAGTACATGTGTGGCGAGTGACCATCAATAAAGTATTTCCAAGGCCTACCACCCCCTTGGAGAGGCGAAAGAGGTACAAACCCC